>JAEHOD010000090.1:52500-393960 GCA_016834595.1 Chlamydomonas schloesseri
GTACCGACATGAGCCGACAGACTGGAGGGTGTCCCGCCGCCGCCTGCTTCGCATTGTGACGTGCTTCCCCTGGTGGCTGCGGATGGAAGGAAGGAACCCGCCCTGCCCCGACGCCCCCCCCCTCAATCCGCCCTCACACCCTTTGAACATCCACACCCGCACACATCCACACACACACACGCACACTCACACCTTTACACCCACACATGCACACACGCACACGCACACACGCCTCCCTCTGCTCCCACCCGCCCCACGCCTGCCCCGCCACCCGCCACCCGCCCCGCCGCCACAGGGCGACCGCGTCAAGCTGGTCATGAAGTTCGAGGGCCGCGAGCTGCAGTTCCGCGAGCAGGGCAAGGAGGTGCTGCTGGTGGGTGGCGGTGGTGGGCTAGGGGTGGGGGAGTGGGGCCGTGGTGGGGGAGTGGGGCCGTGGTGGGGGTGGGATACGGAGGTCATTGGGGTTAGTGGGGGTGATACGGAGGATGATGGGGGTTAGTGACGGACATGGGGAGTGGGCTTCATTGATGGGAGTGGGCCAGTTTTAGTACAGTGGCAGGGCGGGGTGGGTTTGGCAGGGGTTCCCGCGTGCCAATGCCAACAACAGCCCTCTGTGCTAGAGATCACAAGGAGATAACAGCCCTCTGTGTGCGCCAAGCGCGTGCTAGCGTTCAGAGCGCGCCGCGCCAAACCCGCCCTCCCCACCCGCACCCCCTACACACACAATAACCCCACGCCGCCCCCTCCCCCAACACACACACACACACCACCCCACACACAGGGTTTCATCTCCGAGCTGGCCTCAGTGGCCAAGGTGGAGGGCCCGCTAAACTTCAAGACCGGCACTTACACCATCATGCTCTCGCCCACCGCCGGCGCGCCCGCCACCACCACCGCCGGCGGCGGCAGCAAGTAAACGCACCGACCGCCTGGCAGGCAGGCTGGCTGGCTGGCTGGCTGGCTGGCTGAGTTATGTCTGTGGAGCTGGCTGTGAAGCTGGGTGAAGCTTGACACAGCCCCTGGACTGGTGGCCTCTGTGTCTGGGGCCCGCCCCCCTAGGGTGGTGGAGGGGACATACCCAGCTGTCGCCCTGAGAGCAGACAGACACCGGGCAGCCGGCGGGGCTGGTGTGGGGCTGGCGGCCGCGGCGGCGCCGGAGCAGCTCATGGGAGGGGGGTTGCGTCAGGGCGTCTGGGTATTATGATGTCGTGTTGTTCTGGGTTTGTGTGTGTGTGCGTTCGCGGTGCGCAAGGTTCGGGTGCGACAAGGTTGGTTTTGGTGGCGTTTTGAGTTTGGTGCGCGGGCGCGGCCCAGGGGCTCGACTGGCGCATTCTCCGCCCGGTTCGCCCGATGCGTCTCGGTGGCGGCACGCTTGGCCGGATGTCAAAGACGAGGTTCCGGGGCGTCTCCTGGGTGGCTGTGGCGGTGGCGGCGGCAGCCGGGCAAGAAGGAAGGGACCCAAACGGATTCTTCTGTGTTGCCGTTGATTGCGTGCGGCGGGCACCTGTGGGGGCAGGCAGGCCCGTGGTGTGGAGTGTTTGGAGGTCCCGGCCGCTCCGCAGCAGCGCCGTGAGGCGTGTGAGCTGTGTGTGTGGGGGGGGGGCGGTGGCCGTCGCATCGCATTGTGGTGTTTGGGGCTTTGACCCGCCCGGGCTTGAGGAGAAGCTGTTTTGTGGGGCTGGGGCGCCCGCTGCGCCGGAATAACCCCTGCCGGGGATGCGCCTTGGGATGCGGTGGTGGTCGTGTGCTGGTTGGCGTTAGCGATGCGGCAGTTCTAGGGCCGTGAGGGACGGAAACAGTGGCAGTCGACGGTTGAGACATTCGGAGAGAGCGACAACGAGAGAGATACTCAGAAAGCAGAGGTTGGTTTCAGCAGCCGGGCGTGTGTTGTGTCTGCGGGCGGTGTCAACGAGCAGCACTGTCGCACATTAATGAGAGAGAGAGGTGTAGATACCGTATTGCGGAGGGAGAAGGGGGCAGTTCACTCGGTGAGCCACGGGGGGCGTGTGGCGAAGCGCGGCTCAGGGGGGTGCAAGTGGTGGATGGACGGACGCGTCTCTCCGTGGGGGAGGGGGGGCTGCGGAGCCGTGAGCTGTGAGCAATCCGGGCCGTGCGAGCACCTGTGTGATAGCGGCGGCGGCGGCGGCAGTCAGGTGGTGTGCTGTACCATCGGCGGCAGCAGGTGCGCGTGCTGACATAGGCAGATGGTGGGGGTGGTCGTGGGGGTGGGGGGTTGTTACAACGTGGACACCTTGGCCCCGTGGGGTGTAAAAGCAGCAAGGCAGTAAGCAGGCCTCCGCCCCCCAGTCCCCCACCGACCCACCATCCCACACGGCGCGCTGTGCGCCTTTCCCGCGTGTGGCACGCGCGCGCACACACACACACACACACACGCACACACGCACGCACGCACGCACACACACACGCACACACACACACACACACACGCACACACACACACACACACACACACGCACGCACACACGCACACACACACACACACACACGGGGTTGATTTCCGTTTGGTCGGGCTTCTCTCTGTTTGTTTTGTTCTCGCACAGTGTCGACCCTTCTCCCTTTTGCTTTTCTAACACACACGCAGATACACACACACACGCACACACACACACACACACACACACACGCACGCACACACGCACACACACACACATCTTTAGGGTTTAGAGTCAACGGGGTCACTGCAGTTTCTCGGGTTCAGTCCAGCCACCGGGGGTTTCGCACGGGGTTTCGCGCGTTACGCCGGTCTGCAACCGCGCCCGCCACTGCGCCCCATT
This sequence comes from Chlamydomonas schloesseri, assembly GCA_016834595.1. NCBI lineage: Eukaryota > Viridiplantae > Chlorophyta > Chlorophyceae > Chlamydomonadales > Chlamydomonadaceae > Chlamydomonas > Chlamydomonas schloesseri. The sequence goes on from JAEHOD010000090.1 coordinate 55,296, forward strand.
CCGCCGCGTTGTCTTAAGCGCGTCGCCTGCCCTGCCTCGTCCTCTCCTCCACTAGGGAGGAGAGCCGCTTCCTGGGTTGGGATTGGGCGGGCTGCGTGTCTAGTTAGCTTGCTTGCTGCACGCCGTTAGCATTGCCGCCTCTTTTTCTTTGCCATGCCCGTGACACTTTCGCGCTGCCGCCCTTTGCCTGTGCTTCCTCTGCCGCCTGTAGGTGAGACTACGGACAGCGGGCGGGAATCAGGGAATTAGGCGTGCTGGGTAAACGTTTTTAGGCGCATGTCACAAGCATATGGGTGCATGTCGGGGTCGGTTTGCTTCGCGAACGCCCGACGGGTTCCAGGCTATTTCTGCGGGTAAGTATGACTACCGGGGCTACGCGGTACCGTCCAAGAAGTATTCGGTACGTATCCGTCAGTAACTGCGAGCGATTGCGGGGATTCCTCTCCGTTTCCGTTTACCAACACATCTCTCCACCTCCAGTTAGCAAGCGGGCAAGGTCGCATGGCATGCTGTCAGTGAACACACATGAAGGCGCAACGCTGACGCGCCTTGCCCTCCTCGTGTTGCGGTCCCACATTCGTATAAAGCCAGGCCCGGCCAGGCTGAAGCTATGAAGCAATTATACCTGCATGCTGCTACCGTACCCTGCCGCGATCACCGCTCATGAAACTAAAAAATTTTGGAGAAAAGCTGCACTACCGCCCATTTAGGGCGGGGTGGGGGGTGGGGCAATCATTGTTTCCCGGCGGTTTAGGAAAGGTCAAAAGTACCCCAAAACGGGTTTCCGACGCCTCAAACCAAAACGCAAAATCCTCAGGTTACCGACATGCGCTAGAATGCAAATGCGAAATGCGAGAGCGAAGCAGCCGGGACGAGGATGTCGCAGGTCTGCAGCAAAGCAGCTCGGCAGTCCACTCTCATGGCACGCGCCCGACGGCTGTGCACAGTGCCTTTCGGGGGCCTGCCGGCTGTTTCCGAGGAGAGTGGGCGGTGCAGCAAAGATCCCGTCTGCGGGAGTGGGCGGAGCGTCATAATTAAAAACTTTCAGGGGATGGGCGCACGGGGTGGGCGGTGATCATGAGCCGATCGTACGGTATTAAGACACCTCGCACAGGCCACTGAGTTCATGCATCATCATTGCAGGTGCTCATGCATCGCAGCGCATGTCCGCAGGACCTCCTGATTAATGTTACAGCTGTGGGCCTGCCTCCGACCCGGGCCCGACACACGGCCTCTGCAGCCTACCAGTCTCTGGACTGGCGAGAGCGCTCACAAAAACAGCGCTAGAAACCCAAGCCCACGGCTGACCTGCCCTACCCGCGCACAGCAAGCCTAGCCGCGAAACGAGAAACGCCTCCCTGTGCTCTCCTGAGCCCACAGGACCAGGCGGTGTGGAGACAGCTCGCGCACCTAATACCTCAAACGAAACCCCCGACAAGAGACAACCCGATGACGAGCAACCCACGCTCCCCTGGGGGCTACCAACGCCTGGGAACACACGTGTCACCCTTCTGCTACTCATCAGCAGGCCACACGTAGCAAGAGGGACAGGGCCGGCGAGAACGCTCAAAGCCGCCGCACCTAGCCGCCAAAGCTACAGCCCAAACCACCAACTCAATCGAGTCACCTACCGCAGAGGGGACAAGCACGCAACCGAGCGCCTACCCGCCACCACAAGGGTCGCGAACATACGTCACCGTCAACGGTACCACCCACACACACACGTACACACACAAACCGCGTCTCATCTACACTCTATCTAGCACCGCTTATAAGCAGCAGTTGCGAGCTGACAAGACTTGACTAAGCAGGTTGCTGAACCTTAATGCGCCCGCCCTGCACGGCTAGCAGGGGGTGCGCTGTGCCTACCTCCCTCCACCCCTTCCTGGGCACCCCTAATCTTGCGAAGTCCTGCAGCCGCCTCCAAAACCCTGTCACCGCTTCCGCTTTAGCGATTTCTACCGGCTCAGTCTCCATACCCTCTGGGGGCCCTGCGTTGGTAACTGCCCTCAACCTCGTCCGGGCGCGTTCCATGGCCGAGAGGGCGGCTAGTACCACCACGTCCCACACTGCTTGCTGCACTCCGTGAGGCGGTTCTGCTAGCCATAGCTGCTGCCGAGTGATGGTGTTCGCCATCGCCGCGTTAATCTGCTCCAGCACTGCCTGCGCCACGGGACACTCCCAGAAGTGATGTGCTCGCGGCGAGCAGGGTGCGCCGTGCGTTCCTCCGTGGGCGCCGCATCCACACGCTTCCTGCTGCTGGGCTCCACTGACGTGGCTGTTTCCAGCCAACGGTACTCCATCCACTGCCAGCCGCCACAGGACCTCCACGTGTTCCCGTTCCCACCGTATGTGCCACATCCTGCTCAGCATGGCGCGCACAGGGTTCGTGCCTGTAGGCGTGGTCGCAGTTGTTACCGCTGCGTTTGTCGTGGTGGCTGCTGCCTCGCCTCTGGCTTCCCTGGCGAAGTCCGCGTGTAGCTGGGTCCGCCGCTGTTCGATTGGTCGCAGTAGCATCGCCGTGGCCTGGCTGACTGTTAAGCGCTGGAGCCTTATGGGCATCAGCAAGCCCCTGCGCCAGCCTAGCCTGCCTACTATCTGAGCCCGCACTGCCTCCATCGTCTGCGCCGGCGGCTGACCTCCAGCGCTGAGTTGCTGCTCCACTTGCTCCGCCGCTGCTCGCCATTCTGGGCTGATGTCTGCAAGTAGCAGCTGGATAGCCTGCAGCGTCGGGCTCCTTCTGAAGCCTTCCGGCGCTGTGGGGGAGAGATGCTGACTGACCCACTGCCGCCATTCCTCCGTGTCGGCTGGCGGTGTCCCTGCTGCCACCAGGGCCCCCAATCTCACAGCGTCCCCCACTGTCTTGAGGGCGTGGCACGTGCTGAGACGCACGTGGCGCTGTTCCATACCTGGTCTCGGTGGTGCTGGGGGCTCGGCTCCCTCCGGGCTGAAGTTGGGATCCGCGCTATTCTCTTCTGCTTCCGCTGCCCGTTGGTTATTGGGCAGCAACGCGTTGGCCCAGAGCGGTGCCGCCCAGCACCAGTCTCCTGCTGCCATCGGCTGCTCCTCCACGTCTTCCAGTGGTGGCAAGTAGCCTAGTGCTGTGATGAAACGTGCCATGTCTGTGGGCAGGCCATGGGCTGGCCCTGGTCGGCTGTCTGCGTCCGCGCTGAGGGTGGTGACGGACGCCAGGCTGAGGTGCGGGTGATGCCTTTGAAGGTAGCACGTCACGACTTGCTCCCAGGGGTGACGTGCTGGCTCGGCCTGTGCTGCTGCGCTAGCCAGACGTGCTGCCCATCTCGCGTTGCGAGCCCTCAGGTGCAGGGTCAGCGGCAGTAGCCCAAAGCCTCCTGTACGCGGGTGGCCGTACAGTAGTGTCCGCGGGACTCCTGTCATGCGCTGGGTTGGGTGGTTAGGGTCCGTACGGCGGTCCACGACTCCCGCCGCTGCCCGCTCCAGCAGTTCCACGGTATCATCTCCCGGCATGCCCGCGTGCTCCATGTGCCACGTCACGGTTTGCAGGGCATACCCTGACGTGGACGCCGCCCTCCCAAAAGTGCTCAGCGGCAGGCGGGATATGCATCCCATCCGCCGCTTAGCCTCCTTGAGCCGGGCCGCCCAATCCGGTTGAGCGGGTTGAGGGCTGTTGTCCACCGGCACGTTAAGTGCTACTGCCACCGTCACCAGGGCCGGTTGCTGCTGCTGTGTCGGCGCGGTTGCTGTTGGGGGCTGTGGTGGCTGCTGGGCGTTGTGGTGTTGCGTCTGGGCGTTGGGCTGGTCTGCTGTGTCTGCGCCTACCTTCAGCAGCTGCACCTTGTCCAGGTTTAACCGCTGTCCTGACGCTGACGCAAAGACGTCCATTGCTGTGAGAAAGGGCCCCAGTGCTGCCATGCTGTCAAGCAGGACCTGGCAGTCATCTGCAAACTGCACCGCCGTGGTGACGTCTGCGCTGTTCAGGTCCAGTCTGATCCCAATGCCCTGGCTTCGCAGCCAGCATAGCAGCGCTTGGGCCACGAATAGGTACAGCACCGGTGCCAGGGGGCAGCCTTGCCGTACGCCCAACTCCATGCTCACGGGACGGGATAGGCTGCCGTTGACTAGCGCCTGGGCGACTGTGGATGACAGAAGCAGGGAGACCCACCCCCGGAGCTTGGGCCCTGCGCCCAAGTGCTCCATCGCCTGCAGCAGGAAGCTGCGGTCCCCCGTGTCGTACGCCTTGGCGAAGTCCAGGAAGGCAATGACCGCTGAACGGCCCTGCTGCTTCAGGAGATGAGGGATGTGGCGGAGCGTGTGGATGTTGTAGCCTATCAGTCTGCCGCTGAGGAAGGCTGTCTGCTCCACGTCAATCACCCGGCCAAGTTCATTTCCCAGCCGTGTGGCTAGTATCTTCGCCAGCACGCGGTAGTCGGAGTTGAGCAGGGTGATGGGTCGGTAGTTTCCGGCTAGCTTCGGGTCCCCCTTCTTGTACAGCACCTGAATCGTGGCGGCATGACTCCGGATTCACCGATTGCCGAGTAAAGCGCCGCTAGCAAGGGAGACAGTCTGGTGCGCCCCACCTTGTACACGTCCGCTGGTAGCCCGTCCCATCCTGGGGCTTTGCCAGGTGGCGTTCGCTTGAGCGCCGCCGCCACTTCAGCTGGGGATACTGCGGAATTTCCCACGATATCATCTGCTTCTGGGGCCAGGCGGCGGGGATGGGCGTCCAGGGCGCTGAGAACTCGGGATAAGGGATCCGCATCGGGTAGCGGCGTGGGTGGTGGTGGCGTTGGCTTGCGCGAGACGTCACGCCAGTAATCTGCCACTACTTGAGCGACCGCCGCAGGTGTCGTGACCAGCGTGTGCGGCTGGCTGGGCAGCCGCAATGCTGTGGGTCCGTTGTTGTTGCTGCGCCCGGGGTGGATGAGTGCGGTAAGGTTACCGTTGGGCCGCTCGCCTGACCGGATGAAGGCTTGCCTTGCTGCCAGGTAGGCCGGCTTTGCCTCAGCCCTCATAGCAGCCGCCAGCTCCGCCTCCGCATCTACCTCCTGCCGGCCAGCGCAGCGCCCGCCGGCCGGCGCTACCAGCGCCTTGCCTGAGGGCCTGCTGATGGAGTACCGTAGGCATGGGGCAAGAATCAAGAATGCAAGGTCCAAGAAGCGTCCGAAGCCCCCCACATATCCGCAAATACAAGCAAGCAAGGCATGGGAGGACTGTTTCCTGTGCCCCGTTCGTTCGTCGGGGAGGAAGGTGCAGCAGGTGCAGACAGACTCACAGACAGACTCACAGACAGACGGCTGCGAACACTCCCGATGACGACTGGGGAGAGTTAAAGACATGCGCTAAATTGAGAGTGTGTGCTGTCCTCCGATGCGGGCGGCCTGTCCTGAGCAGCCAAGTCGCACCGGTGGTGGTGTGGGGGAGGCCGGGAGCGAGAGCGTGCGTTGCGGGGCACAGGCAGGTGACCACTACGGTACATGCGCGCCTGGGTAGGTGCGGATGTGGGGTGAGGGGTTTGCCTGCGGAGCATGTGCCGAATGGCTCGGCCGCATCCTCAGTAACCCCCATGATTCCTCCCCCACCCCGCCTGGGTCGGCCACTGCACGTTGGACGCTCCTACCTGGCGCGCTTCTGTCCGAGTCCAGGTGAGTATTCTAGTATGGAGATCTAGTCGGTACTGGGGACTGCGCGCGGCTCGCAAGGCTGGCATGGCTCAAGACGGCTCTGGACTCCGTCGCCCACCTGCCGCTCCATTGTCCAAGCCCGCCCGACCAAATACGGTGATGTTCAGTAGCTCGCATAGGCGGCTGCGTATCACCGGGACTGTTTACCAGTAACCCCCCTGGTTGGTTCGGGTTCTCTTGGTCGTTTTGCTCCTGGTTTCTGGAATGAACTACCCCCCCCCCCGCCTGGTCCCTCACCTCCCTGGAGTCCCTGCAAGGCTGCAACACTCTGCCGGCCCCACACCTGCGGGCCCGACTCCTCCTCTGCTTCATCCTCCTCTTCCTGGTCCTCCTCTTCCTCACAGCAGCTGGGCAGCGGCGGCGGCGGCGGCAGCTCCAGCCGCCCCCACAGCAGCCGCATGCCCGCATCCAGCACTAGCACCTGCCGCGTGCAGCTGGGTGAGCCCCTTGAGGTCCAGGTGGTGTGCGTGTGTGTGTGTGTGTGTGTGTGGGGGTGAGGTCGGTCAGGGCCGGCAGCAGGCCCCCCGCCGCCAGGGAGGGGTCGGCCCCCAGGCAGGCGGCCAGGTCCACTCTCACTGCAGCCGCGGTAGGGCCAGGCGCTGCAGCCGCGGTAGGGCCAGGCGCTGCAGCCGCGGTAGGGCCAGGCGCTGCAGCCGTGGTAGGGCCAGGCGCTGCAGCCGCGGTAGGGCCAGGCGCTGCAGCCGTGGTAGGGCCAGGCGCTGCAGCCGTGGTAGGGCCAGGCGCTGTAGCCGCGGTAGGGCCAGGCGCTGCAGCCGTGGTAGGGCCAGGCGCTGCAGCCGTGGTAGGGCCAGACGCTGCAGCCGTGGTAGGGCCAGGCGCTGCAGCCGTGGTAGGGCCAGGCGCTGCAGCCGTGGTAGGGCCAGGCGCTGCAGCCGTGGTAGGGCCAGGCGCTGCAGCCGCGGTAGGGCCAGGCGCTGCAGCCGTGGTAGGGCCAGGCGCTGCAGCCGTGGTAGGGCCAGGCGCTGCAGCCGCGGTAGGGCCAGGCGCTGCAGCCGTGGTAGGGCCAGGCGCTGCAGCCGTGGTAGGGCCAGACGCTGCAGCCGTGGTAGGGCCAGGCGCTGCAGCCGTGGTAGGGCCAGGCGCTGCAGCCGTGGTAGGGCCAGGCGCTGCAGCCGTGGTAGGGCCAGGCGCTGCAGCCGCGGTAGGGCCAGGCGCTGCAGCTGGGGACACGCCCACAATCTACTGGGGGAGGAGGAGGAGGTCCAAGGCATCCCCGGTGCACGCGCTGGGGACACGCCCATACTCCAATGGAGGAGGAGGTGGGGAGGACCGCATTCCACGTCCCCAGCAGCTGAGCCCATGCGCCCGCACGCACTGTGCCGCCGTGCAATTACGGTAAAACATACACCAAGCTTACTACTTGCCTGCTCTCCTAGCCTCGTCTACAGCCGTGCACTGCAGTTTGCGAGGTCCACACTGCGCCATGGTGATACACAACCGGCATGCACCCACTGCCCTTCCCACGTCCCACACGCCCCGGCTGGCCTCATCCTAACCTACCACCACCAGCCGCCGGAACGCCTCGCGCGCCGCCAGCTCCTGCTTCACCGCCGGGTGGCGATCCGCCGCTGCCCGGATGCGCCGCCGCAGATCCTCGCTGGCCGCGAGATCCGCATGAACACGGTCCGCCAGATGGCCGCACGCCAGCAGCTGCCGCACCACCTCCGTATGCCCGCCATTGCAGGCAACTAACAGGGCCGGCAAACAAACCTCAGCCTCCTCCAGCTGCCGTTCCACAAACGGCGCCCATGCCAGCAGCTGCTGCAGCACCTCCGCCTGCCCGCGCTCGCACACGCTGTACAGGATACCGCAGGCGGACGGCCCAGCTGCCCCCACATACGCCCCTGACGCCAGCAGCGCCAGCAGCTGCTGCAGCACCTGCACATGCCCGTGCTCGCACACACCCTCGAGGACCATCCACAGGTAATCCTTGGGTATCCGCTCCACGAACGGCGCGCATGCCAGCAGATGCTCCAGCACCTGCACCTGCCCACGGTGGCACACCACGTACAGGATGGATGACAAGACCTCTTGAGGCAGCCGTTCCACAAAGGGCGTGCACGCCAGCAGCGCCTGCAGCACCTCCACCTGGTCGTGCACACACACCAGGCGAAACATCACCCCCGCCTCCTCTGCGCTGCCCTCCGCCGTGGCCGGCTCCGCCAGGCAAACCACCGCACCCACAGAGAAGGGCAGGTCATAAGCGGGGCCGGGCACGGCGGCGGCGGCCGCGTTCAGCTGCGCCTCCATCGCCGCCAAGTGCGGCTTGGCGTTGTTATGGGCTGCTAGCGGCGGTGCTGCCGCCAGCGCCGCAGCCCGCGCGCGCAGGAGCAGCGGCGGCGCCACGCTTGCCATCCCGCCGGCGCCGGCGCCGCCCCCAGCGGCAGCAGCCACGCCAGGGGCAGGGGCAGGGGCAGGGGCAGGGGCGGGGGCGGCCGCCAGCAGCCCCAGCTCGCCTCGAAGGACCGCCTGCCCCAGCAGCCGCACCGCCTCGCCGTCATCGCTGAGGCCGGCGGCGCCCTGCAGCGACAGCGCGGCCAGCTCCGTGGGGTCGGCGCCGACAGCGCGCAGCTGCGGCGCGTGCGCCACCAGCCACATCGGCCAGCACCGCTGCGGGCCGCCCGCTGCTGCGGTGGCGCGGAGGGCGGTGGCCAGGTGGGCCGGGCACGCCAGCGCCCGCAGCAGCCCCCGGTCGTCGACGGCGCGGAAGGCGCGGCAGGTCTGGGCCAGCCGCGCGGCCCCGTCAAAGCCCGCGAACGCAGCAACACGGGCGCGGAGCTCGTGTGGCAAGTCGCTGAGCTGCGGAGCCTCCGGGTGGGCCATCGCTATCTATTTGTTGAAGTATCAGAGCATCCAAGCAGCAGAGGCTCCCAAACCGAGAGGAGCTTGTCAGCGCAGCAGCTCCGGCAGCGAGAGCAGAGGGCTGAATGTAGGTTTGCCAACCTCTATTTATTGTTACACGTAGGCGAATTCCCTAGCTCGCGAATTGCTTGATGTTGCAAGAGCAAGACAGGAGCAAATCGCAGTATGATATCTTCTCGCGGCTGGGTGCTCTAATACAGAAGTATGACAGTAACTAATACTTGTCAGTGAGCATGGACTGATAGGGTGATTGCGCGGGACTTGGTCACAAACCAAATACCGTGTCAGCCCACTCGCAATTTTGAAGGTAGATATGGATGTGCATGAAATGATACTGCGCGGGACTCGCTCACGGTGAGGAGTCGAATGCCGGCGTGTCACAGGGCGTCACCCGGCTCACCCCTTCATGTTCCCCTTCATCCTGCGCCCCCCCCCCCCACTCTTCTCTCATTCAATGCACGCACACTGCACACATCCGTACGCACTCGCACGAGCTAATGCGTAATCTCCAGTCATACCTAACTGTACACTGCCGCGCGTGGCAGTGGTGCACTGATGCACTGATAGTCTAGTGCTTGGCCGGTGCTCCAGTGAGGCAGTGACACACCTTGCGGCTGGTCGGTATACACGCCGCAACCGCCCAGTGCTCTTACACCCAATGCCCACAATGCCCCCACAACCGCTTAAGCCTTTGACCTTCGTGCTAAGAAGTAAGAACATGGAAGTGTCATGAAGTGACAGTGCCCGGGGATGCTGCCAAGACTGCTCATCTCTGATTGCGGGCGTGCTCCATAGCTGCCGCCAGCGCCGCCACCAGGACGCGGCCGCACTCCCCCTCCTCCTGCCCGCCGCCGCCGCCACCCGCCGCTGCCCCCGCCCTCCGGTGCGCCGCCTGGCAGGCCCTGCAGCAGCACCGCACGCTCTTGCTGCGCCCGCACAGCCGCAGGTCCGGCGCCGCCTCGCTGCGTCGTCCTCCTCCCCCCAGCGCCTCACACGCGGGGGTGCAGCACAACCCGCAGCCGGCACACAGCCGTCACCAACGGCTGCAGCGGCAGCGGCGGTGGCAGCAGCAGCTCCGCCGCCGCCGCCGCAGCAGCAGCAGCTACCAGCGGCCTCCCACCATCTGCACCTCCTCCTCCTCCGCCTCCGCCTCCTGCCCCGCTGTCATGCCTCAGCCGCCTCAGGGTCAGCGGGTCCGTGTGGTCCTGCTGCAGATACGCCTGCAGCAGCACCGCGGCCGTAGTGGTCGTGTGGCAGCAGCACTGCGGCAGCGGCACCCCCCCCCCCCGCCGCCATTGCGCGCATGCCGACCGCCCCCAGCCGCCCGTGCTGCCGTACCCGGACCTCCGCCGCCCGCATGTGCTCATACCGGTAGTAGGCACGGAAATCCTGATAGCGCTCCGCCGCTGTGACAGTTGCCGCCGCCGCCACGGGGAAGCTGCTCAGCGCTGGCAAAAGCGGCTACTGCCGCCGCCGGTTGCTGGGGCCACCACCAACTGCGGCCGGCAGGGGGGCGGGTGGCCGGCGGCGCCGCCGACATGCGCTGCTGTGGCCCACTGCCGCCCCTTGTCGCTGCGGCGCGGTGCGCAGCAGCGGCGGCAGGTGGGACGGCGGCAGACGCAGCAGTAGGCGCACCAGCAGCCGCGCAGCGGCCGCGGTCGCGGAGCCAGCAGCAGCGCCGGCAGCAGCGGCGATACCATCCGGGCCGCCGCCGCCGCAAGAGCCGTCAGCACCTTTGGCCGCCACCGCCGCCGCGTTTGGAAGCAGTGCGTATGCTCATGTACGCAAATACTCCAGCCTGGTCGACACCATGCTGTTATTGCCGAGCTGCAGGATGCTGAGGAGGCAGTCGCCTCCCTGGTCTCCGTCTGCGCTATTGCAACTGCCGCTGCTGGTCCCGGCAGCGGCTGCCGCGGCGCAAACCCCCAACCGCCGTTCAACCTGCTGCTGCTGCTGCTGCCGCTGCTGCTACTGCTGCTGCTGCTGCTGCTGCTGCTGCTGCTGCCTCACCAGCAACAGTCGGGCCAGCTTGCAGCCACTGAGCAGCAGCAGGCTCCAGGCGCCCCCTGCTGGATCCAGGAAGTCCGACTTACCGCCGTGCCGGCCGCCATCGCCGCCCTCCCCTGACGACTGCTGCTGCTGCTGCTGCGGGCCCGGATGCAGGGGAGCCAACGTGCCACCTCCTACTCCCACTCCTACTCCTACTCCTACTCCTACTCCTACTCCCACTCCTACTCCTACTCCTACTCCCACTCCCACTCCTACTCCTACTCCGCCGCCACCTGCACCTGCACCTGCACCTGCACCTCCCCTGCCCCGCCCTCATCGGCCGCAGGCAGCAGCGCCGCCACGGCCGCATGCCCCGCCGCCGCCGCCAGCTGGCGCGGCGTGCGACCCGCCGCGTTGCGGTTGCCCGCCAGCTGCGCCGCCGCCGCCGCCGCGTGCTGCTCGTCCAGCCCCGCCACCGCCGCCGCCTCCAGCAGCGCCACCACCACCTGGGCATTGCCCCTGTGGGCGACGGGGACGGGAAAGGGGCGCAGACGTGTCAAACGCCGTGAGACATGATGTGATTGTGATGCACATGCGGTGGTGTGATGCGATCACACCTGTTCTCAGCTGGTCACGCCTGAACGATAAATCGACCCCCGAGCCCCGGACCCCTCGCAGCGGCGGGGCCCATGCCGCGGCTGAAACGGCCACCCACTCACAGACCTCCGCCGCCGTCCCTACCGCCCTCCCTGATCCACGCCCGCCCCCGCCCCCACCTGCTGGCGGCAACGTGCAGCGGCGTGTTGCCGGCGCTGTCCGGCGCGCCTGCGTCCGCGCCCGCGCCCAGCAGCGCCCGCACCGCCGCCGCCGCGGCCGCCGCCGCCGGCTCCGGCGCCCCCGCCGGCGCCGCCGCCGCCGCCATGTGCAGCGGCGTGATGCGCTGGCCGTTGGCGTTGGAGTTGACGCCAGCCCGCCGCACGATGCCCTCCAGGCCCTTCTCCGCGGCCGCCGCCGCCACTGCACCCGCACCCGCACCCGCACCCAAACCCGCCTCCACACCGGCACCCGCACCCACGACCGCGGTCTGGGCCTGCTGCTGCTGCTGCTGCTGCCGCCCTCCGGGGCCCTCCACCTGTCCCTGCCCCTGCCCCTGACCCTGCCCCACCTGCCCCTGCTGCCCCACCTGCCCCACCTGCCCCACCTGCCCCTGCTGCACCAGCGGCAGCGCCGCCAGCAGCGCCGCCAGCATGTGGGGCTGGGCGGCGGCCGCCGCGGTGTGCAGCGGCGTGAGGCCGCGGCTGTCGGCGGCCAGGGGGTCGGCCTGCGTGGGGAGGGAGGCGAGGGGTCATGTGAGCGTGTGTGGCCGTGTGTATTTGTTAGAACATTTCGCAAGAAGAGAACAAACCAAAGACTGTGAAATCACAAGGGAGAGTACTGTGTGTGTATGTCCTCCAAGCAACCAGGCAGCCAGGCAGCCGGGGCGCGGCAGTGCCAGTCAACGCCAACGCCAAGGCAAGGCACTCACCCCCGCCGCCAGCAGCGCCTGCGCCGCGCCCAGCTGCTGCGACTGCACCGCCGCATGCAGCGGGGTCAGCTCCGCCTCCGCCTCTCTGTGCCCGGTCGCATGTGGTGTGTGTGTGTGTGTGTGTGTGTGTGTGTGTGTGTGTGTGTGTGTGTGTGTGTGTGTGTGTGTGTGTGTGTGTGTGTGTGTAACAACGGGTTTACAGGCGGCCTGACGAGTCTCGTGATCGAGTACTCGGGACAGCCAGCGACAGCGAGGCATTTAGGCCTCGTGTGTGTGTGTGTGTGTGTGTGTCAGTGTTGTGTTAGTGTGTGTGGCTGGTGATTGTGAGGCAGGCGTGGCGCTGACGTTACGAAGCATGCAACACAGCGACCGTTCTGACACACAGGGGGGGGGGCGCGGGTGCTGTTAGGCGCTGTCACTGCGGCGCGTACCGCATATTGACACCACTGGGGACCACGCCGCTGTCTCCACATATACACACACACACACACACACACACACACACACACACACACACACACACACACACACACAGCTGCTGCTGCTGCTGTTACTGCTGCTGCTGCTGCTGCACGGCACACCAGGAGCCAGCCCGAGGAGGCAGCCATCAGCCCGACGGCCAGCGGCCCGGTGCCCTGCTCCAGCCCGACACCCCACACAACCAGGCAGCCAGGCAGCCAGGCAGCCGGCAGGGGCACCACATTATCACACAGCCTCGCACCACTCCCCACCACCCACCCACCTCCACCCACCACCCCCACCACTCCCCACCACCCACCCACCCACCACCCACCCCCACCACCCCCACCACTCCCCACCACCCACCTGGCCTCCACCACCCACCCCCACCACCACCCACCCACACCCACCACCCACCACCTCCACCACCCACCACCCCCACCACTCCCCACCTCCACCCCCACCACCACCCACCACCCCCACCACCTCCACCACCCACCACCCCCACCACCCACCTCCACCACTCCCCACCACCCCCACCACCCACCTGGCCTCCACCACCCCCCACCTCCACTCCCCACCACCTCCACCACCCACCTGGCCTCCAGCGGCGCTCCCGCCGCCGCCAGCGCCGCCACGCTGCGGCACTGCCCCGCCGCCGCCGCCAGGTGCAGCGCCGTCAGCCGCCCCCGCCGGCTGGCCGCCGCCACGCCGCCCGCGCCCCGCCACCGGCACAGCGCCGCCACCACGGCCTCGTTGCCCGCCCGCACCGCCGCGTGCGCCGCGCCCTCGCCGCCCGCGTCCACCTCGCAGCCCGCGCCACAGCCACTGCCCCCGCCCCCGCCCGAGCCCGAGCCCGAGCCCGAGCCGCCTGCGGCGGCGTCGGCGGCGGCGACGGCATCGGCGGCTGCCGCCGCTGCCGCTGCCCCGTCTCCCGCCGCCCCTGCTGCACCCGCTCCTGCCGCCAGCTGCCCCTCATGCCCATGCTGCACCCCGGAACTGGAACCGGCAGCACCAGCAGCACCAGCAGCAACTCCAACGGCAGCAGCCGCAGCCGCAGCCCCAGCCCCAGCACTAGCACCAGCCGCCCCAGTAGCAGCCCCAACAGCACCGGCGGCAACAGCCACATCACCCGCCGCCGCCGCCGCCGCCGCCGCCCCCTCCAGCAGCGCCTCCACCGCCGCGGGGTAGTCGGACCCCGGCCGGCCCACCCAGCGGCAGCCGCACCCCTCCGCCGCCACCAGCAGCGGCGTGAGGCCGGAGGAGGTGCGGGCGGTGGGGTCGGCGCCCGCGGCCAGCAGCGCCTTTGGGGGGGGGGCGGCGGTGTTAGACAGGCAGGGCTTAGGGCGACGACGAATGCTGGTGTGTGTGTGTGTGTGTGTGTGTGTGTGTGTGTGTGTGTGTGTGTGTGTGTGTGTGTGTGTGTGTGTCTGTGTGTGTCTGTGTGTGTGTGTGTGTGTCTGTGTGTGTCTGTGTGTGTCTGTGTGTGTCTGTGTGTGTGTGTCTGTGTGTATGTGTGTGTGGCGATGCGAGGCGAACGTGGGTCGCACGTGCGCACACACGTGTGGCTGGATACACCATGCGCCAGCGGGCCGTTGGGGGCGTTAGAAGCTCCGTCCCCAGCGAGTGCCTGCCCGGACCCACGAATCCGCATAACCCCCAGTCCAGCCCCGTCAATGCCTGGCCCTCTGCCCCCCTGCCCGCCTGCCCGCCGCCACCAACAACAGCAACAACCCCACCTACCCAGTACCCACCCACCCGGATTACGGGCACGTCGCCGAAGTGCGCCGCGCAGTGCAGCGGCGCGGCGCCGTCTAGCTCGTCCGCCGCGCCCGCCGCCGCGCCGCCCGCCAGCAGCGCCGCCACCACCTGCGTGCGTGCGTGCGTGCGTGCAGGGAGGGCGGTGGGCGGGAGGGGTGGGGTGGGTGGGTGTAAGTTCATTCCCGAACCCAAAAGGAAACCAACTATTGCGAGAAAACCAAAACCCAGAGAGGCGGGGAGGAGGAGTATTTTTGTTTGGTGATTGATAGTGATTGCGCGCACGTGGGGGCATGTGGGTGCCTGTAATCGTGCCCTAACGTGGACACACGAATCCGCCACACGCGCGCCCCCCCTCCTTCCCCTCAGCGCCCCCCCCCGCCCCCTCAACACACATACCGGTACGCACACGCACCTCCAGGTGCCCCTCCTCCGCGGCCACGTGCAGCGCCGTGCGGCCGTCCTCCTCCCGCGTGCGCCCGGGCGCCGCCCCCGCGCCCAGCAGCGCCGCCACCGCCGCCGCGCTGCCCGCCGCCGCCGCCAGGTGCAGCGCGGCGCGGCCCTCGCCGTCCCGCGCGTCCGGCGGCGCGCCCGCGGCCAGCGCGCGCCTCAGCGCGTCCACGTCACCTTGGGGGGGAGGGGGAGAGGCGAGAGAAGGAGAGCAGCAGCCGGTGTTGTGACCGGCGGAGGGGGGAGGGAGGAAGGAGAGCTTTGCGGGCGCTATGGGATGCCGGGGTTGTGGGGGATTCCGTGGGCGGAAGACGGACAGGTCTGGCAGTCCGTGGACTGGCGGCGTCTTTCGTCGGGGCCACGCCCCGCTGCGTCCTGGCAGCGCTGCTGCTTCAGTGCGCCTCAACACCGGCGTGCGCACCTGCCTCCGCCGCAGCGAAGAGCTGCCGCTTCGCCTCGCGAAATGCCGCCATGGTTTCCGTGTGGTTTGTGTGTGGACACTGAACGTAGACACCGAAATTGTGGATGATGAGTACTTACAAATTGCGTTTTGTGTATTTGCTGAATGTCAACGAAAAATGAGTTTGGCAGGTCGCTTGGACCTCATTGCAATTGGCCCCGCGCTCAATTCGCGACTCTGTGGCAAAACTCGGAAGGCCAATTGTAAACTGTTTTGAGCGACAACACAGCGTCTCTGTACTTACCGCAAGACTATCAAATGAGAGTTTCTATGTGTTGCTTCCATTCGCATTGACCGACCCCGCGCGCCCCTTGATTAGTCGCTTGGCATCGCCATGGATGAACACAATGTGCACCATTTCTGGGGTATCAGCCCGGCACTTGATCTGGGCACCCTGCTGCCTAGCGACACCGATGGAGCCGCGGACGTGCTGCCAGTGGACCAGCCCGTGCGCTTCCTGCAGGTCGGGGCCCCCGCTAGGGGCGGGCTGTGATGGCTCGGACATGTGCGCGGTGGCAAAGTTGTAGATGGAGGGCTTTAGCGCGGGGCGCGATTGGCAACGTATTAGCTCGTGGAAGGGGGACCTGACAGTGACGGAGGAGCACACGCGGCACGCGGCACGCGGGGGTTGGGCGGGGGTTGTGAATACCAGCCCATTCTAAACCAAAACCAAACCAGCGAGTGAGGTACAGGCCGTGGCAACAAATGTAAGGCATAGATACTTATGGATAGGGGCCGAACGTTGTGGAGGGTGGGCGAGCGACGCCGTCGACTGTAATCGCCGCCCGGGCTCGGTGACACGCGCAACAGCACAAACAGTCACGCAAAGACAAGCAGTGAAACCCACGACTTACCTGGCGACCAGGAAAGGAGGTGGGGTGGGGTGGGTGCGCCTAGGCGGAGGGAGGTCCGCGCGCCGCACCCTGCGTAAGCCCAGGGCCTTTGGGTTTGGTTTAGTTTGGGCTGGTAACCACAAACCCCCCCTCCCATCATTGGGGCTCGGAGCGGGTTTGGGGCTCCCCCGGCGCGCTCTGGACGGCCACGCCTAGGGCCGCCGCGCCTCAGGTCCGCTGCGTCACCCCCCGGGGCGGTCGGTGGCGACCAGCCTGGTGGTGGCCAGTCCGATGACGGGTCTGGGCCCCCCCACCCGCCCCACCGGCGCCCGCGCCACACCGCCCCTCACGCCCCCACCCGCTCATGCCGCCCCCGCCCCGCCCCCGCCCCCGCCCCTGTCCCTCACCATCTCGCACCTCCCCTTTCCCTTTCCCCTCCCCTGTTCCGCTGGACATCGGCACTTCACAACCATTTGATAAACACCATCCGATGGATGGCTATCCCCCTTGGGCGGATAGTTACACCCCCTCCCCCCCATGCACGTGCCCATGCAGGTCGCCCCCTACGACGCGCGCCACACGCTGACCACCATGGCGCGACTGGGACGCCACCCCGCGCTGCTGAAGCACAGCCAGCCGGTGTGTCGGGGTGTGGGGCCGTGGGGCCGGTGGGGCCGTGGGACCGTGCGTCCGTCCGCTTCCACATGCGTGTGCCCGTGCGCGCGTAGAGAAGCCTTGTGCGGGCGTGTATGCGCGCGCGCGCGTGTGTGTGTGTGTGTGTGTGTGTGTGTGTGTGTGTGTTGGTAAACGGAAACGGAGAGAATTCCCCGCAATCGCTCGCAGTTACTGACGGATACGTACCAAATACTTCTTGGACGGTACCGCGTAGCCCCGGTAGTCATACTTACCCGTGTGTTAGGAAAGCACAAGGAGAGGAAGGGTCGACACCGTGCGTGCAGCATGCATAGGCAACGGCGCGCCATCGATCGTTCTTCGCTTCGCGTGTTACCTCGTTACCGCGTCATCGGGCCGAAGCAGCTCCACATACTTACCCGAATCGCGTGACCCCTCCCCACCGGGTGGGGCTACGGCCCTCGCCCCGGCGTTGCTGTCCCAATGCACCGTGTATGCGCCTAGAAATTTGCCCGATCCGTCCCAACCCGGCCCAAACCACCCAATCAAACCCGTAGACCCGTGTGTGTGTGTGTGTGTGTGGTGCCGGACCGCTGCGTGCGCGTGGATGTGTGCGCACACCACTACCGCCCACCACCCACATACGGTAGTGTCTTCATGCACCCAACCCCATGCATACCACACCGAACCTTGCCCCACTGCCCACCGCATCCCACTGCCACCACAATATCCGCCCCCGGCCACCCCCGGCCACCACCTCCGCTCGCCCACCCGCCTACCCTCCACCTGCACCTGCAACACCTGCACCACCCAGATCTGCCTGTTCGTGTGGGAGGACAGCCCCGAGGGCCTGGCTCGCCACGTGCTGCTGGCGGCCGTGCTGCTGGACGGCGGGCTGCCGGCGCGGCAGAGGGCGGAGCTGCTCCTGGAGCTGCACGGCAACGCAGTGCTGCGGCAGCGGGCGGCCGAGTACCTGGGTGGGTGGGTGGGTGGGTGCAGGGGGTGGGTGCAGGAGGGGGGGGTAGGAGGTGCAGGAGGGGGTAGAGGGGTGCAGGAGGGGGTGGATGAAGGATGTGAGGGCGCAGGGGCGAGGGCGCAGGGGAGGGCGCGGGCGGCCGCCGCACAGCCAGGGAAGGGGCGGTGTCAGACGGACGCGGGCTGGCGCAGCGGGAGGGCGTGCGGGAGGGGGGGGGGGCGGACGCCGGTGCAGTGACCTCCCGCCTATACCCACACGCGCATGGAGCAGCGCTGGTCGCGACCTGGGACCCAGCGGTGCTGCCGCCGTGCCACGTGACGCACGCCCGCCCGCCCGTCCGACTTGCGTACGGGCCGACTCCGGCTCCACCCCCCTTGACTGCATTGCTTAACTTCGCTTCCTTTAGATTGGTTTAGTTTGGGCTGGTAACCACAACCCCCCTCCCTCCCTGTCCCCGTGCAGACGAGAAGGCGCGGCAGCTGGAGGGCCTGTTTGTGGGGCTGGCCGCGGGCCAGCCGCCGCCGGCCGGGCCGGAGGCGGAGGCGCGCGGGCTGGGGGCGCTGTGGCGCATGCTGGACCTCAGCCTGCTCAAGTTCCAGGTGCGTGGTGTGTGTGTGTGTGTGTGTGTGTGTGTGTGTGTGTGTGTGTGTGTTAGAGATCACAAGGAGATAACAAACAAATCAAAGACCATGCATGCAATGCGACGTGTGTGTGTGTGTGTATGTGTGTGTGTGTGTGTTTTGGGGGCCAGGGACCGCAGGTGGTGCGGCGACTGGGTTGTGCGAGGTGTGCGGCAGCGGTGTGAGGTGTGTGCGTGCAAAGCGAGCAGGTTGTTGCGAGGCTACGCTGGGCCGGCGTCTTGTGTGTGTGTGTGTGTGTGTGTGTGGCCCAGCCAACCGCCGCAGTGAAGCCCTTCGGGGTCGCAGGGCGCTTGCGGCCTCCCACACGGTGTACTGCGGACGCTGCGACCTTGTGTTGCTCCTTGTCTGAATGCTACGCCTGGTTGTGTGAGTGAGCATGACACACACACACACACACATTGTCCTCTGTCTGCTGTTCTCACCCTTGTGATCTCTAACACTTTGGGATGCTAGTGCTCTGCCGCTAGCATCGGACAGCGTCTCAGATACACGATTACGTGATCCACCCAGATAGCTGTAAACCCCGTTGTTACATACATACACACACACACACACACACACACACACACACACGCACCACGCCTACGCAGGAGAAGGACCTAATCGTGGAGGCGCTGCAGCGCTGGCGCCTGCCGCCGCCGCCCGCCACCGCCAGCGCCGCCGCCGTGGCCGCCTGCCCGCCGTACGACATGGTGGCGGCCTGGGACGGCCGCTGCCGCAAGCAGTACGGCGAGCGGTACGACTTCCGCCGCAACATGATCGACTGGGACTACCACATGCGCCTGCAGGTACGTATGTACGTGTGTACGTGCGTACTGCTGCTGGGTGTGTACGGTAGTAATGGGTGTGTACGGTAGTACTGGGTGTGTGTACTGCCGTGTGTGTGTACTGCTGGCTGTGTATGTGGGCTGAGAAACACCAGTGACGGCACTGGGGGGGGGGGGTTCGGGGTGGCTGTGGTGGGGTAAGGGTGGGGTTCAATCCACCCGGTTCATTCTGAGACCGCACGCACGCAAGCAAGCCCGCCGAGTGAACCCAAACGGGGTGGGAGGGAGACGTGTGAAACGGGCGGAGGGGGGAGGCTCGGGGGCACCTGCTGCTGCTGTGGGTGGGCCGGGCAGCAAAGTGTCCAAGCAAGGGAAGGAGAAGGGTGTCAGGGACAGCGCCCATGAAGTTCCGAACGACGAGAGGAACACACGCCCCGTTTGCCTCCCTCCCCATGCTGGCCCCGCCGCCACCGATCCCCCCCTCCCCCCCCCTTAATTTAAATGCATGGAACCCCTTCTGGTCATCGGTATGCCAGCGTGTGTTGCAACGTCTGTTCTACGTCTACCTCGTCATTAACTTAAATGCATGGCACCCCCGCCCCTCGCCCCCCGCAGCCCGCCGGCACTCCCGGCTGCGACCCCGCCGCCGGCTCCATCATCCATTTCCACCACTTCCGGCACTGGCGCCTGCACGGCGTGGCGCACGAGCTGCGCGACAGCGCCTACAGCGCCGCCAACCGCTCGCTGCTGAGCACCGCGTACGGCAGGACCAAGGTGTGTGCGTGTGCGTGTGTGTGTTTGGGGGGGGGCGGCGGGCGGGGGGGGGGGGGGCTGCGGCTGGGGCTGGGGCGGCTGGGTTTGGGACTCCCGTAGGGGTTGGGAGTGGGGTAGGTGGGAGAGGCCACCACCGTGGTGCCGCGGGGCCTCAGTCGCAGCCACCCCCGCCCCCAACGCGGTGCTCGTTGCCCTGCACTGCCGCGCGGCCTGCCTTGGCCCGGCTGTCCCGCTATCTGCCATGCATGCATGCATATGCATATGCGTGTTCCCCTTCACAGCACGTGTGCGGTATGCATTCCCCGTCACCCCCTCGCCCACAAGGGTTTCCTACCCACCCCGCCCCTCACCGCCCTCCGCCCCGCCCCCTCACCGCCCCCTCACCACCCCGCGTCTGTCTACATCTCCCCCGTCATTAATTAAACATGCATGGCACCCCGCCCCCTCACCGCCCTCCGCCCCTCACCGCCCTCCGCCGCCCCTCACAGCCCCCCCCCACCCCGCCCTCCGCCCTGCTGCTGCAGGAGTTCAAGGACCGCGCCGGCAAGGACGTGGGCCGCTCCGTGTCCGCCTGGGGCTTCTGGGCCGACATCCTCAACAGCCCCTACCACTGCTTCGGCACGCTGTGCGAGGACCCCAGCTTCTACAAGGTCACCAACAAGCAGTTCGTGCGCACCGCGGTGGACGTGGCGGAGCACAACGTTATGGTGCGAGGGCAGGGGGGTGGCGTGGGGGGGGTAGTTCGTTCCAGAAACCAAAAGCAAGCAGGGGGGGGTAGCCATCCGTGGGATGGTATGGGGTTGTTGCACGCATTATCAGCTAAAAAGAGAAGGCGAACGTAGCCATGGGGGATAGGGATAGCTCAGTCCAGAGCCCAAAGCAAGCAGGGCTACGTGGGGGGCAGGGGTGGGAGCGGGGCGGGAGCGGGGGTCAAGTGCTTCACTCCGTATCATACCTTGATTGGCAAGCGCTGCGCCGTGTTGGTCATCGGGTTTCAGTGGGGCTTGCCTAACATTTCGCCTCACCCACCACCACCCATCACGCCCGCCACCACCACCACCACCCTACCACCACCACCATCACCACCTGCCACCACCACCTGCCACCACCACCTCCCACCCCGCCCACCACCCCGCCCACGCCCACACTCACACAGGCGCTGCTGCACGAGCTGCGTACCGGCGAGCGGCTGGCGCCGGTGGGTGAGGGCGAGGAGGCGCACCGGGCCAAGGTGGCGCGCGGCCCCACCTCGCTGGAGGACCTCACCGCCACCTCCGCCGCCGCGGCTGCCGCTGCGGCGGCGGCGGGAGCAGCAGCAGCAGCAGCAGGAGCAGCAGGGGGCTCGGCGGCCTCGGGAGCGGCGGGCGAGGCAGGAGGAGCAGGCGCAGGGGAGGCGGCTGGCAGTGGCAGTGGCAGTGGCGGCGAGGCCGCTGGCGCGAGCAGCGGCGCTGGTCAGCACGGCGAGGGGGAGGGCGAGGGCGAGGGCGAGGGGGAGGGGGACTGGGCGGCGGGCACGGGCGCGGCGAGCAGCGGCAAGGGGCAGGCGGTGGCGGAGGGGCAGGAGGCCCCTGGCGCGCCGGATCCTGCGGCGGCTGCGGCGGCCGCCTCCACCTCCACCTCCACCTCTGTCCCCGCCCCCGCCCCCACCTCATCGGTCCCCACCTACTCGTCAGGGGGTCGCGCGCAGGTCGCAAAGGCCATGGCCGCGGCGGCCGCAGCCGCGGCGGGCGCGGCAGGGGCAGGGGCTGGCGCGGCGGGCGCGGCGGGCGCGGCAGGGGCAGGGGCAGGGGCTGGCGCGGCGGGCGCGGCGGGCGCGGCACCCGGCGACCGGCCTGCGGAGGGGGCGGCAGCGGCCACGTCAGGGGAAGCGGGGCCGGCGGCGGCAGGGCCGGAGGCGGCGGCGGCGACGCCAGCGGCCGCGGCGCCGGTGGACGAGGCGGCTCGGCAAAAGGTGGGCGTGGGCCGTCCCGGTCCCGGCCCAGCATGCGCATGCGTGCGGGATCCGGACCTCTGGGGCTTCGGGTTGGGCGCCGCGCCTCTGGGCTGCCCTGACCAACACGTGACACACTATTAGGGTTGGCACGATGCTGATTCTATATCCAGCTGTGGAGGAGCTAGACGCTATGCGCATATGCCTTGCCATGCGCACTCGCATTTTAGAGCATGCCCGTGATGCTATGAATGAACCGTGAATGAACCGTGTGCTTCCTGCAACCGCCACAACCACCACAACTACCACAACCGCCTCAACTACCACCGCGTTATGATGCAGATGGCGGCGGAGGAGGCGGCAGTGCGGGCGGCGGAGGCGGCGCTGGACGCGGCGGCGCGGGAGCGGGCGGCGGGCCGCTTCCGGCTGGTGCTGTGCACCGGGGACCTGGCCAAGAACGTGACGGGTGAGAGGGAGGGAGGTTGGCAGGGTCAGGAATAAGGGAGAAGGGCAGAGGGGGGGGTAGCCATCCATAGGATGGTGTTTATCAAATGGTTGTGAAGTGCCGATGGGGGAGGAAACGGGTGCAGGCAGGCAGGAGGCGTGGCCAGGGGCTGGCAAGGAATGGGGCGGGCGCCATCACTATCACATGACTTTGTGTGCTTGCGCGCGTGCGGCCGCCGGACCAGCACCCCGCGCCCTGCGCCCCGCAACACCCCTGCCACTTACCCGCCACTTCACCCACCCCTGCTGCACACCCACCCACCCCTGCTGCACACCCCTGCACCCGCCGCCCGCCCCCTCCCCTCCACGGCCCCCCCCCACTTCACAAATTTGCGAACACCATCCCATGAATGCCTACCCCTCCGCGCCCCCACTTCCAAAGGCCGCGCCAAGTACGGCGGCGCCTTCAGCGGCCTCACGCTGGGCCACCGCCACATGCACCTGCTGGAGCCGGGCCACCGGCTGGTGGAGGCGGCGGCGCCGGGGGCGCGGCTGGTGGCGGAGAACGCGCGGTGAGGCAGGGAGGGTGGGAGGGAGAGGGAGGCGAGGGAGGGGCGTTTGGAGGGCCGTGGTCAGGAGGGCCGTGTCTCAGGAGGGTCTGTGTGGAGGGTGCATGGAGGTGGAACCTCCAATGCGCAACCCCACCCGGCCCCCAAACTTGGCACTACCCATGAAATACCCCCCAATCTCTCCGCCTCCTTCTTTTGCATTGGTTATGGTTTATTGGGCTGGAAACAAGAACCCCACCCCCAACCTGCTCCCCACTTCCCCACCCACCTCCCCACCTGCCATCCAACCCCCCCCCCCCACACACACACACACCCTGCCCGCCGCAGCCACCTGCTGCAGCTGACCAAGGAGCAGGCCGCGCTGTTCGCCACCAAGATGGACGAGCTGGCGGCGGCGGGCGGCTGGCGGCCACTGCCGGCGGCGCAGTGGCCGGCGGGCGTCACGGAGGCGGCGGCGGTGTATGTCAAGCCCTCGGCGGCGGCGGCGGCGGCTGCGCCGGCCAAATGAAGGGGGCTGTTTGACACGGCACCGCACGGCATGGTGTGACGTAGGTGGTCGTGTGGCGATGGCGGTGATTATTAGCCAGGGAGTTTAGGTATGGGCGAGGGAGAGGGGAGGGCTGGGGAAGGGGTCGGTGGAGGCGGACGTGTGAGGGGTGTGAGAGGGGTAGGGTGTTGCATTTGCAATGTATGATATAGGGCCCCCGCGTGGCATCTTTGAACATGGGTTGGGCAAAATGTACTACTGCACAGTGGTGGTGGCGATGTTGGAGGCGGTACCGGGAGTAGGAGGCCAGCGGTAGGACCGCGCGTGGTGTGTTGTTTGTGTGAGGCCGGGTTCGGCCGGCGAAGGACCGGGAAGCGCTGGCACGGGTTCGGGAAAGACCCGTGGACCGTGCGCGCGGTTGAGCTGGACGCCGCCAATTTGCAAGGTCGCATTTACCTAGCGACGATACGTGCAGCATCCCTGCTAGGCTGCGCCCTGCGCGTAAAGCACAAGGGCCTTTCACAATCATCATTGGGACCCGTTTCGTGCAGCACCCAATACGGCGCAGCTTGCTTTGATTTGCTAGTAAGCTTTATAACCACGCCAGGAGGGACAGCACCGCTCTAAGACGCAGGCACTCATTTGTCCCAAGACTTGCGACGACGTCCTTGTAATCCTGTTTCAACTCCAGGCTAGCAACTTTCCACCATGTCTGCCCTTAGGGCAAGCCTGCCGCTCACCCGGGGCGCTCCGGCCGCTCTTCGGGTGCGCAATTGCTTGCTGCACCGCAAGAATGCAGCGCCCGGGTTTGCGAATCCTGCTTTCGTTAGCTCAACGGCCGGCTGCGCTAGCCTCATACATCATACAACATGATTTCCTTCATTCGTGCTCGCTCGACAGGGTGGCGCGCGCAAGCAGGCTCGGTGCGTTGCTCGGCGGTCAGCCCCCTCGCCCATCGTCCACACCGGCAATGAGCTGGTGGACTGGCTTCAGGTGTGTACATGACGGAACGTTGTTGACTGGAGCCCTGCCGTCGCGGCTGCGGTGCCGAGACGATCTCGAACCACTAGGGCTCCATGCGTGTGTGTTTTTGTTTCGGACTGCGGAAATTCCTGGCGAAGTCGTTGCAAAGACGTTGAACCAATGTGGGGATGTTTCCACATGCCATCGACGGGTTTTAAGAGGGGCCCAGGCTGTGCTGGGCGGCGGGCCAGGTGGGGCTGGGGCGGCCCCACGGCTTGGCCGTCTGTCCGTCGCTCCACCTCCCCGTCGCTGCTTGAAACCATCCACCAACCCACCCCACTCTGCCCAACCCACCGCACGCGACCCACCCGCGTGAACCTAGCTGCTCATTCTTACACGCGCCATCGCCACCAGCCCTGTCACCCCCCGGCTGGTTTTGAGTGACTCGGTTGGGTTCTAGAATGAACTACCCGCAACCCTCCCTTCCATACACATACACAAACATACACACACACACGCTCGCTCGCCCGCAGGAGAACGGCGCCAAGCTGGAGGGCGTGGAGGTGAAGACGCTGGAGATGGAGAGCGCGGGCCGGCCGCTGGACGTGGTGGTGGCGGGTGAGGAGCCGGGGCCGGTGGCAGAGCGAGCAGGAGGCGGGGAGCGTTGAGGAGGGGAGCAGCAAGGGAGCGACAGGGGGGCGTCAGAGATAAGGAGGGTTGAAGAGCAGTAGGGATGAGGGTTCGGGAGTAGCAGAGGTCTGAGGAGGTCTAAGGGACGGAGGGGCGGCAGCGATGCGGAGTTTCAGCTGCAGGGATGGATGCGCGCGCCGAGGGCTGTGGAAGGGGGGGCGGGCGGGGTGGCAGCAGGCGGGTGCGGCGGCAGTGGGGCAGGCAGGGGGTGCGAGACTGTGTGTGTGTGTGTGTGTGTGCGTGCGTGCGTGCGTGCGTGCGTGCGTGCGTGCGTGCGTGCGTGCATGCATGTGTGTGTGCGTGCGTGCGTGCATGCATGTGTGTGTGTGTGTGTGTGTGTGTGTCCGCGGTTGGTTCGCAGGCAGTGGGTGCAGGACAGAGGGACGGGGCTTGGGCAGTGGGGCATTTGCGGGGAAGGGGGGACCAGGGCTGGGGCGCCACGGTGCCGCGGAGCTTCTCCCGGTTGTGGGCGGGCGGGCGGAGGGGGGGGCGGAGCTGTCCTCCTCCGCCTCCTCATCACCATACTCGTCACCCTGGGCATCCTGGTGGTCATTGTGGTCCTGGTGGTGGTGGTGGTGGTGGTGGTCCTGGTGGTGGTGGTGGTTGTGGTGGTGGTGCGCGTGGATCGGGTGATTGGGGTGGCGTCCACGTCATCATGACACGCGGCCCCATCTCGCGGCCCCACCTCACTGTCCTGTCCTGTCCTGTCCTGCACTGGCTCCCCAACGCCCTCTCTTTGCCTATTACCGTATCCCCGCACCCCCACCCACTGCCGCCCCCTCGCCCCCCTTCCCCCCTTCCCCTCTGCCCCCCCTCCTTCCTCCTTCCTCCTTCCAACCCCCTTCCGCAGCCCGGCCGCTGGCCGCGGGTGAGACCGCCATCTCTATCCCCGAGCACATGTGTGTGACGCTGGACCGCATCTTCGAGTCCGAGTTCGTGGGTGAGTGCGTGAGGGCCGTGGGTGCTTGGGCCGTGGGTGCTTGGGCCTGGGTGCTTGGGCCTGGGTGCTTGGGCCGTGGGTGAGGGCCGTGGGTGCTTGGGCCGTGGGTGCTTGGGCCGTGGGTGCTTGGGCCGTGAGTGCTTGGGCCGTGAGTGCTTGGGCCGTGGGTGAGGGACGGGGCCAGCCCGCGGTGGGTCCCCACTCCCGCCCGCCCCGCTGACACCCCCTCGCCCTCGCTCCACATGCCATCGCCTCCCACCCTCCTTGGGTTCCGGAATGAATTGCCCCACCCGCTACGCCACCCCTCACCCCTCACCACCACCACCCACACCCCTCAACTCCCCCCCCCCCCGCGCTCTTATGCATTGGGTTTGGTTTAGTTTGGGCTGGTAATCACGACCCCCCCCCACACACACACCACACACACACACCGCACGCACGGTGTCGACCCTTCCTCTCCTTGTGCTTTTCTAACACCCACACCGGGACCCCCCACCCCACCCCCGTCCAGCCGAGCTGCTGACCACCGACAAGCTGAGCGAGCTGGCCTGCCTGGCGCTGTACCTAATGTACGAGAAGAAGATCAAGCGCAAGAGCTTCTGGTACCCCTACATCAAGGTGGGTGGTGGCGGCTTGGGTGGAGGGGGGTGGGTGGGGACTGGGGGGCTGGGGGACTGGGGGGCTGGAGGACTGGGGGGCTGGGGGGCTGGGGGACGGGGACTGGGACTGGGACTGGGACTGGGACTGGAGGACTGGAGGACTGGGGGACGGGGACTGGGACTGGGACTGGGGGACTGGGACTGGGGGACTGGGACTGGGTGCGCGGCCTGAGGGACCACCGCCTTCATCAGCGCCCTCCCCAGGAAACCCCCCTGCTTCCACCCCTCCGCTCAAACACCTTCCACACTCCTAACACTCCCATCACACCACCACCACCACCACCACTACACCACCACCACCACCACCACCACCACCCCACCACCTCCCCCAACAGGAGCTGGACAAGCAGCGTGCCCGCGGCCCGCAGGCGGTGGAGAGCCCGCTGCTGTGGAGCGAGGAGGAGCTGGGCAGCCTGCTGCAAGGTGGGGGCGGGGTTGAGGGGGTTGAGGGGGGTGAGGGGGTTGAGGGGGCTGAGGGGTTGAGGGGTTGAGGGGTCAGGGGTGGGAGACAGGGGTTGGGTGGGGAGACAGGGGGTAGCAGGTAGTGGGAGTAGTGGGTGTAGGGATGGGAAAGGGGCGGCGGTGAGGGCGCGGTCGCGGGGGCAGGGGCAGCTGCGGCGGCGGGGCGGCGGCGGGGCGGCGGCGGCGGGATGGCGTGTCATAGGCCATGTCCCATGGGGGCAGGCGGCGTGCGTCATGCAGGGGCCCGGGACTCAGGGCATTGTGGGGCGGGTGGGGTGGGGGGACCAGGCCTTCGGCCGGTCTGGGCGCTTGTGTGAACGGGCTGGGCAGCCGCAGCCGCAGCAGCAGCAGCAACAACAGCAGCAGCAGCAGCAGCAGCCGCGGCAGCAGCCGCAGCAGCCGGGTGTGGGGCGCCGGGGACATGGGAGTAGAGGAGGAGGAGGAGGAGGAGGAGGAGGAGGAGGAGCTGCCCTCAAGAATGCAACCACCACCCATGGTCGCTTTGGTTTCTGGGATAAACTACACCCAACCAACCACCCAACCAACCGACCAACCACCCCAACCCCGACAGGCTCGCCCCTGCTGCCGGCGGTGCGCCAGCGGCTGGCGGGCATCCGCAAGGAGTACGAGGCGCTGGACACGGTGTGGTTCATGGCGGGTGAGGTGTGGCGGTGTGTGTGGCGAGGGGGTGTGGGAGGTGTGATGGGAGTAATTGGGTGGCGGGAGTGGGTGGAGGGGTGGGTGGAGGGGTGGGTGGAGGGGTGGGTGGAGGGAGGGGTATGTGTGTGGTTCTTTGGGGGAGGACGGGTAGGGGGGCAGGGGTAGTAAGGGTGGAAGTGGTAGGGGTTGGCTGTGGAGCTGGAGGTGGAGGGGGTGGAGGGCAATGGGAGGAGGGGGTGTTGGGGAGGTCAGGGGACACGAGATGAGGAGGCGAGGAGGGAGGAGGCAGTGGGATAGGGGAGTGGGGGGGGGGGGCGAGAGCTGATGGACTGGGTCGACTACAGTCCCAAACGGACCGAGGAGTAGCATGTCAGCAGCCCGCATTGCCTGCAATCGTGCCACCCACCCACCCAACCAACCACCCAACCAACCTCCCAACCTCCCACCCATGCACAAACACCACTAATCCACAACACCACCAACCAACCAACCAACCGACCAACCACCACAGGCTCGCTGTTCAACAAGTACCCCTTCGACCTGCCCACGGAGGCCTTCACCTTTGACGTGTTCAAGCAGGCCTTCGCCGCCGTGCAGGCGTCCATCGTGCACCTGCAGGTGGGGGGAGGGGGAATGGGGGTGGGGATGGGGGGGGAGGGGCCATGTAGGGGGTTAGGTGTGTGTATTGGGGGGGAGAGCTGCTTTGAGGGGGTGGTCTGACACGCTCCGGCTCCATCACACATACACACACATACACACACAACCTTCCGGGTGGGAGCTTGGACTTAGCGGCCAGGAGCTAGCGGCCAGGAGCTCGAAATTAGGAGTGCCCTGGGTCTCACGGTACCGTGAGAGCACACGCATAGGGCTGCATCCTTGAAGCGTGTGGACACGAATCCCCCTCAAGGTTAGGTAGAGGGGGTTGCGCGATTTCCGGATGGTAAGCCGGCGGCGCTTCAGGTATGCAAGGTAATTCCAGGTAACAACCGTATGCGTTGTGTCGCGTTCCCTGCTTGGCGTTCCTGTCCCTTCGCACGCACAAGTCTTTCATAGTTCTCTCCCTTGTGACCTCCAACACGCCCTTCCACGCCCAGCTGGCCTACGCTGTCTTCTACTTGCCCTTTGAATCCTGATGTGAATCCTCCACACCCCCACAACACCCTACACACCCTACACACGCCCGCTCCCCCCCCCTTCACTTCTTAATTGGTTAAACACAATGGATGGGCCCCCTCCCCCGTCCCCCCGCCCGCCCCCAGGGCGTGCCCATCGCCAAGCGCTTCGCGCTGGTGCCTCTGGGGCCGCCGCTGATGGCGTACAGCAGCACCAGCAAGTCCATGATCACCTTCGACCCCGACAGCAGGTGGGGGGTGGGGGGTACTGGGGGGGGCCTTTGGGGGGGCCTCGGGGGTTAAGGAGAGGGGGCGGGGAGGGCTTGGGGTTGCTGGGGGCTGGGTTGAGGGAGCAGCTGGGTGTGGGGTGTGGGAGGGGGAGGGAGCGGGAGAGAGGTGTTGGGGGGGGGGGCCGCACAGCCCACCTGGTGGACGGCGGCGTGGGCGGCAGGCAGGGCTGGTGATGGATGGCGCGACGTACCACACACGTGGCATACCACAGTACACGTGACGTACCGCGTGATGCGTGTGGGTGATCCTCCTCCTGGCATTGACCGCGTGTGCGCCTCCACACACACACACACACAATCCCCCACCCCTCAACCACACACCCCTCAACGACACACCCCTCACACACACTCCACAACCCTCACCCCCCCCCCGTTTGATAAACACCATCCTATGGATGGCTAACCCCCACACCTCCCCCCGCCTGCAGGTCCATCCGCCTGGTTCTGGCGGACGGCGTGGCGCCCGGCTCCCCGGTGGCGGCCTGGTGCGGCCCGCAGCCCAACAGCCGCCTGCTGCTCAACTACGGCATCGTGGACGAGCACAACCCGTACGACAAGCTGCAGGTGCGGGGGCTGGGGCTGGTGTTGGGGCTGGGGGGGGGGCGGGGGGGGGGCGGGGGGGGGCGGGGGGGGGGCGGGGGCTGGAGGGTGGGAGGGTGGGAGGGTGGGGTCGCGAGGATGGTGCTGGGGGACAGGAGGGTGGGCGGTCAGGAGGGCGGGTGGGGGTTGTAGTAACCAGCCCAAACTGAGGCGCCGCAAGCCCCACCTAGTCCCACGCCGTGCGACACACACTCTAGGTGCCCCAAACAAACCCCTCCTCCGCTACCCTCTCTCACCCCCACCCAACTCCCGCCCTCCGCTCCCCCACACACCATCCTATGGATGGCTACCACCCTCCCCCTCCTCCCCCCTCAATGCACCCCCCTCAATGCACCCCCCCTCCTCCCCAACGCTCCTCCTCCCCCCTCAATGCACCCCCCTCCTCTCCCCGCCCAACGCTCCTCCCCCCTGCACCCTGCACCCTGCCTACCCCCCCCCCCCAAATGGCCGCAGTTCACCTTCACGCTGCCCAGCAGCGACCCGCTGTACCAGGCCAAGCGGGCGGCGCTGAACGAGGCGGGGCTGGCCACGCAGCAGACCTTTGACGTGTCCGCCGCCAAGCCCCTGGCGCCGCAGCTGCTGCCCTGGATGCGGCTGGCGCTGGCCACCAGCCAGCAGCAGGTGGGGGCGGGAGGGGGCGGGGGAGGGGGAGGGGGGGAGGGCAGTGGGCGGGGGGCGGGGGTGTGTTTGGGTGTGCGTGTTTGGGTGTGGGGGGGGGCATAGGAGGGATGGAGTGGGGAGGCAGGGGGGTGGGGACGGCGCAGGGGGGTCAACGGGGGAGGGGGGGCGCCAGCGGGGAGGGGGGTTGGGCAGGGGGAATGCAGGGGGGGGGCGCATGCGAAGGTTGGGCAGGGCTTGGGCCAGCTGGGGGGGCGGGGGGGGGGGGGGGTTGTGGTTACAAGCCCAAACTAAACCAAGCTAAAGGAAGGGGGGTACCAGGCGGAGGTCGCAGGTCGCAGCGCCTGCCAGCTCGCATGCCTCAACCCCCCCCCCCCTGGAGAGGAACGTGGTGCCGCCCAGCGCCGTGCAAGCCCATGCCCCCACACCCATGCCCACACCCACACCCACACCTTGACCCACACCACACCCACACCCACACCCGCTTGACCACTCCTCCTCCCCCCCTGTCCCCCCCCCTTGTCCTCCCCCTGTCCCTGCCCCCTGTCTCTGCATGCTTGCCCCGCACCCAGCTGTCCGCGGTGTCGCTGGCGCCCGAGGCCAACCCCGCGGCGGGCAGCCCGCACCCCGACCCTGCCCTGGAGGCGGCGGCGCTGGCGGCGCTGGCGAGCTACGTGGCCAAGCGCACGGCCGCGTACGCGCACCCGCTGTGGCGTGACCTGGAGGTGCGTGGGTGCGTGCGTGGGCAGTGGTGGGTGGGTGGGTGGGTAATGGTGGGTGGGTGGGTATGCAGGGTGGGTGGGTGGGTAAGTGGGTATGCAGGGTGGGTGCAGTGGCGACTGGGGGCTGAAGGATTGGGGTTTGTCTGGCGTGGTTTGGGCGAGGGAGGAACAGGGCTGGGGGCACGTGTGTTGCTCCAGGGCCCCCCTGCAGGGCCCCCACCCGCACCGCAACCCCGCCCTGCCGTCCTTTCCCCCACCCCTTCTTGACCTTGATGCATGGAACCGAACCCCTCCTCCACCATCTCCGCCACCAACCCAACCCAACCCAACCCGCACCGCCCCTCAGATCATCGCCGACCCCGCGTCCAGCCCGCGCCAGAAGGTGGCTGCGCGCCTGACCAAGATCGAGAAGTCCATCCTGGCGGCGGCGGCGGAAGCGCTGGTAGGCCGCGGCGCGCCGCGCGAGCCGGCGGCGCTGGAGGCGGCGCAGGCGGCGGCGGCGGTGGCGGGGCTCAAGATGGCCTCGCTGTTCGACGGCGGCCACTGCGGCTGAAGGAGGAGGGGTTGGGCTGGTCTGGGCTGGGCTTTTGCGGCATGGTTGGGTGGTCGATGCATGGGCGGAGCTGGGTAGAGGCAGAGGCAGGGGTGGGCGGGGCAGGCGGGTGTTGCTAGTGATGCAGCAGGTAGCGCGGTGGGGGGGTGGGGGGGTGGGGGTGACACGCAGGTGACGGCGGTAGGTGACGACTGTGGTGGTGTGTGAGCGGGGCGAAGGCGCGGCTGCAGGCGGTTGGTGCCGCTGGGGGGTGGTCGCGATTGGGGCTGTTGGTGGAACCGTAAAACGCAGGAGGAAGAGCGGAGGAGGAGGAGGAGGAGGAGGAGGAGGAAGAGCGGAGGAGGAGGAGGAGGAGGAGGGTCTGCCTGCCTGGCTGACCCTGATGGGGTGGGTGTGACGAGCCGTCGCTTGACACGGGGCTTCGGCGTGGCGCGGGCCGCTGGCGGATGGGGAGTGACTGTGGGCAGCAGATACGAGAGAAGGACAGCAATCGAAAGCAACCTGCGATAGTGTACTTAACTGTATATGTGCCTGCTGAGGTGTTGACTGGATGTACACAACGACCCAAACGTTGTTAGATGCTGTGTCGCAGACCCCTTCTGCTGCGGCGGAGTAAGTGCCCGGGGCAACGCAATGCCGCTAGCTGTGGCCGCCGCTGGTGCTGACGCGAATACTGGCGCTGTAATTACAGGCTCCGTGATGCACAAGGGGTGTGGGGCGTCGCTCCAGTAACATCGGCCAGCTACCTCAGTCGGTACACGCAGCGCGCATTTTCGCCCCTTGCCTTCTTGCCCCTTGCCAACTCCATGAGCGCGCATTTTCGCCCCTGTCCCGACTGCTTATGAATTGCTGGTATTGCGAAGGGCTGGGATCTTCAGACACTTCCGGGACGCGGCACACCTGTTCCCTTGCTTGCATCATCGACGGGGTGTACGGCGACATGCACAAGCAGCACTTCGCATGTTAGCGCATGTCCGTAACGCAGCAGGATACAGTAGCCAATACAAATGAAGTACGGTGGCGGCACCGCGTATTGTGCGGTATACGGTCCAACAATGTGCCTCTGCAAGACGATACCCGCAGATACCGCAATGCTATCAAGTATCAGGGCTCTTATCTTGTTTTGGGGGGAAAGCTCAGCCTGAGCTTTAGCAAGCTAAAATGCCCAGAAGTTAGCTCAGGGGGCGGACTTGGGCGGACTCCCGGGCACTTGTGGATAGGCTTTCTGATGGTCAGTGGGGCATCAAGTGGTCAGGGAATCGTCGCATACGCTGACACGCAGCTGTTTGGGCCCCGGAACAGCTGAAAACACTGGCGTCTGATGGTTCTGTGGCCCCCAACCCCACCGGGGCCAAGCTTCCCCCGCCTCCGTGGACGCGTAACAAAGCTAAAATCTGAGCTTTAAGGGCCAGCCGTAAAGCTCAGAAACCGGCCAAAATGGCCAAATAAAGCTCAACATCTTTAAGGTAATAGCCCTGTCAAGTATCAACTGGTCGTGTTGCCGCGCGACATCCCCCACAGTAGGCCCTCAACTCAACCGCCGGCGGGAATAACCGGGTAATCACCGGGCGTGCCCAGCCACCGCCATGCCGCGGAACTGGCGCACTGCGGCGTGTGGGCGGTGTGGCAGCATTGCGTGCAGGAAGCGTGTGCCACAACTCTCAAACGGCCCACATGCAGCCGCAAAAAGGAAGGTAGTACCCACACAGCAACGCTTCCTGACGACTACAATGACCAGATGCGTGTTGGCTGGCTCCTGCGTGCTGTGGTGCCGCGACTGTTGGGCACCTAGGTTTGGCTCGGTGCCTGTTCAAGCCGACCCCGGCTATGTCCGGGCGATGAGGTAGTTCGGCCTCAGACAGTGGAGGCGCTCAGCCCCTTTTCCCTGGCACAGGCGAACACTTGTCTTAGAAGTGACGGCACATTCTTGCGCCAGGCCGTCCCGGGTGCGCTCCACCCCCCCCCCATCGCACGCCAGCAACCACATCAACCTTCGCGGCGTCAACGCGGCATGACCAAAACTACGTACGTGCTGCTGCTGCTGCTGCTGCCGGGGAACGCCCCGCAGCTCCCCAGTCCCCACCAGTGGCGACGACGACGACGCGAGCGACTGACTCAACACCCGTCTGTGCGGCATTATTGCTCGACCGCACACATGCACGAGGCCCAGGGGACGCGATGGCAACCCCCCGTCCAGAGTCCAGACTGCCCGCTTGCCAGCACACTCGCACACATTGCGTCCCCACGGCCCCACCAGAAGAATTGCCACGCGCAAACACACGGCCACGCACACGGCCGCGCACCCAAACCCGTGACCCCCGCCCCCGCATAGAGCGAGCCGTTGCATTGAAGGCTGAATGGCTCGCATGCAAAACGAATAAAGGCAATGCATGACTTATCACTCGACTCGCTCCCTCGGCAGCCAGAGGACCCCCCCCCCCCCCTCCAGCACAGTGTCGCGCCACCTGCACGTCCCTCCCTCATTCCGTCTCATTAAGCAGTGCCGCCTGGTTGACTGCAACTTGCGACAGCAAGTTTAGCAAGTATCAATCAATTAATCGGCCTCGCCGCATGCCAAAACTGTGATCGCGCACGCGCGCAAGTCGCCACGAGTCCAACCAGTCCTGGTCCGGCGCTTTCCCGGAAAGACACGCAGCAGGGGACCCCCGCTAGGCAGGCGGCGCCCAGAGCAGCAGGCGGCGTCACCGGCGGCCCCCTACCTGGCCGCCAGGTTACACCCGCCCGGCCGCTCGGCCCGACCTCCATCCCGCCCAGACTCTTTTTATTCCTACTGCTGAGCTCCTCTTCCTCCACTGCTGCTGCTGCTGCTGCCGCTGTGGATGCCGCTGCCGCTGCCGTTGCCGTGGGAGGACAACCGCCGCCGCCGCCGCCGCCGCCGCTGCCTTCTCTCGCCGCGGCCGCACCCACACAGCGCACGTGCGTCCCCACGGTCCCCACGGCACTACGGCCGCTACGCCGCTGGCCCCCCGCCTGCCCGCTTGAGCCCCACTCCACCTCCGCGTGCTTCCCGTTACTGAAGCGTACCTCATCGGTCCCAGCCCACCCACCCACGCCTGATGCTGCGATTCCTGCTGCTGACCCTGCTCCTCCTGCTCCGGCTCTGCATGGATGCTGAGCTCATGTGACTGCGGCGAAAAGCCCTCCTCCTGCTGCTGCTACTGCTGCTACTGCTGCTGCTAATGTTGCTGCTGCTGCTGTTGCAGCCGTCGGCGCCGGCGCAGCCGGCGGCGGCCCGAGCCCGCTGGCGGCTCGGGGCCTGACGGCGGCTCAGGAGGTTCCGGTGAGGGCGGCTGCTGCGGTGCGGGGAGGGGCTCGGGCGACGGTGGAGCCGGCGAGGGCAGCTGCTGCGGTGCGGGGAGGGGCGCGGGCGACGGCGGTGCGGTGCGGGGCTCGGGCGACGGCGGTGCGGGGCGGGGCTCGGGCGACGGCGGTGCGGGGAGGGGCTCGGGCGACGGCGGAGCCGGCGAGGGCGGGAATGGCGAAGGCGGGAATGGCGAGGGCGGGAATGGAGAGGGCGACGCTCCCCCGTAAACTGCGGGACTGGGCGGAGGGGATCCGTTCACACCGCCCGTCGAAGAGGGCGGCGTGGGCACCGGGGGCGGCGGCGGCGAGGGCGCTGGCGAGGGGGGCGGTGGCGAGGGCGGGGAGGGCGAGGCGACGACGCCGGGCGACGCGGGCGGCACCGGCGGCGGGGGCGGCGGGGGCGAGGGCGAGGGCGGCAGCAGCGGCGCCGGGGACGGCGGCACGGACCCAGCGCCGTCGACGCCGCTTCCCTGCAGGCGGGCAGGCAGGCGGGCGATGGTGCGGCGAGGCGGCTCAGACCCGGGTGGTGGGTGGGTGGGGACGCGGGTGGGGGGGGGGCAGGAGTTAGGCTGTGAGGGCTGGGGCCTATGTGGAGCGAGATGGCGTGGAGCGAGATGGCCTGGAGGCGCGCGCGCCATGCCGGCAGCAGCTGCTGCTGCAGCTTCGGGGCTCCTGGACGCAAGCTCGCTGTCCATTGACCCATCATCATCCACCCACACCTGCGCATCCATACCCACTCGCCCACCCACACACCTGGTTCTCCGAAGGCGGTGACGGCGGCGAGGGCGGAAGCGACAGCGCACCCTTCTGAAGGCACCGCATGGGAGGGGGGCGGGGGGCAGGGTAGGTCAGGGCAGGGCAGGGATGAGGGCTGCAGGCGACCAGGGCGGCGGGCGCAGCACCTCAGCCGCAACGCAGTGGCGGCCCCAGGTGGCCCCAGGCGGCGCCAAGCAAGGACGTGGTGGCAGCGCCGGGAGGCAGGCAGGCAGGCAGGCAGGCAGGCAGGCAGGCAGGCAGGCAGGCAGGCAGGCAGGCAGGCAGGCAGGCAGGCAGGCAGGCAGGCAGGCAGGCAGGCAGGCAGGCAGGCAGGCAGGCAGGCAGGCAGGCAGGCAGGCAGGCAGGCAGGCAGGCAGGCAGGCAGGCAGGCAGGCAGGCAGGCAGGCAGGCAGGCAGGCAGGCAGGCAGGCAGGCAGGCAGGCAGGCAGGCAGGCAGGCAGGCAGGCAGGCAGGCAGGCAGGCAGGCAGGCAGGCAGGCAGGCAGGCAGGCAGGCAGGCAGACGGGCAGGCAGGCAGACGGGCAGGCGGGCGGGCGGGTGGGCGCCCTGGGGCTGTGGCCGCACGGCTTGGCTACTACGGTAGTGCCGGAGGCGGCAGAGGCACCGAGCGCACCCGCCCGGCCAGCAGCACCCGCCCTCGCCCCTAGCGAAACATGTCAGTCTCATCCCGACCACCCACCCATTCCCACCCCTGTTCCAGCCCCCGCCCCCCCCCCAGCCCCGGCCATGGCACCCTTGCTCACCGCCGCCGCCCCCAGCCCCAGCCGCCACCCCTGCCAGCCGCCACCGCGCCCCTCCTACGCCTGCCACACACTCTCCCCAATCCTCACACTCACACCCCGTCAATCGCCCCCTCAAATCCATCACCCCCGCGAACCCCCGAACCCCCGCACCCCTCACCCCTCACCCCGCAGCCTCACCGCCTTGGACTCGCCCATGCAGTTGCCGTCCCCGCAGGCGGACGACACAATGACGGCGATGAGGACGACCGCCACCACCCCGAACAGGCCGCCCCAGAACCACTGCGGGCGCGCGGGCGCGCGCGTGTACGTGTGTACGTGTGCGTGTGTGTTTAGGTGTGTGTGTGTGCATGTGTGTGTGTGTGTGTGTGTGGAAAGGGGGGGTAGCTCGTTCCAGAACCCAAAGCAGGCGGTCGGGCTGGCACAGGCCTTACGGCGGCGGCCGGTCCCGTTCAGCTGCCGCACACACCCAGCCACCACGGGTGCCTACCTTTGGGTTGTCCCTGATCCAGAAGCGAGCTCTGCAGAGTGGTGTGCCAGAGGGGATTGGGAGAGGAATGCGGTAAGGGTGGGCGCACTGCAGTGGTCATTCTGACGGGCCAGGCGCGCCGCGGAGCGAGACGGCGGGCGGGTGTTGCGCGTGCGCGTGAAAGTACCTGTGGAGTAAAGTCGGCCGCTTAGGCGAAGGACCACTTTCTATCTCGAACTGATAGTAATTCGAGTAGCGGTTGTCTGTATTGAAAGACATGTTGGCGTGCGCCGAGGCCGAGGCCTGTTGCGCGCGTGCAGCGAGGCTTTGGCGCCCAGCGCCGCGCGGGCAGCGACTTGAATAGCGGCTTTCGTATGTGTGCACTCAGTTGCACTGCAGGGTGCAGCTGCTGGTTTACTTGGCGCCGACGGGTGCCCGATGCGCTATGAAACAGCAGGTGCAAGTTAGCGAGTGGAAGGCAGCTCGGCAGTCAGCTAGTGTGTTGTATTCACTTAAACATTTGTCAATCTACTTGCGATCTCTACATGTGTCGCCGGGTTGCAACTGATAGAAAATTGGCGGGCAGAGTTCGGTGGGCAGCCCGCAGCTAATACATAGATTCGGTGCACCGCAGTGTGTATGAAATGCATTACTTTAAGCCATTGCATGGGCGCTCGCAAATTGGTATAATCGCGAGCACGTTCCGCTGGATCGGCAGCTTCTGCTGGATCATGGCCAGCGAGCGCCCCTTTGGCCCCCGCCCCCCGCGCGGCTACGCGTGCATATGCATCAAGCCGACGCCGCAGCAGTGTGCGGTTGAAATACTGTCCAGTGTAGCACGGCGTGGGGCGCGGCTCTTGTGCCCTCAGGGTGCTCGGGGGTGCCGTTCGTGTAGGAACCAGCAGGTCCGTTCGCAGACGGTCTGATGTCGAGACCTATTCCGGGCACGGGCGTGGGCACGGGCATTTCTCCGGCAGCTGACGGGCCCCAACCCAGTCCCAGGTGGCGCCCGATGAGCAGAACTGGGTTGGGGCCCGCCACTCAACTCGACTGCACCGTTCATTGCCCGAACCCCGGGCGCTGTGTCGGCTGCAGCTGGGGGGTGGCGGTACGGCGTGGATTCTCGTGGCGACAGATGGACGCATGGCCCGGCACACGGCGGCGGCCACGTCACACGTCACGTAAATGGGTGGCTTGGCCTGGCCGCGTTACAGACATGCGCTGAACGCGTGCTTGAGGTGAGTGACCGCCTGGCGGTGCGTGCTGTAGGCAGTAGGCCCAGCCGCCCAGGCTGTACATGCCGCGTGTGGCTGCCTGATTCTTGGTGCTGTGGGTGCTGTGGGTGCTTGGGTTGCTAGCTGCAGGGAACTGTATGAGCTCAGTTGTGGCCTAGGAGCACAGTTGCGTGCTGGTCACATCAGGTGGCAAGTTCACAGTGGCAGCCGCCGGGCTGGAGTGCCCTCCACCCCGTCTTGTAATGGTAGCCGGCATGGATGTCACGGCGATTTGGGCTATGTTTGGTGGTGCTACGATTATGTCATTCAAGCATAACGGCGAGCTTGCGAATTGGCCTCATCGCGTGACAAGTTCGGCTAGACCTGCAGCTTGTGCTGGATCGTGCCCCCCCCCCTCTTAGTGGCCCCCTTCTCCCCCGGGCAACATGTCTTCACACGCATTCTCTGCCTCACGTAGTTGATGACTTCTCAGCTTCCCGCTTCCCAAGGGTCTGCTCGCATTGTCCTTCTGTGTAACATCATAACGAAAGATAGGGAGCCGAGGCCGCGGCAGGCGCGGGTCCTCAGCCAAGCAAAGATTAAGCCCTGCCGGACACCCGAAGGGCCGACGGCGAAAGGTCCTCTCGGAGTGCAATGAAAAGACCAATCACCCAACCGAGGCCATTGTGACCACCTCGAGAAGCGGGCCAGGTAAGTATGCCTGAGGTGGGCCTGCCGAAACTGCCGGTCCCAACCCCCGAGAAGCTGCGTCTAGAACGCCGCGCGATGGTGGGTGGCAGTATCAAGCAACTCTGCTTGCATCAGCGCACAGCGCGACGATCTGCTCGGATTGTCCTCTTCTGGAACATCGCGATTATACGCCTATAAGCCGGCGCCGCAGCAGTGTTAGGTTGAACTCACAAAGCGCTTCTCCTCCCCGTCCATAACACACTATTGCAACACGGCGTACGTGGGGCGCGGCTCCTGAAACCGCCCATCGCGCGAACCCCGGGCGCTGTGGCAGCTGCATCTGGGGCATGGCTGTAGGGCGTGGAGCATGAGATATGGCGACAGATAGACACATGTTCACACGGCGGCGGCCACGGCACCAGGCGGCGTGGTCTAACCGCCTGCGTGACGTGAGCTCCCGCCTGGCGGCGGCGCGTACGGTACTGTAGGCCCAGCCGCCCAGCCCTGTACATGCCGCTTGTGGCAGCCTGGTTGTTGGTGCTGGGGGGTGCTGAGGGGGCTAGCCGCGGTGACCTGTAGGAGCGCAGTAGGGTGGTCATGTGTGCTAGACGACAACAGACTACAGACGGCAAGTTCACACTGACAGTCGCCAGGCTTGAAGCCCTTCCCCCAGACTTGCACACCCGCCGACCGCCGACCGCCGCCGCCTTTTTTATACCGACGTACACGGATTGCTTCTCGCTTACCCACATGCACTGAATTGCTGACAGCAGGACATGAGGGTGGGGCTTTTATCTCCCCCCTTTGCACGCCCAGCATCAACCAGGGGGAAAGCTCCCATCCCCTTCCCGGCCCTCCCTCGCATTACCGTGTTCTCGGGCGCTGGCGCTCCACCTCAGCGCTCCTTAGCAACGAAGGTGAGCTTCAAGGGATGTGCCGCGGAAATGCGCAAGGGCTGGCGGCGTCTGTCGCGGCAGGCGCACGCGGCGCTTGGGGGATGGGGTGGGGGCGTGGCTGGCGCCGCGCCGCCCGAGGTAGCCATGGCCCGAAGCAAAAAGGTGATGGGAGCGCCCCGGGCGGCGCCAGTCGGGCGAATGGAGGGCAGTAGCTAGAGCGCCCAGTAACGCCTGCCTGCCTGGCAGCAGCGATCCCGGCGCTGATGAATGCGGTACACACCGGATTTGACTTTGCCGCGCTCCTGCTCCTGCTCCTGCTCCTGCTGAAGCCGGCGGCTGCCTCCCAGGCTCCCACAGTCCCACGCCGTGTCGTGGGCAGTCCCGCCAGTACGGTTACTGACATGCACTAGGATGCGCATGCAACGGTTAGTGTGGCAGTACGGCCACGTGCACGTGCGGCGCGCAGGGTATGGGCGGGGTTACTGTGTCAGCCACGGCTGGGTGCTCGCATATATGGTTGGCGCCGGTTGCGATCTTGTAGATTGTCCGCGCTCGGCGTTCCTGACGTGTTACGGACAAAGGGGCAAAGGGCCTTGATGTCCCGAACCCACATTGCTGAACTTTGCGGATTTGGCGAGTTGCGGTAGGGAGTGGACTGCCAGGGGGGCATCGCACGGTAGACGCATATGCAACGGTTATAGCGACGGCGGCCTAGATTTAAAACTTGCCGGCCCTCAGCTGTGGCGGTCACGGCCGAAATGGCAGGGAGTCGGGGACGTCGGGGCCTCCAGTCCGAGAAACGTTGTGAATGTGAGAGACCTTGGTAAGACCTTCGCAATTTAGCGCATGTCCGTAGAGAGACTCTTTACTCGCACCCCTGGTTACTCGTGTGGCTGCTTTCGTTTCGCAATTTAGAGCATGTCAGTAACGCAGGTGTCGAGCCACAACCCCGCCGTGCCCCGCTGCTGCCTTCCACGCCCGGCACCAGGCTTGACACTGCAGCCAGGTCTTGGCGAAGCCACCCCCGGCACACATGCGGGGGACGGGGTCGCGGGGGGGGGGGGGCGTGGCGGCGAAGCGTTGAAAACCTCCGGCTTCGGTCAAGGCTTCGGTTGATGCCGCACTCACGACATCGGCCGTCCTGAGATGATCGCGACTGCATTACCACGTCCCTCTGTCAACCTTATCAGACGATTTCCCGTGCGTTATGGGCTGCTTTCCATGCTGGTACTGTTGTCAACGCTCGCGGCGACCTGCTTTCTGTCGACGGTTGACTCTTCGCAGGCTCTCGCCCGGACTGCAGACCGCGCTTCCACCGAGGTGCATGAGACCCTGCGCTATGTGCTGTCTTGTACTCCAGAGTCTCGCGCGGTCTCCTGATTGCAAGGTGTTTCGAGGGAAAGGCGCGTGCGTCGAAGTCACATAACCCCGGATAGTACCGCTGCCGAGGCGAATAGCCAGCGCTTGAAAAACTTAACAGCACGCAACTGTAAAGCACTAATACGCTCTAAACTTTATTCGTCACGTTCACGTTAAAACAGCTGCTGCTGGACTCTGT
This sequence comes from Chlamydomonas schloesseri, assembly GCA_016834595.1. Classification (NCBI taxonomy): domain Eukaryota; kingdom Viridiplantae; phylum Chlorophyta; class Chlorophyceae; order Chlamydomonadales; family Chlamydomonadaceae; genus Chlamydomonas; species Chlamydomonas schloesseri. The sequence continues at coordinate 96,470 of JAEHOD010000090.1, forward strand.
CGAGTGTCGCTGTCGCGGGCATACTGATCCAGCGCACACCGTGCTGTCCAGTTTTCATTGCGTTAGTTGTCATAGGCGTATGGGGTAGTGCGCACGCAGCAGGGCGAGGGGGTGAGGTGAATCCTGACCGACGACCGAGCGCACACAAACCCGCAGCCCGTCGCACCAGTCGCACGATGCTGGCCCCTAGGTACTCCAAGCCCCGGCGTTGACTTCAAACATTTCACCACTTGACAAACTGAACACTGCCAGCTGTTGTGTTATCGCGGCTTTTAGGCGGAATTGGCTTTCTCTTGTGTCGTGCTCCTGCTTGGCCTGCTCTAGGAAGGCCTTTAGCGAGACCGGGCCCTGATTCGAGCGTAATAGGTACACCTGGAGGGCAACGCGAACCATGACAGGAGCGGAAGCACAGTTTTGACAGGGCGCGCTCTCAGGAATGCTCTGCTGCCTCGGGGGAGGCGCGCAGCCTCATGAGACAAAAGAATTCAGCCAGCTGAATAGCGGGAAAGGCGACGGCCGGTCCAGCGGCCCTGTGCCCTTGACGCCTGCGCACAGCGAGCCCCAACCAGCGTACTCTCAGCCAACAAAAGACCTTGCTACAAGCAGCGTTAAAGGGCGCCTGTCGGCGGCATTTGCGCGCGTGAGCTTGGGCAAGGTGAGCAAAGTCGGTCAACGTTGCGTCCGCACATATAGCAACTGGCACCGCAAAGTCAAGGCTCGGCAAAGCAAGCAGATATGCCTAGTATGCGTACGCCCGTGGGCGGAGGCGGCCCCTCCGGATGTGTGTGCAGGAGGTTGATGGAAGGGCTTGCGGGACGTTTTGCTGCTCTGATTTGGTGCCGGGTTGCCTGCGCGGGGCACATGGAGGGGCGACCTTTAAGAGGTGGAGTGTTATGTCTTGGAGTGCACGGAAACCAGGTTATGTGACGGCTCTGAGAGGGGTGCGACTCTGCACGGGCGCCGGGCAGTTGGAACAGTTCCCGGCTGCCCCGAGCGCGGCGTGCGCGCCGGACCGTACGTAAACCCATTCTTTCTTCTGCACATGCACACCACACAGGCGGATGAACCCAGCGGCCAGATCAATGGCACCAGCAACGGCACGCTCATCTCACCGCGCGGGGCGGGGGTTGGCGGAGCCAGCGATGGCGGCGGCCTTGCGTTTGTCAAGGCCATGAGCGCCGGCGGCGGCAGCCGCAACGGCGGCAGCAGCTCCATCACTCCGCTGCCGGCGGGCGCGGGGACGGCGGCGCCGCAGGAGGCGCTGCTGTCGCTGCTGCCGGTGCTCACGTCACTGGATGGCGGCTGGTGGGTTATGCGTTGCGGCTGCAGCTGCAGCTGCAACACCTGCAGTAGCAGCGGGTGGAGCAGCAGCAGGGGAGGGGGAAGCAGAGGCAGGAGGGGGGGAGCCATCCATAGGATAGGATAGGGGCAGGAGGGGGGGGAAAGCCTCAAAGCCGGACGGAGTAGGCGGCGCAGGGTGGATGCGGGCTGTGGGCTGTGTGCGCGCGTGTGTTGATTATACTTGAGGCGAGCGCGTCACGGGTGGCTAACCAGCTGACTGGCTGACTGCGCGTCCTACCTGGGGCGCCGGCGGCTGGGGCCGCGCACTGCACCTGCGCCTGCACTGTAACTGCAACTGCAACCGAACCTGCAACTGCACTGTAAATGCAACTGCAACCGAACCTGCAACTGCACTGTAACTGCAACTGCAACCGAACCTGCAACTGCACTGTAACTGCAATGCAGGTGGGACCAGATCGAGCGCGCGGTGGTGGCCACGGCGCAGCACCTGTCCGCCACGCACGCCTGGTGAGCAGGAGGAGCAGGAGCAGGAGGAGAGGGTGGAGGGGAGGGGGGTTGTGGTTACCACTTACCAGCCCAAACTGAACCAAGCTAAAGGAAGTGGGGGAGGGGAAGCCATCCATGCGGACGATGTTCAGCAATAGTGAAGAATGGAAGCGACGGGGGAGGGAGGCAGAGGAGCACGCCAGGGCGCGGGTGGCGGGGTGGCGGCAGGCACGCGGCGTGGCTTGGCGCTCGGCCCCCTCGGGGGGGCGGGCGCCCCCTCGGAGGGCGTGGCAGGCGCGCGGCGGTCTCTCGTCGTGAACCCCTGCCCTCCCCCTTGCCTGACCATTGCCAATCATGTGCATGCCTGGGGACCTCCCCGCTTGCCCGCTTGCTTGCCTTGCCCAGCGTGTTCTTCATCTCTGGCGACGCCACCTACGCCTCCGCGGTGGCGCTGGCCGGGCCGCCCGCGCCGCCGCTCACCATCGGCCTGCCGCTCGCGCTGGCAGTCGGGCCCAGCTCGGGCCCCGGCGGCGGCGGCCCGGGCCGCGTGGCGGGCGCGGGCGGCGGCGGCGGCGGCGGCGCCCCCTCCTCGGCTTCCGCCGCCTCCGCGCCGGTGCAGGTGCCGGTGCCGGCGCTGGCCAAGGCCGCCAGCAACGGCGTGACGGTGGCGGGCGGCGGCGGCGCGGGGCCGTCCTGCGCGGCGGCGGCGCTGGTGGCGCAGCAGGTGCGTGTGCGTGTGTGCGTGTGCGTGTGCGTGTGCGTGTGCGTGTGCGTGTGCGTGTGCGTGTGCGTGTGCGTGTGCGTGTGCATGTGCAGCGACGGAGGGGGGCTGGCTGGCTGGCTGGCTGGCTGGCTGGCTGGCTGGCTGGCTGCTGCTGCAGGGGGCGGGGCGGGCCAACGCGGCTGCGCCCACTCGCATCCCTGCAACCCGCCTCTCCTCCCACCAACCTCCACCACCACCGCCACTCCTTCCGCATCCGCCTCCCTAACTCGCATACACCACCACCACCACCGCTGCCGCAACCGCCGCCACCACCACTGCTCCTGCTGCTTCGCCTGCCCGCCCGCCCGCCCGCAGCTGGAGAAGGAGCCCGGCCGGCTGCTCATCTTCGCGGACGCCGCGCCCGGGCTGTCCAGCAACGGCGGCGGCGGCGGCGTGGGCGGCGCCCTGGCGGCGGCGCTCAGTGTGGGCGGTGGCGGCAAGGGAGGAGGCGGCGGCGGCGGGGGCCACCGGCTGCCTGCGTCTGCGCCGCCCGAATGGCAGGCGCTGGCGGCGGCGGTGTCGGGGCCGGGGGCGGGCGCTGGCGGCTGCCGGCACTTTGCGGCGGTGGCCATCCCCAGCGGCCACCTGCCCATCGGCGTGCTCAGCATGGGCGCGGAGGGTGAGTTTTGAGTGGGCTGCAGGAGCAGGTGCAGGTGTGCAGGTGCAGGTGCAGGAGGAGGAGGAGGTGCAGGAGGAGAGCCGAGAGTGGCTGGGGAGGGGGGCCTGGGTCGGGGGTTGGGCGGGGAAGGGCGGGGGGGATGGCAATGTGGAGGTGCTGGGGCACAGGAGGTTGTGTGAGGGTCGACGGAAGCGGGGGAGGGGGGCAAGCGGGTGCCGGTCAGGCTGTGGGGTGTGGCCGGGCGGTGCAAGGGCCGTGTAACAACGGAAGTCACCGGAATGGCAGCGGAACGGTGGAGGCACTGGGAGCCGGGGGGGGGGCGGCCCACTTGACTGCATGGCTGCCGCCGCCGCCGCCGCCGCTGGGCTCACTGCCCTTAGCCATCCCCACACCTCGCCAGCATATCCGCACATGCACACGGCCCCCCCGCACTCCTGGGGTCGCTTTGGTTTCTGGAATAAACCATCCCCCGCCCACCCTCGCCCCCCCCACCCTCGCCCCCATCCCCCGCCCCCACCCTCGGCCCCCCCCCCACCCTCTCCCTCCACAGGCCCGGGGCGCCCCGCCTCCTGGACGCCCGAGGCGCTGCACAGCGTGGCGGCGCTGCTGTCGGCGCCCGTGCGCGTGCCGCAGGTGTGTGTGTGTGTGTGTGTGGGGGGGGGGGTAGTTTATTCCGGAAGCCAGAAGTGAGCGGGGGACGGGGGGGGGAAGTGGGCGTGTGTGCGTGCGTGCGTTTGTGTGTGTGGGGGGCAGCAGGGTGGGGGTGGTAGCTCCGGTGGTGGCAGCTGGCTGGGATAGCTGCGGTGGGGTCTGGTGTGTGTGTTGGTGGTGGTTGGAGGAACAGGGGCGGGCGGGCGGGCGGGCGGCCGGGGTATCCGTGATAGGTGCAGGGCAGACACCTGAAGAATGAGGAGCCATCTCCAAGTCGCCCCCCCCCGGCCGCCAGCCCACCCGCAAGTATCTGCCAAGCACCTGCCTTGCCACCTGCCTACCCGCCCGCCTCTCACCTGCCCCCTGTCCGCATCTCTTCCCCCGCCCGACCCCCCGACCCCCCGGCCCCGGCCCCGCCACCTCAGGTGGACCTGGCCTGCCGCGCCCTGGCGGAGATCGCCAGCGCCACCACCGTACACCAGCTGGTGAGGAGCGGTTGGCCGAGGAGCGAGGTTTAGGGGGAGCGGTTGGCGGGAGCGGGTTTTTTGGGGGGAGCGGTTTGGAGGAGCGAGGTTTGGGGAGAGCGGTTGGGGGCAGCGGGTTTGTTTTTTTTGGGGGGGGGGTACGGTTAGGGCACGGTTAGAAGTGGGGCGGTTCAGGGAGCGAGTAGGGGAAGGGGGCGGTGAGGGGGGAGTGGCAGGCGGAGTGCATGGAGCATGGAGGAGAACAAGGGGGCGCAGCGGACGTGGGAGAGCTCGCTGGGGTACAGAGCCGGCAGGGGTGGAGAGCCGGTTGGGGTTGGCTGGGGCGGCGCTGCGTTGGGCGGTCGACAGGCACGCAGGCACCGTGTCTGCTCCACCTCCCATCACGCTGTTTCCCGCCCCACAATCAACCCTGACCGCCCCCGGCCCCAGCACCGCCGCCACCGCCTCCCCCCAACCGCCCCCCAACCGCCCCCCTCCCCTCCTCTTCACTTGCAGGTGCGCATCCTGCTGGGCGCCGCGGCGGAGCTGATCCAGACCGTGACGCACATCGAGACGCAGACGCGCGTGGCGTTCGTGCACCAGGTGGGGCGGTGGGGCAGGGCAGTGGGGGGCAGAGGGCGGGCAGTGGGGGGCAGTGGGGGGTTGTGGAGGTTGTGGTTACCAGCCCAAACTAAACCAAACCCAATGCGTAAGAGCGAGGAGGTGAGCGTGGCGTGGGGGAGGGGCAGGGTGGCTTGAGGAGGCGTGGGGTCAAGGAGCGGGGTTGGGGGCCGAGCGGACGTGGAGGAGGAGGAGGCGGAGAGTGGGGGTGGCGCTGGGGAGGGGGCCGTCGCGGGTTGGGCGGCGGCGCCGGGCCACCCGACGGAAGGAGGCCGGCGGCTTGCAGGAGGGGGGCATCTCGCTGCCTCGGGGGCACCGCTGCTGGGGGGACCTCCCTGCTCCGCTCTCACTCGGCCCCCTCTTGTGGCCCGCGTTCCTCCCCCGCTCCCTCTCCCCCTGGGTTGCAATGGTCGCTTTGGTTTCTGGCATGAACTACCCCCGCTGTTGATTAAACACCATCCATGGATGGCTACCCCCCTCCTCCACCGCTGCTTCAGGACGTGGAGGCCGCGGCGGTGTTCCAGTCCGCAGCCACCGACACCATCGGCCCCGCGGTGAGGGAGGGGAGGGAGAGGGAGCAGCCGGCATCCAGCGCCTCTCTATCTGTCCGGCAGTTGGTGATGGGGTGGTGATGGTGGTGGTGGTGGTGGTGGTGGTGGTGGTGGTGGTGGTGGTGGTGGTGGTGGTGGTGGTGGTGGTGGTGGTGGTGGTGGTGGTGGTGGTGGTGGTGGTGGTGGCGGCGGTGGCGGTGGTGGTGGTGGTGGTGGTGGTGGTGGTGGTGGTGGTGGTGGTGGTGGTGGTGGTGGTGGTGATGGTGGTGGTGGTGGTGGTGGTGGTGGTGGTGGTCCGGCAGGAGCAGCTGCGGGGGCCGGTCGCAGCCGCGGCCGCAGCGGCGGGGCCGGTCGCAGCCGCAGTCGCAGCAGTGATGCTGCACGGGTGATTGCTACTCAGCGGGACAAGTGCCTTCAGCAACAGCGGCAGTCTGGGCCAGCGCGCGCCCTGCGTCCTCCCAGACGCGTGCTCGTGCGGTGCCCCCTGCGCGGCTGCGTGCCGGCACGGGCAGCCCCACACGCCCGCCTTCCTTCTCCTCACGATGTTGAACCACCACGAGTTGACCAGGCACCTCCTACCCCACTGCATTGTTCCACCAACCCGCCATTGACTCGTGCGACCCCTCACCACGCCTCATCCCGTATCATCCTGACATTGACCCATAGCACCTCCCCCCTGCCTTATTCCGCCAATTCGCCATCCATCCTTGCATCCCCCCACACATTTGTTCTCTCCCTTGTGATCTCTACCACACATGCACCGCGCCTCATCCCGCCCTGGCCCTGGCCCTGCCCCTCGGCCCTCGGCCTCTCGGCCCCCGGCCCTGCAGGTGCGGCGGCGGCTGAGCGAGGTGCTTCTGGTGGACCAGACCGCGCAGACCACCGGCGGCGGCGGCGGCGGCGCGCGCTCGCAGGCGCCGGCGGGCCGCCGCAGCCTCAACGGCGGCGGAGACGGCGCCACCACCACCACCGCCGGCACCGGCCAGCAGCCGCCCTCGCGCTCGCCCAGCCTCGTGGCCAACGCCACCATTGCAGTGGGTGAGTGGGGCTTGGCAGGGGCCGGGCATGGGGGTGGGATGGGGACGGGGGCAGGGGACATCGGGGGGAGGAGGGAGGGGCGTGGGGATGAGGACATAGCAAGCGACGTTGTGTGCATGTTTGGTGTGTTGTTGTTGTTGTTGTTGCTGATGCTGCTGCTGTCAATATCCTTGGTTGCAGAGGGCGCACGTGACAGCTTCGCGGACCGGCCCTCACTGTTCGCGCGCGGCGGCGCCCCCGGGGAGGAGGTGAGCAAGGGTTGGGTGGGGCGTGTGTGTGCGTGTGTTAGAGATCACAAGGGAGAGAACAAAGGGAAGACTTGTGTGTGTGTGTTTGCGTGTTTGTGTGTGTGTGCTTGTGTGTGTTGGGAGGTGGTGGAGTTGGCGGAGGTCTGGTGGTGTTGCTGCTGCTGCTAGTGGTGGCGGCCGTCGAGCCCCTGCCTGTGACGATTGCCCTGCCCCTGCCCCTCACGCCTGACGCACCCCTCGCGGCCCCCGCCCCCGCCCCCGCCACCCCCGCCTCTCCCTCTCTCTCTTCCCCCATCCCCCCCCCAAAAACACTTGAACCGAAGGTGGCGGTGTGCCGGGGGCTGTCGCTGCCGCTGAAGCACACGCTGCTGGTGGAGGCGCTGGCGCAGGCGGCGGGGCTGTGCATCGCCGACTGCAACGCCTACGTGCAGGTGCGGGGGGGGGGGGGGGCGTACGCTGGGGTACGTGACCGGGTTACCGTACTCGCCTGCCCGGCGCTTGCAGGCGCGTGCGTGCGATGGCCACACGGCCAGCGCGTGCACCTCCACCTCCACCTCCCCACCTTGCCTCCACCTCCACGGAGTCCCTACCACCACAAACCCTATGCGCCCCACCCCGTTGCCAAAGCACATGCCTCGCTCTCCTCGCTCGTTTGCAACGGGTTCGGTATGCATTGGGGCCTGATATACCACAACGCCCCCAATCCCGCCCCCAACTACGCCCCCAACCCCACCCCTCCACCTCCTCCGCCCCCCCCGCCCTTACTGTACCTGCGTACCTGACTACGCCTTCTCCCCTTAACTCTAATGCATGTAACTCCTCCCCCCCACACACCCACGCCCACAGGACTCCAAGGTCTACCCTCGCGACCTGGCGCTCACACGCGGCGCGCCGCCGCCGCAGTCGCTGGCGCTGGCGACCGCGGTGCACGAGGGCAAGCCGCTGCTGGCGCTGTACGCCACCTACGGCTCCGCGCTGCCGCAGGCGCTGCTGCAGACCGTGGTGCAGGAGCTGGGGCAGCTGCTGCGGGTGAGAGGAGGGCTGGGGGGCTAAGGGGCGGGGGGCGGGGGCGGGGGCGGGCTTTGGAACAGAGACAAGGGATAAGGGGCGGCGAAAGGGGCTGCAAGGGGTCGGGAAGCGGGCTGCCCAGAAGCGCAGCAGCCGCTCCTGATCCCACGCACGCCTGCTGCTCGGTCTGTCAGCCTCTCCCGCTCTCGCACCCACCGGCCTCCCTCCGCCACCGCCGGCTGCTGTCCAACCTTTTTCCCCGCAAACCCCTGCCTGCCCCGGTCCTTTCCTACCCTGTGCCCCCTGTGCCCCCCCCGGTGGTGCAACGTCTGTTCTACGTCTACCTCGTCATTAAATTAAATGCATGGCACCCCCCCCGGTCAGGCCCTGACGGTCAGCATCGCGGCCAAGGTGACGGGGCCGCTGGCGGTGGAGTGGGGCTACCTCAAGCACCAGCTGTCGGTGAGGACTGAGGAGGAGGGACTGGCAGGGCAGGATTCGGGGCAGGAGGAGGACTGGGGGCTGGGGAGGATGCAGGGGAGGAGGAGGACTGGGGGGCTGGGGAGGATTCGGCGGAGGAGGGTTCGGGGGCTTGGCGGGGGCTTGACGGGAGCTCCGCGCCATATGATTGCGCCGGGGGCGGGGTAGCCATCCGCCGGGGGTGGGGGCGAGGTCTAGGGCGGGCGCTCAGATAGTGGCCGGACAGCGGGGCCCTGAAGTGAGGGTCATTGGAAGAGGGGATAGGGGACGTGTGTTGAGCGGCAGTGACAGTGGCAGTGGAAGTGGAAGTGGCAGCCTCCGCATGGTACGCGCGCCTACCCAGCTCACCAACCTGCATGCTCACTTAAACACACTGTGGGCGGAGTAGAGAATCTACGCCTCACAAGTATATAACCCCGCGGACGGCGCCCTGGGACATCTAGATGTGTCTTTTGCCGATGTCCTACTACACACACGCTCACTCAGCCGCCCCGCCCGCCCCGCCCCCACTTCCTCCACCCCACTCCACCACCTCCACCCCACCTACCACCCCCCACCCCCCAGGACTCGGTCCGCAACCGCTCGCTGCGCTCCCTCAACTCCATGATCTCGACCGCCGCCACCAACGCCAACGCGCACGCCGCCACCACCCTCAACGGCGCCGCCGCCCCCGACGCCGGCGCCGCCGCCTCCACCCTCAACGGCATGGCGGGCACCGCCGCGGGCGCCGACCACGGCGACCTGTTCGGCCTGCCCGGGCTAGAGTCGCCCGCCCGCTCGCTGGCGGCCAGCGGCCCCAAGCCCGTCGGCGGGGGAGGCGGCGGCGGCGGCGGCAGTGGCGCGCTGCCCGCCGCTGGCGGCGGCGGCGGCACGCCGGGCCAGTCGCAGTACGGCGAGACGGCGGGCGCGGCGGCGGCCGGCGGGGGTGCTGGCGAGGGGTCGCGAGGGGTCAGCGGCAGCTTGGGCCTCCAGCGCGGCGCCGTCAGCGGCACGGCCGTGGGCGGCACGGGTGCGGGCGGCGACGGCAAGGGTCGCGACGGGCGGCTGAGCGGGCGCGCCAGCTTCAGCCTGGAGCCCAGCAACAGCCCGCGCGGCAGCTGTAAGCTGGCGCCGCTCATTGCCACGCTGCACGAGCGGCTGAAGGCGGCGCAGGTGAGGGGCGAGTGGGGGCGGGGGGGGGTTGGTTGGTGTAGCGGTCTTGGTGATGACAGGAGTGAGTGGGGGGGGGGGGCGGGCGCAGGAGGAGGGAGGAGGGAGGAGTGGGAGAGGAGGCGGGTGTCGGCAGTGAGAGGTGCATGGCGGGCAAAGATGGCATGGCGGGCATTACAGCCCTCCCCTCCCCTCCCTGATCCCCCCCTGCCCACCTGCCCGCCTTGCTAAGACCCTTTTTAAAGCTTCCCTTCGCCTTCTTATCCACGACCCTACTCCTTAATCCACCCGCTCCCACCCACCCACCCACCCGCTCCCACCCACACGCTCCCACCCACACGCTCCCACCCACACGCTCCCACCCACCCACCCGCTCCCACCCACCCACACGCTCCCACCCACCCACCCACCCGCTCCCACCCGCTCCCACCCGCTCCCACCCACCCGCAGGCGCTGCAGATGGCCAACTGCCGCGCGGGTGCCCGGCTGCAGGACCTGGAGTCCATCCGCATCCTGGAGCAGATCGGGCGCGGCGGGTACGGCGTGGTGTACCGCGGGCTGTACCACGGCAGCGAGGTGGCGGTCAAGGTCATACAGGAGGTGATAATGGGGGGAGGGGAGGGGAGGGGAGGGGAGGGGAGGGGAGGGGAGGGGAGGGGAGGGGAGGGGAGGGGAGGGGAGGGGAGGGGAGGGGGAGGGGAGGGGAGGGGAGGGGAGGGGGAGGGGAGGGGTGGCCATCCGTGAGGACGGTGTGGGTCAATGAGAAGATGGAGTGCCGACGTCCAGTGGCACAGCGGGTACGTGCGGGGAAAAAAGGAGGGGAGGGGAGGGGGCCTGGGACGTTGGAGGGGTAGCAGGGATGGTGGCAGACGGAGTGGAGCTGTTGGCGGGGTGAGGAAGGGCGAGGGCGCGGGTGGGAGAGCAAGGACGATGGGGGGGAGGGAGCAGGCGCAGGTGGGGCTGGGGAGGGCCAAAGGGGGAGCAGGAGAGCAGCGCGCGCCGCGTGGCGTCCACCTGCCGCCAGTCGTAACCCACCTACCTCACCGCCCTCCCGCTCGCACCACCATTGTTGCACCACCCTGACCACCGGCCCGCCCGCCTGCCTGCCTCCCTCCCTGCCTCCCGCCCGCCTCCTTCCACCGCCGCAGTCGGAGGTGACGGCGGACGGCCCCGGCGGCCCCGCGGCGGGCGCCAACGACCCCAACGCCGCCAACCCGCTGGCGCGCATGAACAGCGTGGCGCTGGAGAACAAGCACCTGCACGACGCCATCGAGCTGGTGGCCAGCGTGGGCATGGGCGGGTGAGGAGTGGAGAGAGAGAGGGAGGGTACGGTAGTTCATTCCAGAAACCAAAGCGACCATTGCAGGGGGGGTTGTGGTTACCAGCCCAAACTAAACCAAGCTAAAGGCGGGGGGGGGGCAGCGATGGTGGGGCAGAGATCTCGCGTCCTCCTTCCCGTCCTATGATTGTTGTCACATCGGAACTTGGAGTGAACTCCCACCTCCCGCCCCCTTCTGCACGCCCTCCCGCCCCCACCCTGCCGCCTCCACCCCACCCCACGTACGCCTTCTGTGTCGCAACGTCTGTCTACATCTCCCCCGTCATTGATTTAACATGCATGGACCCCACCCCCACCCCCACCCCCCCACACCCGCCAGGCACCCCAACCTGGTGCAGGTGCTCACCTTCTTCACGGACGCGTGCGTGCTGGTGGGCGACACGCCCATCGAGGCGCTGGGCCGCCGCCTCAGCGGGCTGGACGGAGTGGCCGAGCTCATGCGCCTCACCAAGCTGCCCTCGCACCGCCAGCCCGTCGCCGGCATGCCGGGCGCGCGGGCGGGCGCGGGCGGGCCCGTGGCGGGCATTGATGAGGACGGCGTGACGGAGGAGGAGGCGGCGGCGGCGGCGGCCGCGGCGGCGGCGGCGGTGCTGCCGCGCACGGGCGTCATCGTGCTGGTGCAGGAGTTCTGCGACGCGGGCACTCTGAAGAACGCGATCAACCAGCGCGCCTTCTTCGACCGCAGCACAGGTGGGTGCGTGAGGCATTGCGTGGGGATGGCCTGTGGGAGCGTGCTGGGGGGGGGCCTGGGGGCTGGGCGGGATCTTGGGCGGTTGTTTTAGGGGCAGGCGCTGTGTGTGTGTGTGTGTGTGTGTGTGTGTGTGTGTGTGTGTGTGTGTGTGTGTGTGTGTGTGTGTGTGTGTGTGTGTGTGTGTGTGTGTGTGTGTGTGTGTGTGTGTGTGTGTGTGTGTGTGTGTGTGTGTGTGTGTGTGTGTGTGTGTGTGTGTGTGTGTGTGTGTGTGTGTGTGTGTGTGTGTGTGTGTGTGTGTGTGTGTGTGTGTGTGTGTGTGTGTGTGTGTGTGTGTGTGTGTGTGTGTGTGTGTGTGCGCGTGCGCGTGCGCGTGCGCGTGCGCGTGCGCGTGCGCGTGCGCGTGCGCGTGCGCGTGCGCGTGCGCGTGTGTGTGTGTGTGTGGAGTTGGGAGCGTGAGGGTGCGTGGGGTGGGTGGGGAGGCGTGCGGGACGCTGGCAGCGCCGTGTCCGGCGCTGCTGGACTGAGCCGTTGATCGCTCACTGGCCCTCGGCGGTGCGGCGCTTCCCTGTGCGTGCCTACCCCGCGCCGCCCACTAAGCTCACTGCACCGCCCACACTCCTCCCCCTGTCTACACCACTTCCTGACTAGTCTGGACTCCCCTCCCTAATTAAACACCATCCATGGATGGCTACCCCCTAACCGCCCCCCCCCCTTACCATTCCCCTACCATCCACAGACGTGGTGGACGCCCGGGGCGTGCGCGGCCACCTGCAGCTAAACCTGCGGGTGAGAGGGGGTTGGCGGGGGTGGGGGGTGGTTACTTCCACGTCCTACGTTGATCATTAAAACTTAGAACCCAGAACCAGGGGGTAGCAGGTGTCTTGGTGTTTGGGTTCACTTGGTTTACCCGGCCCCCGCCCCGTCCCCCCGCGAAGCCGACTACGCCTTCTGGTCATCGGTATGCCAACGTGTGTTGCAACGTCTGTTCTACGTCTACCTCGTCGTTAATTTAAATGCATGGAACGCCCTCCTGCCCGCCCTCCCACACCACACACACACACACACATCCTTTCATAGTACTCTCCCTTGTGATCTCTAACACACACACACACCCTGCAGGCCGTGTACTCGACGCTGCTGGAGATCGCGCTGGCTCTACGGCACATGCACGGGCTGCACATGGTGCACTGCGACCTCAAGCCGCAGAACGTGCTGCTCAAGTCCAGCCCGCGCGACCCGCGCGGCTTCACCGCCAAGCTGAGCGACTTCGGGCTGGCCAAGATGATGGCGCACGACGAGAACGGCGAGCTGGTCATCGACGAGGCCGTCGGCTCGGGGTGGGTCTGCAGAAGCAGCGTGTGCATGTGCATATGGCATGGGGCATGGGGCAAAAACTCGGCAACTCGGTGGCGCCGCCGCACGCCGCTGCCGCCTCAGCCGCACGGCCGCTCAGCCATGTGCCCCCGACACTCTCACACGTCGCCCCGTCTCCCCGCCTCCTCATCCCCTCCCCCCGGCCCCCTCTGCGCCCCTCCCCCGCCCCCCCCCCCCGCAGCACGCTGACGCACATGGCGCCCGAGAGCCTGGCGGGCCAGACGCAGCTCAACGCCAGCATCGACCTATACGCGTTCGGTGAGAGGGAGGGAGGCAGGAGCGGAGGGAGAGGGAGAGGAGAGGAGAGGGAGATGGGTGGGAGATGGGCGGGAGATGGGCGGGAGAGGGAAGGGAGGGGAGATCGATGCATAGGAGAGCGGGAGGGGAGAGAGGGAGCGAAGGTGTGCGTGGGAGGCAAGAGGAAAGGGGCACCGCTAGGGCCGAGGCAGTTGCGGCAGGAGGGGGGGGGGGGTCTGCAGCGGCGGTGGGGCAGGCGGAGGAAGGAGTGGTGGTGGCGGCGGCGGCGGCGGCCGGGGGCGGCCGTTGAACCCTTCAACAGGGGTGCCGAGCTGTGAGCGCCATTCCCGAGGCGAATGACTACCGCCTCCTCTCATAGCGCCTCCTTTTCATAGCGCCGTACCCCCCCCCCGCCCTTCATCCCCCCCCCCTGCTGCACTTGACTACGTATCCTTGCGACACTGGCCCTCGGCCTCCTCCCCTGCCGCCCCTCACCCGCCCCACACACCACCCCGCCTCGCCCCTCACCCGCCCCACACACCACCCCAGCCCACCCGCCCCACACACCACCCCTCACCCGCCCCACCCACACCACCCCTCACCCGCCCCACCACACCACCCCTCACCCGCCCCCCTCCTCCCCCACCACCCCCCAGGCATCCTGATGTGGCAGATGGTGTGCGGCACGCGGCTGTACCAGGGCCTCACCACCAAGCAGATCATCCGCGGCGTGGTGCGCGAGCACCTGCGCCCCACCTTCCCCGTGTGGGTGCCGCCCGAGTACAGGTGCGGAGCAGGGGCAGGGCAGGTGGGGGGCCCAAGAGAGGCAGAGGCGGAGCGAGTGCACGGAGATGAGGGAGGAGAGGCGGGCGGAGAGCCAGATGGGGAGGGTGGCCAAAGGAGCCGGACACATGCAGGGCAGGCAGGAAGGAGGGGTGTGCTCTCGTTTTCGTGACGGCAGTCAACCCGCGGGCCCCTTACTTTCACGTGTGACCTGTGCTGCCCCATTTCATTTTGCCCTGCCTCCATCCCTCCATCCCAATCCCTACACACACACACACACACACACACACACACACACAAGTCTTTCATGGTACTCTCCCTTGTTTTCTCTAACACACACACACACACACACACACACACACACACACACACACGTACGCGCACACACACACACACACACACACACACACACACACACGTACGCACACGTTCCTCTCCTTGTGCTTTTCTAACACACGTACGCGCACACGCACACGCACAGGCGCCTGGCGGAGCGCTGCTGGCACCCGGTGCCCGCGGAGCGACCCACCGCGGACGCCGTCGTGGCGGAGCTGGAGGCCATGGTGGACATGGCCCACGCCCGCGCCGTGGCGGGAGGCGGCGGGGGCGGCGCCGCCGGCAGCGGCTGGCGCACCAGCGCCGCTGCCGCGGCTGGCGGCGGCGGGGGCGGCGCGGGCGCGGGCGGGCAGCAGCGGCTGATGGGCGCCAACCAGCCGGGCCGGCCGCAGGCGGGCAACACGGGCGCGGGCGCGGGACCCAGCATGCTGGTCATCTAGTGCCGCTGCCGGGGCCGGGGCCGCTGCCGGTGGGATGTATGTGTTTACCGTATGTGTGAGTCACACTGGTTGGCGGGTGCTGCTGCTGGCGTCGCTGCTGCGCACGCCTTCATACACGTGACGGCAGACGCGCGAGAGCCCCTGCGGGCGGCTACGCAGCCCCTGCGGGCGAGCAGCACCAGAGCATCACAGAGCCGCGGAGGACAGGAGCATGAAGCCAGCACCCAGCGCCGGGGTGGCTGGTTGGATGGCTGGGCGGAATGCCTTTTGGCGAGTAGCTTTCTCGGAGTGCGGAGTGAGGGGTCAGGCGGCCAGGGACCCCGGCCGCGGCGTTGTTCGGGTCGGCACTCGCCACCGGGGCCGCCAGCTGGGGAGGGAGAGCTACGAAGCGACGAAGTAGCGCTTGGGGCCACCCCATGGCTTTGTAGGGGAGGGAGCTTGGATACGGCAGCGGAAGCCGGCAGGGCCCTTCACAGCGATAGAGAGAGGGAGGGGTGGGCAGTGGGCGGTGTTGGACGGATCCGCGGGCGCGCGGGTCCACGCGAGGACCAAGGTGGCGGCGGCGGCGCACTGGCGCCGAGGAGGAAGAGGACTGTGTGGGCTTGAGCGGACGTGCTTCAGTGTGGCCGTGTGAAATTGCGTGACCCAAGCGGACTGCAATAGAGGGGAGCAGGCGTGGCTGGGAGGTGTGGGGAAGCTCCGATAGGCTCCACAGAGTGTTTGGGGTGCACCGGTGACACGCTTGAGCCACTCCCCCACCCCCGACTTTCTCATATTATATGTCGCCTGCTTTTTGTTTAGCTTCTTATGGGTTTGGAAACCGGTATACAACAAGTCTGGCTATGGAGCGCGAGGAGAGCGCATGTCCTGTGGCGGCTTGCTCGTTTGCACCTGTGCGCACCAGGAACTGAGTACTTGCCATGCCTTGAAGCGAGCGAGGAGCGGGTGGCGGCTTAGAGCTGTGGGAGGGCTTTCCGTAAATTATAATAAGCTGTGTGCTGGACCAATGGGCGGGCGGGCGGGCATCTCCTGGACATGCATGTATTGAAAGCGGGCTGTTTCAATGCCCCGCGCAAGGCACTCGATGAGTGCTCAAGCAGCGTGCTGGTGACAGGGCATGTTGGAGGGAGGGGTGTGTGGGTGTGCGGTGTGGTTGCAGGCAGCCCCATGCATGGCGTGCCGGCGCAGCGACAGGGTTATGCGCTTGTGTGTGTGACGTGTGTATGTGTGTGTGGCAGTGTGTGTGTGTGTGTGTGTGTGTGGTGTGGCAGTGTGCATGTGTGTGTGCGGGGTGGTGTGTACCGCATGTGTGCATGCATGTGGGCGGGGCGGGGTTTGGGTGGAGGCGGGTGTCGGCGTGCGGGTGTGTATGTGTGGGCACGCGTTGTGTGGCATTTGCCTGTGCATGGGTCGCAAGGGCGGCCGCCTCCCTCTCTACCTCCCTCATGCCCGACTGGCAACATCATCATTCCTTTTCGCATATGGAGCTTTGCGCCGAGCCAGAAGCTAGCGGCTCCGGTTTGTGTGTGTCACCCACACGCCCACACCGTCCACACATTGCTGTTGCAGGGGCGCTGTCCCCGATGGGATGGTCGTGCATGTGTGTGTGTGTGTGTGTGTGTGAATGTGTGTGTGTGTGTGTGTGTGTGTGTGTGTGTGTGTGTGTGTGTGTGTGTGTGTGTGTGTGTGTGTGTGCGCATCGCACAAGTTGAGGTCAGGGCGGCCGCGGCCCCGCAGGCAGCCCCTGTGTGGCTGGCTGGCCGGCCGGCCGGGCCAGCTGCTGCTGGTTTGTGTGGGTGGCCGGGCCGCACCGGCGTGCGACCGAAGAGAGGGGATGAACGTGGCATTGTCATCCGTTTGCGTCGTTGCTCTGCACGTGCACAGCTCTGGAGGAGGAGGGGGAGGGGCGCGGCTGCCGCCGGCTCGCTCATATGACGGGCGGCGGGAGGGGCAGAGGTGCGCGGGGCCGTGTGGCTTGCACGGCGCGTGCCACGGCGCGGAGTGGGCGCATGGCGCGTGGGCCAGTGGAAGCTGCAGGTGCACAGTGAATAATGACGTCATCACGAGGCGAACGCAGTGTGAGCGGTGGGATTATCCGAGCTGCACTCCTGGAGTCAGTCACCCCTCTGCTGGGTAGGAGTAGGTGGGGCTGGTGGGGCTCCACCGCTGCATCAGCAGGTGCCTGCGCGAGTGCCAAGATTCTTTACATTCGGTCCGCATGTGAGCCAATCATAACCAAGCATCCACGTTGTCAATGTGTGTGATACTGGCTTCTGGGGGATAGGAGTGCGTGGCACCTCGGTGGGGGTGGTGTGGTGAAGGTGCGGAGGCGCTGCGGAGGCGCTGGCAGGGGGATCACAACGGAACAGGGTGGTCCTCGCATACGAAGAAAGTGGGCTGAGACCACACATCACGTACAGTAGTCTGCAATGCAACCACAACGCAAGTCATATGGGTGTGTGTATGTATGTTAGTATGTAGGCATGCCTTCGTGGTGACCGGCCTACACATTAGCTGGCGTGTGCAATGGAAAGCATTCCCGATCTTCTCTTGCCCGCAACTGTGTGCAATGCGGCAGTGAATACCGGTACTGGCCTACTGCTGTGGGGGCATGTCGTACCCGTGGAGGGCACTGTAACCTACCACTGTTTACATTACGGTAATAAGCGGCACCTGGCGCGCAGGTGTGTGGAAGCGGAAGCAGGCAGCGCTTCCTGGACGTGCCGGGGACTGTACGCAGCTGCTACCGCAGAGCCGCTGTGTTGTACCGTTGATTGTTACATGGGTGTTGCCGTTTGCTTCAAGCACAATAGCACACGCACACACACACACACATTGTAGTCAGCGTCAGGACTTGCCGTCAACAGAACAGCCTACGCCTGAGCAGCAGCCTCTCTAACACAACCGTTTTGTTGGTCAACCACCTCATCGTACGCATCCGCCACCACATACATTCGCAAAATAAACTAAATTGTATATATTAGGGATGAACTGGGGGGCAACACCGCAAAACTACTTCCGACGCCCCTTCACACGGCACGCATAGCGCGAGCCGCAGCCGTCGTCATGGGCCACTACCACCGCTGTACGGCGGGGCGTAACATTTCATGCCATTACGGACATGCGCTAAGATGCGAATGCGAAGTGCGCGGGATGGTATTGTCGGAGCTAACAGGCAGCTAGGAAAGCTGGTGAGCGTCCATTGCCAACAAAATGCTTTTGATTGCAACAATTAAAACGCGCACGGCGCAAGAGGACACCAGCCTTCGCCTACGGGCCTCTAGTGGGCCTCTGCACACCGCGCAGTACGGTGTTGGCTACTGCTTTCACGGCCGCGCCTACGTACCTACTGGCCGCACGAGCACGCACTGGCGCCCTGCCCTGGTGGTGCGCCGGACAATTTTTGTGGTCCTCCCATGCGGGAAAACTAAGTCGGCAGGCAAAGGAAATCATTACACACACATACACATACACACACGCGCACACATGCACATACGCCAAGGCATGGCCTGTGGCCTGTGGGCGCAACGCAGGTACCCGGGGTGCACTGGGTGCAGCAGCGCCGCACACACACACACACACAGGCACGCACACGAAGGTAGCAACAATGTTACTCAGAGCCCCCGCAATGCTTCCAACGAAGCGCCAAGACTTTTAGTCGCAGTATCTCAGTAGCCTGGCCGGCCCGCCACACGGGCTCGCCCCCAACCGACACACCGGCCTTACAGCGGCGGAAGTGCAGAAAGCTTTCCCGTCTCGGATTAAAATGCGGTACACACACACGCACACGCGCATGCTGTTTTGTCCCCCCACCAAGGTTGGGCTGGTAACCACAACCCCCCGCCAAGCCTCAAGCAACAGTGCGCATGACTGCCATGAGGCCTGCACGTCGTCCGAAAACGATTCAGCAGTCAGTCACGGTCATGTCGCCAAGCCACGTCCAGTCCGTTGCAGGCTGCTCCGAACTCGGTCTGCAAAACAAAGGGCTCCGTGCGCACGTGGCCGGGGCCGCGTCCGCTTGAGCGCATCCCCAAGCTAGACATCTACAGCAGCCGGCGCGTGACACGTAAGCTGCAGTCGCAAGAGTGTGTGCAGCCACTTCTGAAACATGATGACTTTGGGCTGCAGCGTCTTGCCACCATGTCATACACCGGGCGTGGCTGCTCCCTCACACAAATTGCATGGTAACCCTCTCCCCCCGCCTCCCCCGCGCCCCGCGTGCGCGGCCCCAGCAGTCAGTTCATCCACGTTGCCCAATCAAAAGATGAGTACCAAAAAGATGAGTAAGCCACTCTGCTTTCAGCCATACCGTTCAATGCCCGGTCACAAAGACATGGATGGGACTGTATGCCCATCGTAATAATATGTGGTTGACCGCATCACACCCCGGCCTTTTCCACCCACAAAAATGCCGTGAAAAAAACCCGCCACACACGGTCGGTACTACCAATGCCAGAATAAAATCCTGCCCGGCTCATCGAGGTTCCAGGGAAGTCGTGTGCAGGATGGGCGCACGTGCCGAGGGACAACGAGGAGCCCCTCGCCATAAATCTCCTCTACAACGTTTGGTGGGACGACGCTCGCCACCTTGCAAAGACGTGGGGATGCATCCTCAGGTTCACTCGTACCATCACTGACCTTCGCGTTTCTGAGCCGCGTTTCCATGTATAGGGATTAAATTTCCTGCCGCGCACGCCTTTGGGCGCAGCACCTCACGCGCCACGCACTCGTGCCACACACCCACAACCGATGCCCTGGCGTATTCGGTTCTCAATACCCAACATCGCGATGCCTAAGGGGGTCCCTCATGTCAGACTCAATCGTGCCACACCCAAATGTTTGCATGTCGCAACACGCAGGCTCAGCCCGCTGCAACGCGTCTGGCAAGCATATCAGGTAAGCGCAAGTCTCCGCACCTGCCGCCTCCACGCAACCTTGTACTAGTAATTATTCACTGCCCAATGTCCTTACGCCGGCCTGGGCTCCCAGCTCTCATCTTACCCTCAACGACCTAGGCGCCACATAATAGTGTGGCCCCGTGCGTCCCTGCAACAGAGGTTTGCAGGCGCCCCAGTCAGCACATCAGCGAAGGCTCTCAATAAAGGCGTGCTAAAAGATTGTAACGGGGGGTGGATATGAAGCCTGGTCACAAGCATGAGGGATGTGGGATATGAGGCGGCGGGAGCCCAGGATATAGTTCCTCTCTAGGTCCCTTTACGCAAGGTCTGCTGCAGCCACTCTTCGCACAATCAGTAATCTTCTCTGTCTTCCCATACTCTCCACACTTTGATCACGCAATTATACCGCAGTCGGCAGTACACAACGACTAGGGAGTCAAACCATAAGCGCATCCACCCAAGCCGCGGAGCGCCCGGGGTCGCGCCCAAGACTGCGCCTGGTCGCACACAGCGTACACACACGCAGCCAGCGCAAAGTTTCTCTCCAGCAGTAGGAAGTCGTACGCCTCTTCGGATCTCGTGATACGGACAAACCCTCCTTCCTCTCAGAAGCAAATTGAACTGCAATAATTTGATGTTGCCGGCCGCGTGCCAACGAACATGGCGCTTCTGCCCCCTCCCCGGCCGTGCGCAAACGTGCACACGGCACCGGGCACCAACCGGTGCAGCGGCCACGGCACCCGCCGCCACTCAACGCTGCCATACCAGCGCTTTTCACAGTGGTGAGCAGTGTAGTGCCAAGTGTCAACCTCTGCAGTCCGCGCACGCTCCCTGTCTTGTCATCAGCTCTCTGCCCCTTCGTAATGAACCCACCGTGGGAGGAAGCCCCACGCACGTAAATTGCGGCCCGAAGTCCCAGGCGTGTCACCGCCAGGCATAAATAGCTCGCAGTCCGGCAATGAAATGGGGATGCAGTGGATTTGGGCACGCCGCGCAACACCCGCCCTCGATCCAACTCTCACGCGCGCCTGAGGCCCTTGCAGCAGGCGCCCAATGCACGCTCGCAGCACAGCGTGACGCCGTAGGCAGCAGCCCACGCCCTCCTTTCCTTTCCTTTCCTTTCCTCTGTGAAGCTCGTTGGCCAGCTGTCCAGCCCGTGTTTGTTTGTGACATTCGTGGCCCTCTGTTCGGAGTCTGACATGTGGCCCCATCTATCAGCTTTGCGCAGCAGCGCCTTCTATCGAGCAGCACGCGTGGGCTTTTGGCTGCTGCTCCTGCTGCTGCTCCTGCAGCGGTTGTAGGTCCCGCTAGCGGCCTTGCGGGCTGTAGTGCTGTAGGTGTTGCTGGTAATGTGGCACACCGGTGAGGCCGTGCGGCCCAAGCCGCGAGTAGAGCGACGCCTCCACCGGCGCCGGCACCGGCACCGTCACAGGCGCAGCAGCCATCGGCAGCATTAGGCCACCCAACAAGGTGACAGCGGGCGGCTGCTGCTGCTGCTGCTGCTGCTGGTGGTAGGCTACCGCGCCGCCACCGGCTCCACCGGCTAGGGCCCCACCAGGCACGGTGCCGGCGGCAGCGGCAGTGGCAGTGGCAGTGGCCAGTGCGGGGGGCACGGAGCGCACGGGGGCCCCGCGCCCGCCAGCAGCCCCCGCGCCTGCCGCCGCCGCCGCGGTCAGCATGGCGCGCGACGGCGTTGGCGGCGCCGCCGCCTGGTACAGCCCCGTGGCGGGCGGGACGTAAGTGTAGTACGAGTAGTGCCGCGGCGGCGGCGCGCGCGGCCGGCCGCAGGCGGTGGTGGCGCCGTAGCGGCCGCCGGGGCCGCCGCCGTTGATGGCTGTGTCGGTGGCGCACTTGAGCGGCGGCTTGCGGCTGCGGGGCTGTAGGCTGCCGCCGGCTGCGCCGGAGCCGGCGACGCCGCCGCCGGCCATGCTGGGCCCCCTGCTGCGCGTGCCGTGCAGGCTGCCGGGGCCGCCGCCGGGGCCGGGCCCGGGGCCGCCGCGCGGAGAGAAGTCGCCACTGCGGCGCGGCAGGGAGTGGGAGTGGGAGTGGTGGTGGTGGTGGTGGTGCCCGCCGCCGGCCGCGACCTCCAGCAGCGCCTCCAGCTCCGCCACCAGCTGCAGCGAGGTGGGGCGGGCGGCGGGGTCCGTGTCCCAGCAGCGCTGCGCCAGCACCCTGAGGAGCAGGAGGAGCAGGAGAAGCAGGAGGAGCAGGTCAGGTCAGGTCAGGTCAGGTCAGGTCAGGTCAGGTCAGGTCAGGTCAGGTCAGGCCAGGCCAGGTCAGGTCAGGTCAGGTCAGGTCAGGTCAGGTCAGGTCAGGTCAGGTCAGGTCAGGTCAGGTCAGGTCAGGTCAGGTCAGGTCAGGTCAGGTCAGGTCAGGTCAGGTCAGGTCAGGTCAGGTCAGGTCAGGTCAGGTCAGGTCAGGTCAGGTCAGGTCAGGTCAGGTCAGGTCAGGTCAGGTCAGGTCAGGTCAGGTCAGGTCAGGTCAGGTCAGGTCAGGGCAGGGCAGGTCAGGGCAGCGCAGGGCAGGGCAGGGCAGGTCAGGTCAGGTCAGGGCAGCGCAGGGCAGGGCAGGTCAGGTCAGGTCAGGTCAGGCCTCCACGAACCAGGTACAGGTAATGGCGGGTGCCTCCCGCGTGTGTTCTCTCGAGCGCCCAAGGCTCTGTGTCTCCCGTGCCTCTCGCCTCAACCCTGCCCCTCCCCCCTCCTCCTCCCCTTCCTCCTCCTTCCCCTGCCAACTCCGCACCTGTACTCGGGCGGCACCCAGACGGGGAAGGTGGGCCGCAGCGCGTGCCGCACCACGCCTCGGATGAGGCCGCGCACGTCCAGCCCGCCGTACAGCGCCATGCCGCACAGCATCTGCCACATCACGATGCCGAACGAGTACACTGCAGGCAGGCAGGCAGGCAGGCGGGCAGGCAGGCAGGCAGGCAGGCGGGCAGGCAGGCAGGCCGTCAGGCAGGCGTTCGAGGTCTTGGCAGTTGGTGTGGTGGACAAAGCCTGGCCCGGTACGTGGTATGGCGGCCTAGCTACTCGGTCAGACAGAGAGACAGGCCGACATCCCCCGGACAAACCTCGGCTTTACGGCACAGACACAAACACACACAAACAAACACACACGGACCGCGGGGGCGCTCGCCCTTGTGGCGCCAAGCCGCCGCCACACCACCACCACCACCGCCACCACCACCACCACCACCACCACCACCACCACCACCACCACCACCACCACCACCACCACCACCACCACCACCACCACACCGCCACCAGTCCAATGACCGGCTCACCGTCCACGGCCGGGCCCAGCGGCCGCTTGCCCAGCAGCACCTCGGGGGGCAGGTGCGTGATGGTGCTGCGGCGGAGGCGGAGGCGGAGGCGGGGGCGGAGGAGGTTACACGCATTATGAGTTGAGGAGAGAAGGCGCAGCCAGGTACACAGGTACAGTAGTCACTACTCGTTACCGATGCCCCTGGGGGCGGGAGTGAAACGCGGCGCTGTTCGCCTGCGTTCGTTTGACTTTACCCCGGCTGCTCACCCGCTCTGGATGCTTTCGTCGATGACCAGCTCGCCGTTCTCGTCGTGCGCCATCATCTTGGCCAGCCCGAAGTCGCTCAGCTTGGCGGTGAAGCCGCGCGGGTCGCGCGGGCTGGACTTGAGCAGCACGTTCTGCGGCTTGAGGTCGCAGTGCACCATGTGCAGCCCGTGCATGTGCCGCAGAGCCAGCGCGATCTCCAGCAGCGTCGAGTACACGGCCTGCAGGATGTGTGTGCGCGTGTGTGTGTGTGTTTGTGTTAAAGATCACAAGGAGAAAACTGTGCGTGTGTGTGTGTGTGCGTGTGTGTGTGTGTGTGTGTGTGTGTGTGTGTGTGTGTGTGTGTGTGTGTGTGTGTGTGTGTAGGGGGGGAGCGGGCAGGGGGGCGGGCGGGAGTGCGGGGCCGGGAAACGAAGGAGCGGGGATGTCAGGGGCCGGGACAGGGTACGGTAAGAGCTAGGATCAGGGTGTGGGTTCACAGCTGGAACACGCGCGTGTGAAAACTAGGCAGCAAAGTGCACGCCCGTGCGCCCGCCCGCCTGCCTGCCCGCCCACCCACCTTCATGTTGAAGGGGACCAGGCAGTGCAGCCCCCCGCGCAAGGCGCCGCCGCCAGCACCAGCAGCAGCCCCAGCAGCCCCAGCGGCAGCCCCCGACGGGGCGCCCGCCGCCACCAGGCCGCCGCTGCTGCTGGTGAACTGCGTCAGCTGCAGCGCGTGCATGTGCGGCGGCAGGCCGCAAGCCGCCGGCGCCGCCGCCGCCGCCGGCGAGGCCTGGCGGCTGGTGCCGGCGGCTGCCGCCGCGAGGTGGTTGCATGTGCTGGTCATGCTGTTGTTGTTGATGTTGCTGTTGGCGCCGCCGGTCCACAGCAGGAAGGCGCCGTCGGTGATGGCCTCTTTTAGGGAGCCGCGGTCGCAGTACTCCTGCCGAGTGGGTGGGTGCATGAGATGGTGGGTGAACGGGTGGCCGCATTGGTGGGGTGGGAGGCCGCATTGGCGGGGTGGGAGGCCGCATTGGTGGCATTGGCATGAATGCACGTGTGGAGGCGGCGACGCGATGGGAGGAGCCGGAGCCGGAGCTGGAGGAGCATGTGGGGGGCGCGGGCCGGGCCCGCTGTTCGCTCTCTCCTTTCCTTGGGGTTGGTGCGTCCGTCCGTGCCCACTGCGCCCATCCATGGCTTCGCCATTGGTTCGCCTCCATCCCCACCGCTGCCTCCTGTGCCGCAGCTCACCATGACCAAAACGATGGCCTCATTGCCGCCCGGCGGCTGCCCAGCCGCATCTGCGACACGGACGGGGGTGGCGGCGGCGGCGGCGGCGGCACACGAGGGCCGTAAGCGGCGGTCAAAGCCTTGCACGCGTGTGCCAGAAGCGTTGACCAAAAGCAGCAAGCGAGGACACACGCAATTGGGGCAACAGGCGGTGGTCACCCACACCCACACGCGCACGCGCGCGCGCACGCGCACGCGCACGCTTCTGCATGCCAGCATATGCATGCCCCCAAGCACCCGGCCCCTTCCCCTGCACAGCCCCCCACCCCACCCCACCCCACCCCACCCGGATCAGCCCAGCCCCGCCACGGCCGCACCTGCGCCGCCGCCGCCGCCGCCGCCGCGCGGCCCCTCGCCCCCTTCGCCGCCGCCACCGCCGCCGCCGACCTCGCCAAGGAGGCTGCTGTCCATGTGCACCAGCTGCACGGGCGGCCGCGGCAGTAGGTGGCCGCCATCCTCGTACTGATCATCCTCGTACTCATCTCCCATCAGGTCTTCAACGCCGCCGCCGCCGCCGCCGCCGTACACGTTGTCGGCCCGCCCCGGATCCAGCTCCAAATCCACGCAGTCGTCGACATAATCCATCACCTGCGCTGCCGCCGCGGCCGCAGCCGTGCCGGCGCGGCGGTGAGCGCCGCCTCCGCACGTTCCCACGTGCACGCCCTCTGGCACGCGCACGTTGGGGCCGTCGTCGTCGTCGTCGTCGGGCGCGATGTGTGCACGCACGTCCACGAAGTAGGTGATGAGCTGGACACTGCGTGTGCGGGGAGTGTGGGTGCGTGGGTGGGCACGTGGGTGCATGTCATGGACACGCAAACAGCCTGGGCCGAGATGAAGGGGGCTCACAACCCCCGCTCTTTATGCATTGGGTTTGTTTTAGTTTGGGCTGGTAACCACAACCCCCCCCCCCCCCCCCCCCCACACACACATACCAGCTACCCAGGGCGCCCTCATGGCACATAAGCAAGCAGGACCTGTACGCCTAGGGGTGGGGGCCTCGGGGGGCCTCGGCGGTCTAGGGCTCGCGGCTAAGGGCAGAGGTCGGGGGGCCCTTCCCCTCCGCTCACATGTTGGGGTGGTTGAAGGACACGCTGGCCACCAGCTCGATGGCGTCGTGCAGGTGCTTGGCGCGCAGCCGAGTGGGCGCGGCGGCGGCGGCGGCGGCAGCGGCGGCGGCGCCGCCGCCGTTGGGCGCGACCGCCGCCGCTGCGGCGGCCGCCTGCTTCGCTGCGGCGCCGGCGGAGTTGAGGCTGGAGGCGGCTGGGTCCTCGATGACCTGCGGGGGCGGGCGGGCGGGTGGCGTGATGGCATCGCACCCACCCCAGCATAATACGGCAAATGTCAAGCCCAGTCCACACTTCCGCCGCTCCCGTACACCTCCGTGCACCGTATGACATAACTGCGCAACCGTCACCGTATCCGTAACCGAAATAACTGTAACCGTACCTTGACCGCCACCTCGGCGCCGTGGTACAGCCCGCGGTACACTGAGCCGTACCCGCCCTTGCCCACCCGCTCCAGGAACCGGAGCGACTCCAAGTCCAGGAGCCGGCTGGCGGCGCGGCTGCTGCTGGTCAGCTGCTCCGCCTGTGTTAAGGCGTGTGTGTGTGTGTGTGTGTGTGTGTTTGTGTTGGTGTTTGTGCGTGGGTGTTTGTGCGTGTGGGTGGCGAGGCGAGGCGAGGCGGAGTGACGTGACGCATGCGAAGTGCGAAAGAGCAGGAAACGATCCTTAAGCAACATAGCCTTGGCGTGAAAAGCCGGACCCAAGCCGCTCACAGCCGGCGCGCAGACCTTCAGAAACGCTCATGCCGAAACGCGCCAGGAGCAGGCAATGAGCCATGGCCACCGTACGCAGCTCAATGCAAGCCCTCCACACAGCCCACACACACATGCCGGCACTGGAAAACAACAACAACAACAACCGCCCCACCCACCCACCTGCGCGCTCTTGAGCCGCTCGTGCAGCGTGGTGATGAGCGGCGCCAGCCTCAGCGCCGCCCGCGGGCTGCCCGCCACCTCCAGGCTGAAGCTGGTGCGCCCCGTGGCCAGCGCGCTGCTGGCAGCCGTGCCGCACTGCGTGCCGCCACTGGCGGCGGCGGCGGCGGCGCTGGCGCCGCCGCCAGACGTCAAGGCGGCGGCTCCCGCCGCCACACCGCACATGCCTGCGCCGTCCGCAGCCCCAGTGGCGGCAGCGGCGGCGCCGCCGCCTCCCCCTCCCGTCACGAACGCCGCCAGCCGGGCCCGGTCGCTGTCCTCTGCATCCGTGCCGCTGCCGGAGATGGCGGCGGCGGCGGCGTTCACGGCGCGTACCAGGTCGTCCTCGGCGGCGGTGGACGTGGCCGCCGCCGCCGCCGCCGCCGCCGGCAGCACCCCCGCGTCGTGCGCCGCCGACGGCGTCGGCGTGGTCGCGGCGGCGCCGCTGGCGTGGCGGCGGAAGAGTAGCGAGTTGACGGCCGCCAGGACACCGCCGCCGCCGCCGCGGCCCGTGGCCGGGCTGGTGCCGGCCGTGGCGGCGGTGGAGCAGTCAGCGGCGGCGGCGGCGGCGGCGGCGGCCGTTGGGGTGGCGGCAGCCGTGGCTGGCTCCATGAGGGCCGTCTCGGTTGTGGCCGCAGCAGCGGTTGGCAATGCCGCAACCGCGGCGGCGGCCGTTGCTGCGGCCACCGCCACGGCGGCGGCTGCGGCAGCCCCTGCCCCTGTAAGACCTGCCCCTGCTGCTGCTGCTGCCGGCTGTGGAGGTGAGGGCGCCAGTTTCAGCTGCGGCGCGGAGCGGCTGACGCCAGTGGGCGCGGCGCCGGCGGGCCCCGCCGCCAGCAGCTCGTCGTGCAGGTAGCGCCTGTGCGAAGTTGCGGGGGGAGGGGCCGGGGGGTACACGCATTAGGGTTGGGATGAGAAGGCGTAGCCAGGTAGGTACACAGGTATAGTAAGGGGGGGCGAGTAGGGGCAAGGGGGCGCTGAGAGTGCGGGGCTGACAACGTGCGCACATGCGGGGCACCAGAGGGAGCAGGTAGAGCAAGTAGGGCAGCCGCCGTCACGTGATGATGCGGCAGCCGCCGCCGCCGCCGCCGCTGCCGCAGCCGTAACCGCAACCGCAACCGCGACCGCAGCCACTGCCGCAGCCGCACACACCACCACCACCACCCCCACCCCCACCACCACCACCGCCACCACCACCCCCACCCCCCCCCACCCCACCACCACCACCGCCACCCCCACCCCCACCACCCCCACCCCCACCACCACAGCAACAACAACAACGCCGCCGCTCACCACTCGTCGGCCATGGCGCCGCCGGACGCCAGCGCCGCCGCAGCCGCCGGCGCAACAGCGCGCAGCAGCTGCCCCAGCTCCTGCACCACCGTCTGCAGCAGCGCCTGCGGCAGGGCGGAGCCGTAGGTGGCGTACAGCGCCAGCAGCGGCCGCCCGTCGGGCCGACAGCCCGTGGCCAGCGCCAGCGACTGCGGTGGCGGCCCGGCGGCGGCGCCCCCGCCGCCGCCGGCCGCGGCGGAGAGGAGCATGAGGTCGCGCGGGAACGCCTTGGAGTCCTGTGTTAATTAGCGAGGATTTATAAAAACCAGGGCCTGGCATGTAATAATGCCATGTGTTTCGGTTGTGTAGCCGTGCGGACCCGTGATTCGTCGGGGCAGGCAAGCCAGGCAGTACACCCGCCAGCTGCCAGCCGCCAGCCGCCAGCCACGGATGGCTCTGGCAGGCCCAACCTCCTCAAGGCAGCGTGCCTCGCAGTCCCAAGGGCCCGACACCAGCCGGAATGCACGTCTACACACGCCCCCGCCCCCAGCACGCCTCCCCCCCCCGGCCCCGCCTCACACGCCCCCCCACCTGCACGTAGGCGTTGCAATCCGCGATGCATAGGCCCGCTGAGCCCGGGCCGCGCGCCAGCGCCTCCGCCAGCAGCGTCCCCACCAGCGACAGGCTCTGGCCGCGGCAGCCGTGGGAGGAGGTGGCGCCTGGGGCCGTGACGCCCGCGGCGCTGGGTGTGCCTCCGCCCCCGCCCCCGGCCCCGGCCCCGGCCCCGCCCCCGGCCCCGGCCCCGCCTCCGGCCCCGGCCCCGCCTCCGGCCCCGGCCCCGCCCAGGGTGGTGGCTGTGTGCGGCATGTGGTGCGGCGGCCGCGCGAGGGCGAGGGCGAGGGCGTTCAGGGGCCCGCCCAAGGAGCCCGGCGCCGCGCCCGACATGAAGTAGGTGTCTGGGGAGCACCGGCAGTGCCAGCGGGCGGTGGCGATGGTGGTGAGACAGAGATTGCATAGTGGTGTTGGTGATATCCACGGCCTGACATCCCAGGTCTAAGAGCGTTGGCTGTGCCTGTGATCCAGTCCTACTTCAAGGCCAGCCGCGGACACCAGTTGAAATATAGGCGATTCTGGCACTCAACCACACGGCCAGTCTAAGCCATCCACCCACCCACCCACCCTCCCACCCACCCTCACCTGGGGAGCGGTTGCTGACGCCGCAGGGCAGGGCGGAGCCCACCCCGCCAGCACCCGTGCCGCCGCCTCCACCAGCGCCCCCCGCCGCCGCCGGCACATACCCAGTGCCGCCGCCGCCGCCGCCGCCACCGCCCGCCGCCTCCACCATGACCAGCTCCGTGCTGCGGCGGCGGCACACCGAGGTGCCGCCGCCCGTGGCGGTGGCGGTGCCGCCCCCGCCGCCGCCCAGCCCTCCGTCCGCGACCGAGAACAGCACGGCCGCGCTGCCGTCCTGTGATGGGGGCACAGGGTTGGAGGCAGGCATACCGGCGTCATGGACCCGAGTGGCGTGGCGGACAACCACGTGCAATTTACCCAGCCTCTACACGTGTCCTGTGCTGGCGGTAGGTGGCCGAATACACGGTCGGCTCAGCGAGGCAAACCAACAACAACTGCCGGGCCTTGGGCCATGGCCACACCCGAGCAACCCCCACAGGCCCCCGCCGCCGCAACCACAAGGTGCCAAGGTGTGCCCCCCCCCCCCCCCAATCCAGCTCGGACCAGGCCGGCCCCGCCCACGGCCCACGGCCCACCGCCCACGGCCCACGGCCCACGGCCCACGGCCCACGGCCCACGGCCCACCTCCCGCAGCAGCGCCACGCGCGGCGCCAGCGCCACCCGCACGCCGCTGCCCAGCAGCTCGCCCGCCGCCGCCGCCAGCCGCCGCACCAGCTCACTGATGGTGCCAGCCGCCGCCAGCTCCGCCAGGCAGCGCCGCGCCAGGGGCAGCTGCGGCGGCCGCAGCAGCGGCGACAGCGCCACAGCCAGCGTGCGCAGGCCGGCGGCGTCGGCAAGGCAGGGCGGGGGGCAGCCGGCGGGGCCTGCGCAGTGGCGCAGTGGTGGTATGGTAAACGAAGGAAGGAAGGTTGACCTTGGCGCAATTGAAAACATGGCAAACACACGCGCAGAACCATCGCCAATGTAGCGCAACCCTTTCCAAGCCGCACCTGTGCCCGCCAGCAGCAGGATGCCCACCACGGCGCCGCCCGCCGGGATGCCCACCGCCGCCAGGTAGCGCCGGTGGGGCGCCGCCGCCGCCTGCTTGCCCTTGCCCCTGCCCGGCGCGAGCGGCGCTCCCACGCCCGCCCGCTTGGCCGTCAGCGCTAGCTGCTGGCTGCTGCTGCTGCTGCTGCTGCTGGCGCTGGAGGCTGGCAGCGCAAGCGACCGGACCACCATAGGGATGGGCCCCTGCAAACCGAGAGGCGGAAGATATTTTGAGATTGAATTCAAGTCACCCATCGGCCCAAATGGATTCTGCGCACGCGCTCTGTCGTGCCCACACGCACCTGCTGCTCAAGGATAGCCGCTAGGAGGCCCGACGCATCGCACAGGCCCTCCGCGAATCCGCGTTCTGAGGACCACGCCGTGTCGTTGCTGGACGCGCCACTGACGTATGGCGATGATACCGCATTTGAGGAGCTCGCCGGCGGAAGAATCAATTTGCCCAGCGGCTGAATGTCGAACAGCGGCACTCCTGCCGACGCCAGCGCTGCCGCGCCAGCGCCGGTAGACAGCAAAATACTGCAATTGAAGGGTTTTTGGACGTCAGCCGGAGGACTCAGCGGGCCACCACACAGGGACACGACGGACTGCGTGCCCTACAGCATGCGGCGACATTTGTCGTCGGCCGGCCATCACAGGGTCCTGTCTCCTTAAGCGCTCGCGCTGGGGTCAAGAAGCTTACCTTGCATGCTCAAGCGATAGGTGCGTGGCGACAGACCTCGCAGCGACCTGGAGGTCGCTGAACCATCCGTCGCTAGACCGCGTCAGCTCTGCCACCAGCGTGCCCAGCTCCTGTGCATAGACAATTAGTTAGGCTTTTACAGCGCTTTCAAAAGCCAGAGAGCGACCAGGCACTCCAAGGCAATTGAAAGGACCGTGGCACGGAGCCGAGTTTGGTAGCGCTAGTGAGCGCAATTGCATTTAGCAGATATAACTGTCTCACCAGCGGGCTCCCGGCTTGCCGAGGCGCAGAGGTCCAGCCGCACGGTTCTTCCGCGTCGGGACGCTCATCCGCGCTGTCGCGCGGGGCCGCGAAACATTTGCTAAAGATACTGCACGTCATAATGCTGTCAACGCGCCGGCGTCCGTCATGTCAAAGTGACAGGGTAACTTCACAGTTCGGGAGTGCGCACGAGCTGCGCTCTTTGTCTAGGATGCGTGCTAACAAGCAACAGAGCGCTTATATGTTATAGTTTATTTTGCTAGTCGCGTTCTGGGGAGTGCAGTGTTCGTTGGACCGCTGCAATCTTGTCTCAAAAGCGGGCGTATCCCAATTGGCACGGGGGCGACGAAACCGGAGGTCGTTTCGCCAACACGACCCCGGACCGGAGGCCAATTGCACAGTAATTTCATGTCAAGTATGCCCTAGCTAACGGCTGTGTGCGCTCGGCTGAGCCCGGAACTATGTGTTTCGCTGGGCCTCCCCCACCCCGGTAAATGTACGGATGCGACATGTCCCTGGCCCGACGTTGCCTTACGGGCTGGGGCACGTCGGCGGCCCCGGACCGGATTCCGGGCGTCGCACGCGTACGCACCCATGCAGCTGAAGGCCCAGGCGGCTTGAAGCCCCAAACTGTAGGCTTGCGGCGCGCGTACCTCAGTTTGCCCCGTAGCCCTGCTCGCGCGCGCTCCCTTTCACATCTGGGCTGGGATATTGGGGTGGGACTGTCTTTTTCTGCGCTTTGGGAGTTCGATGTCGCTGTGTACATCCACATCCCACGATAACCCCATCTTCAGACGTTCCTCAACTCTGCCCGAGTGCCTGTCATGCACTGCCGCATGCAGACCGACCCCGCTTGATGGACCAGGAGCAGGAGTGCCCCTGTGTTGAACTGCAGACAGCGGACCCAATATGAGACCGGGCCGCCCATCAGACGCGGTTGCACTTATGAGCCAAGCGCTGTTGGACACCCACTCTGGTCCCAGCCGCAAGGGCAGGCACAGAATCCGCATGTGCCTGAAGCAGGTGGAACTAAATACCTCACGCGTGCCATCATCTTATGCTCAAAGCCACAGGGTTGAGACGTGAGTGCTCTGTCCCGTCCCCGGTCCCCCGCTCCATTAAGCTGCGCACTGCACGGCTTTGCATTGATCCTCACTGGTTACATGCTCCCCGGCCGCCCGGCGGCGCAGCTGTGCACCTAGTGCACCGTCCTTGTCGCGCCTTCCAGTGCCATGTAAGACCAGCCCCTGGTGCTCTGGCGCTGACACCTGGTAAACACAGTCCTTGTGCCCCTTACTAATGCCCATAACGCTCACACGAACCAGCACACACATTCGTAACCGAGCCATTACTTAACCAGCCTGTCGCTCCTGAGCCATCAGCCCATCACACTTATTGTGTCGGGCTTCATATGCCCGTCATGGTCCGACCTTCCACCACAGCAACCGCCAACACCCTTGGTGCGGTGCTTTCCCACTGCTCATGGTGTGCACCGTCTCTGCTCCATGTGCACTCACAGCATGCGCAAGCCAAGAGACAGTGGCCTGGGCTCTATACACCAGTTCTGTACGTGGCTACCACGTAGCCACCACGTACCACCCACGCAGTTCAGCGCAACACTCACAAACATATAGAACACTCCTTGGCCCCTGGTTTCCTTTGTCGCCCCTCTTCCCCCACCCGCACAACCCCGCCCCCGGACGCTACTTCGGCTGCTTTACACCGCCACGGGTTCCCCCTTGGCCTTGGCGGCCTTGCCCTCCTCGCTGCTGTTGTAGGGCAGCACGTGGCGCTTCACGTTATCTTTGAGCCACTCGATGACGGTCACGGACTTGACGGTCTCACGCACGTCGTCCAGCATCTCTTGGCGGTCAAAGGGCTGGCCCACGGCCTGGCGGGTGCGGAGGACAAAGGGCGCAGGCGGGCAAGGGTTGCGCTTCAGCACAAGCATGGAGGGGCCGATAAAGCGGCAAGGGTCAGGTGTCTGCTGCCGTTGGGGCGCGCAGTTGGTGCAGGGATGTTTGGTCGGGGCCGTCAACGTCGCGAGGCAGTTTGCCTGGCACTATTGGAGGAGCGCACGAGACCTCAGGGCCATCCACGCCAATTTGCACTGTCGCTCTTCATTTCTCCACCTGCCCCTCAACACCTGCAGCCATGGTGCCTCTGCTCCACGACCATGTTGCCCACCCTGGCTGGCCCCACTGTGGCCTCCGGTCCTTCCACCCCCTGCCCCCTCACCTCCATCTGGCGTGCCCGCAGCTGGAACTCGGCCTCCACCGCCTCGTCCTCCAGCACCAGGCCCTTGCGCTCCCAGATGTCATCCACGGCCAGGTTGAACTTGACCTGGGGGCGGAGTGAGGGGGGCCGGGAGTGGGAGGAGGGTGATGAGATGCAGGGTGTAGGCGGGAGCATGGTGTGAGGGGAGAGGTGAAGGGCGAAGAGGAAAGGGCCCAGCAACGTGTGAGGGCCCAGCAAAGTGCAAGGCGTGGCGAGGTGGTTACACGTAGGTGGATGACAGGTACTCTCCACTCCACCCACCTGGTCCTCCAGGTCCTTCCGCCGCTCCCGGATGAACTCAGCCGCCATCTCCTCCGTGGCCAGCTTCTCCACGTCCTCGCGAGTGCCAATGCGCTGTCGTGTTGGGTACATGCGAAGGGTTAAGGGAGCAGCAGCAGGAGCATGCAAGTAAAGCATTGGCATCAGACCAGGGCCAACAGGATGCTGTGTGTGGGATGTGCGCCGGAGTCATCACAACTCGTGGTGCCTACAACTACGCCACTGTGAAGCTGCTTCCAAGCTGCTGCCCACCGCCATGCCCGCTCTCCACCTCTAGTACTCTTCACCATAACCCGATGCCTCCACGCCTGCGACACGCACTCTCTCCAGAACACAGTCTCCGCCTTCCAACGACCCGGCCCAACCTACATGCCCTTGCGGCCCCGCCACCTGCACACCCCAGCCCCCGTGCCCCCTGCTGCGCTTGCATCCCAGCCCCACCCGCCAAACTCACATCCTCAATCATCTGCAGCAGCTGCGCCTGGAATTGGCGCTCGCCCAGCTGCTCCACCATGCGCGGCGGCACCTCCGGCATGTCCAGTGCATCAGCCACAGCCTGCGTACGTGTGGGTGCACGGGTGCATGCAGCGTGTGTTTAGGTGAATGTGCGAAGCCAGTGCTCACAATTGCATACCTGGATACATAACTTCTCATGAGCATATTATTTTGCCAAGGAGGGCAAAAGGCTGTGCTTGTTGACAGTAACAATCATCAGGACGTAGCAGTGGACTTACCTGTGGCCCCTATTTGACACTCATCCCACCCCCAAAGCTCAACTCCTTCCTCCCCCTCCCTTTCCTCCCTTTCCCCCGCCTGCTGCACCCTTTCCCCCTCCCGCTCCCCCTCCCCCCTCCTGCATCTGTCGCCTGCCCCCTGCCCCCCTCACCTTGACCACTGCGTCCTCCAGCGCCTTGTCCAGCTCCGTGACGCGCTGCATGGCGGTGGATGCAATCAGCGCCTCGCGCATCTCCTTGGCGCTGCCCCACTTGCCATCGTGCTGCTTGGCCACGTACTCATCGTTGAACTAGAGGGAGCAGGGGGAGGATGGGGTGGGGGATGGGTGTTAGACGCGGCCAGGTTGGAAACATTCATTGCGGGTGTGGGTCAGTTGATACGGTAGGTGACGGCACAGCACGGGAATTGCTGGTATGCAGCCAGCCGCTGTTCGCCCCCCACCCAGGCTTCTCACCTCGGGCAGGGTCCACTCGAATATCTCGTGCACCTTGACGGCCACCTTGACCGGCATGGACTGGGGAAAGCACAGGCGGAGGACGACAGGGCAAGGATGAGAGTGTGGAACGCCACGAGTTGCCCGTGAACAAACTGCCTGCCCACCCACCCAAACACACTCTCGTCAAGAGGAAATGATCACAGTATGCCAGCAATGCTCTTGGCCATTCCAGTCGTAAAGCAGCCACACGCCCATCCACCCAAACACACTCTCGTCAATCAGCTGGGCCGCATGCCCAGCCACCCACACACCCAACCACACGCCCACCCACACGCCCAACCACATGCCCACCCAACCGGATGCCTGCCTACCCACCCAACCAAATGCCTGCCCAACCAACCAACTGCTTGCCCGCCCATCAACCTGATCATGCACCAGGCTGCCCGCCACCCCACCCGCCTGCTTGCAAGCCCACCCACTTGCCTACCGGCCGGCCACCCCGCCCGCCTGCTTGCAAGCCCACCAACTCACCTACCAGCCCACCACCCCACCCGCCTGCTTGCAAGCCCCCCCCCCCACGACTACTGAACCCAACACCCCCCCCCCCCCACACACACACCTGCCAGAACTCCACATCGTAGTCCTCGGGCATGGACATGTTGAAGGTGCGGCTCTCACCCACCTTCATGCCCAGCATGCCTGCGCATATTGTATTGTATGCGGTGAGGGCATTAGTGCTCAGGCAAGTGGGCAGGTGCACAGTAGACAGTCAAGGTGCACAGCAGTGGCGCAGAGATACACTACTCGGCTAGCTGTGCCTCAGAGCTTTTGTAGGTACACATCAGACCAGCAATAGGAGGACCTGTGAGCCTAAGGCTGTGTTGGGCAGCCCCAATCCCCTCGCCCTTCCTGCCAAACAACATGTCTGTGCATTGCTTACCGCTGGTGATTCCCAGCACGTCAGCCTCCGTGTCAAAGGAGAAGCGCTTGTGGCTCAGGCCGGGCAGCACCTGGCCTGTGGCCTTGGAGGTGATCTGGAGGCAGAACAGTGGCCAACGGGCAGTGATAGCAGTGATGTGGTGGCGCTTGAAGCACTTGGTCATGGTACGTACACAGCCAGTGGTTTCTGCTCCTGCAAATGAAACAGTTGCGCCTCAAGGCTTCCATCTGCCCATCCAGCCCTCCTGCTCGCCCCACCCAGCCCCACCTCCAGGTCGATGACCAGCGTGTCACCCAGCTGCAGCCCGCGGCCAGCCACAACACGGCTGAAGCCGTGCTGCTTGCGGTACTGGCGGATCAGGTCATCAGCAGCGGCAGCGTCCGTTGAGAAGTCGCCAGTGTCCCTGCAAGAAGTTGTGAAAGGATATGGTAGCGAATAACACATTATAACACATATAAGCAGCAAATTTCAGATGCAGTGGGTGCCTGTGAACAAGTGCATTAGTAGGCCCACCCAACACCTTTGTATGTGCCTCCATGCATTACTTTACAGACAGTACCCACTTGATGGTCACCTCCAGCTCCTCCAGGGGTGTGCGCCACACAACAGGTGGTGCCACATCAAAAAGTGCACGGAAGAAGAACTCCTGCAGTGCGCATGCGTACAAGAACATGCAGAAGCTCAGTCCCCATGTGCCCAAAGGCACCACCGCAAACCATTGTGTCCTTGCACACGTTTCACTCCAACCCTTACCACACCCAACCCAACCCCACAGCCAGTCGCCAACCCAGACCACGTATCTGCCCACCTTGGCGGGGTCGTAGCGCTCCAGCATAGAGGGAAAGTCCTCAGGAGGCACCTGCATGCATGCATGAACACATTAAAGGATGACGGTAACTTAAATATGGGCCGACAGTTTGCTGCAAACTCCACGGGGCAGCCATGCTGTGAACCATGCACAAGATGCTCACCGAAATACTGGCAGGGTCCACAGCACGACCATTGCGTGCGGCTTCAACACCCTGCACACAGAAAATGGTTGGGACTGCAGCATTGAGAATGCATTTGGTTCTACCAGCTGCCCCAAATTGGGCCTTTCTAGCACCCTCTTGTTCCCTCATATGCACTCTTGCACCTTCCTAAAGCCCCTGGTGCCCACTCGCACCCTTCCGTACGCTTCTGTGCCCCTCCACACCGTTTCACGCTCTCATGCCCTACTTCACCCAGCCCCTTCCTCCATTGCACTTCTTAACCCTTACGTGCCCACTCCCGTCTTCCCACGCCTTCCAGTGTCGTTCCCTGCCCATACCAGTCCTCACCTTGGCAGCGCCTCAAGCAGCAGCTCCTCCAAGCAAAACGTCTTGAACCTGCTCTGACCACCCACCTGCAATAAATAGTATAGCAGGTTTGGCCATCAGAACCCAGATCTGGACCAGAACAGGCATGACCACGAATTAATGAGCATGGATGCAATTCAGTGGCTCCCGTGTAGTGAACCCACATACTCGACCCCCAACCAACACTGATCCTGTCATGGCCCCCCTCCCCTCCCCTCCCCTCCCCCCCCCCCGCCCGCCCCCCCCCCCCCCCCCCCCCCGCCCCGCCCCCGCCCGCCCCGCCCGCCCCGCCCCGCCCCGCCCCGCCCCGCCCCG
This sequence comes from Chlamydomonas schloesseri, assembly GCA_016834595.1. Lineage (NCBI taxonomy): Eukaryota > Viridiplantae > Chlorophyta > Chlorophyceae > Chlamydomonadales > Chlamydomonadaceae > Chlamydomonas > Chlamydomonas schloesseri. Next base: position 133,491 of record JAEHOD010000090.1, read on the forward strand.
CCCCGCCCCGCCCCGCCCGCCCCGCCCCACCCCTCCGCCCCGCCCCGCCCCGCCCCACCCCCCCCACCCCACCCCGCCCCGCCCCGCCCCACCCCGCCCCGCCCCGCACCCCGCCCCACCCCGCCCCCGCCTCACCCGGACCCCCCTCACCCCACCCAGCCCTGCCCAGCCCATTTGCTCAATATACATGGCCACTGGCCCACACACCTGCTGAATGACCATGGACAGAGGCAGCGGCTTGCCAGCCTGCCAGCCCTTCAGCTGGCCAACCACATCACGCTGTTTGGAGGGTAGGGCGGTTCCAGGGTCAGTTAAGGGGAGGGCACTTCACATAAAGGATGGCTTCGTGATCTGCATGTGCCAGACACTGACCAAGTCAACTGAGCATCTTAGCCATTCGCATTCTAGTGCATTCAGCTGACATGTACACGGGGCATGCATGGGAACTCCTGGCACACACCTCAATACGCTTGACACCCCGCTTGAAGATGTCCTTAACAGTGGAGGCCGGCACAGTGATGATGGCCGAGCGGCCGCAGGTGCCGAGCTCCTCAACAGCCACTGAGACCTCGACCTATGAGGGCATTCAATGGCATATCGTGGTGTTTACAACCAACCAACTGCAAATGAACCCCTGCCCAAAGCCAGGTCACTCTAGATATACAAAGTGCGCCATTACTGCCCACACCTTGATTTCCTTCTCCTTGCCAGCAGCTGCGCGGACCTGCAGCGCACCGCGCTTCACAGCCGCAGTGCGGCGAGCGCACGGTGCAGGCGTGGGGGCCGCAAGGCATGGGGCAGTAGTAGCAGCCACCGGTGCCTGCACCTGTGATGCACAGAGTTGCAGGGCCACTCACAGTTTTAGATGGTTGCGGCACTAATTATCGCCGCTGATGACCCTGGTGTAAGTCTTGGGGCGGGGAGATGCCCAGCCGTCGCGGCAACCCGACCTCCAAGTCCACCCCAGAGCGACAACGCTTGGCGAGAACTTGGGTTGCCACGCCCTTTCGGCACACCCCGAGACCGGGACTTCCCGAAGATGGCTGTCCGACAAAGACAACACTATAATTACCACAGATCGAAGCTTCTGGGCTAGGCAAACAGGAGAAACTCAAGCCGGGCTCGCTCGCGCGCGCATGCTTATCCAGCCGCTCAAGGCCTGTGTTCCGTTCCTGACAGCCCGCATGCCCCTCAACCTAGCGTTCATTACATGCTAGCCTAAGACTTTAAATCATACCTCAGGCTCACCTGGGTCGATCCAGGGCAGCGGGGCAGTCCAGCCGGCGCGCAAGCAGTGCGCTTGCCCGTGCGCGCAGCCAACACCTGGCTCTTGAATGTCAACATCATCTTGCAGCAAATGAGTTTAGATTTAGAGCACTGGAGGAACAATTGACGCCCCAAAGCGCTAGATAATTCAGAGCCGCTGCGTGCACTCAACAGTTTGCTCCGGAGACAAGCGTTGTGGTTCCACCTAGACACACAAATCGCAATGGTTTAGCTTGCCGGCAAAAAAGAGCAAGTCGAACGCAAATCGCTTCAGTCGATGCAATGAACGTTGCGACTGCATCAGGTTTATCGCTAGCCCAGCAATTATTTTCACTCCTTGGAGTGCCCATAGACTTTATCTGAAAGATTAGGGAGCTGGCAAGCTTGTGACGAAGAGTTTCGCTAAAAAATGCGCTAGGCCCCACGCACTTGCCTTAACTTTGACCTGGCTAGATTTCCTGCATTGTACGAAAATGGATAAATACATACGTGGGAAGGTGCTGGGCAAGGGCTCGTTTGGCTGCGCCATTCTGGTCACCAACAAGCTGGACAACAAGAACTATGTGATTAAGGAGATTGATATATCGCGCATGCCGAAGGCGGAGCGAGACGCGTCCGAGCAGGAGGCGAAGGTGAGCGCAGCGGCACATGTTCACGCGGCATTTCGCGTGGTCAACGCGGGGCATGTGCGGGCTTCTTAACCATCATGTTGATTGCGTCGGTATGCATTACCTCGATGCGGTGACGGTCGCGCCGGGAGTCGGAACCTGGCGTGGCAGCAGTCGACTGGGTTGAGACTGGGTGCTGCCTGTCCCCTCCCTCCTAGCCCCTTCCCCAACGCCCTTCCTCCTGTTGCGCGGGCGTGGTGTCACATGTGTCGAAATCTCAGCGCGTTGATTATCTCGACGAGCCACAACCGTACTGCAGCTATCGTTAGTCTTGCTTCCCTTCTTCTCCAAGGATCTACCTTCTTTCTGGTTGGTTTGCCCAATCCCCCTGCCTGACCCCCTCTCCTTCTCACTGGTCTTGCAGCTGCTCATGGCCCTGAACCACCCCAACATCGTTCGCTGCATCGAATGCTTCACGCACATGAACAAGCTGTGCATTGTCATGGACTGGTGCTCAGAAGGCAAGTAGCTTTGGGACCATGGGGACAGAGTCTAGGGATGGAAACATGACTTGGAGCTGGACTGGATGCTTCATGGGCTTCTCAGCACTAGAGTTATATGACCCTGGTCGTGACTGACAGGCATTGGTTATGGGGGGCCTGGAGGGTGCATGTATGAGGTTCTTACTGGGGTTGGGCTGATTCAAGGGGCAAGCAGGTGGAGCCATGGGATGTTGGCATGAGGGTTGCAGCTGCTCCTGCAGTCAAGGTCCTGCCATTTGGTGAATATGGGGCCGGATCACTTGCTTGATGTGACAATTTCAGTGGTCAGCCCCTAGGGATTCCAGCACTTGTGTTCCACAACTTCTCTCCACTTCCAAATTGTAATGAGCACACATCATCAACCCACTGCCTTGGACTGCAGGAGACCTATATGGGCTGATCCAGAAGAGGCGTGGCCAGCAGCTAAATGAGGACACCATTCTGGATTGGCTGGTGCAGATGTGCCTGGGGCTGAAGCATGTGCATGACAGGAAGATCCTGCACAGGTGTGTGTGTGGGGGGGAGGGGGGCACACATGTTGCCCTGTATGTGTTACAAACAATGGCCCATTCCTGCTTGGTCTTTCTATTGCAGGGATATTAAGACACAGAACGTATTCATGTCCTCTGGAGGCCTGCTAAAGCTGGGAGACTTTGGAGTGTCAAAGGTGAGATCCATCAGAGTGGTGGGTGGGAATTAGTTCTATGGCTGGGTGGGCATAAGGCAAGGTGCACAGTCATATGCTTGCTGTGGATTGTCATGTCAACTCTGGAGGGCTGCTCTTGCAATGCTGAAGCTGCTAGTGGTTGAGAGGCTTGAAATGCAAAGGGTTAAGTGTTCTTGCCATGGGGGGAACTATGGGGCATTGAAACTATATCTCACCTACAATGGCAGAACAGGATTCATGCATGTTATGGGTGCTTCCACAGTGTCAATAATGGGCAGGCTTTGTGAGGGTGGGTTCAGGAGAGGGGTCTCCCTGAGAAGGAGCTGTTTGCGGTGGTGGTGTAGGGGAGGCAAGCTGGAGGGGGCAGGGGCAAGCTATGGTCGCCAGTTGCCATCAGGAAGCCAGAATTTATGTCAACCACTCTGTGAGGATGTGTGCAGCAAATTTCTTATACTAAACAATTCTATAAGCATACCAAAAAAATTATCTATGTGCACTTTGATGCAGGTTCTGAACTCAACATTCCAGTTGGCGACGACTGCAGTGGGGACACCCTACTACCTGTCTCCTGAAATTTGCCAAAATCGTAAATACAACCAGAAGGTAAGGTATAATTAGATGTGTGAGCAGGCTGCGATTTTGAGCTCTGAGTCAGCAAGAAAACTTGCATGCTGTGTTGCTGTGACTGGCTTGCACGCAGCATGCTGGGGCACGCACTCTGCCAGGGATGGTGTGCATGCTATGGGTGTAGGTCGCCCAACCCCCTATGCTATGCTGTTGGTGCAGTGTCTGCAGTCTCTGGATACAGTCTAGGGGCCGTGCTTTGCCATGTGTGAAGGGTGCGCTGCCACATTCAGGTGAAGGGGCCTCACAGCTATGCTCTGTGTGCTGAAACTGCAAGGCATGGCATGCGCTGCCCTTGCTTCTGAACTGCTAGTATGACATAGCATGTTGTGGCTGTGCAGTGGCATGCCACACTGCACTCTTGGCACGGGCAGTCGGGCAGTCCAGGCAAACCAACAAATCTTGTTTGCCAGGACATCTTGGTTACCGCTGACATTGGTCCTGCGCCCGCTGTTGTAAATTCGCACTTTACCATTGTTCATTACCATTAAATGTTTTTTTGCCTGCATTACGTTTTGCATTTCGCGCGGGACGTTGACCCACGTTTCGTCCCGCGCGAAAGTTGCTCGCGAAACAACTTTTCGCAACTGTACCTCTTTCGCACACAGCTCGTTGGGGCCCGGCGAGTTGTTATTTGTGTATATATAACAGTGAAGTATTCTAGAAAATTAGCGACAACAGCCCAGCCCTAACTTCGTAGCGCGGGCATACTGGGAGGCTCGGTCGCTCTCGTTCTTGTGGCTGCCCTGCCTCCCCCCGCATGCCTTCCCGTCAACCATACCCCCGCCTGTTTGCACCGGCAGTCGGACATCTGGTCGCTGGGTTGCGTGCTATACGAGCTGGCAACACTCAAGCACGCCTTCGAGGCGCCCAACATGCGTGCACTGATTCAAAAGGTAAATGTGGTGCCCTTTTGGTCACCCCTAATTGTTGAAAACCCCACACCACGAAGTTCCCTTGTACTTACACCTGCTGCCTGACCTACAGATTATCAAGGGTAGCTACCCACCCATGCCAGCAACACGCAGCAAGGAGCTCAGGGACTTGTGTGACCGCATGCTCACATTGGACTGGCAGAAGCGCCCCTCAATCAATGACATCCTTGCCACACCAATCATGAAGGCACGCATCCAGAAGTTCCTGTCGGCTACACTAGTGGTGAGTACTGCTCAAGTTTACCAAAGGCAGTGCCTGCAAATGTGTCCTGGCATGTCTTGTGTATGTGGTGTGTACCTGACACTACTGACACGGACTGGTGGTCATGTTCGTGGTCCAGGCACACGAGTTCAGCCACACCATCATCCATGGGCGCCCAAAGCCAGGGCAACTGGTGGTGGGGGGTGCTGGTGGAGCTCCACCAGCACCAGCTGTTGCTGCTGGCCTGGGTAAGAGGTTGCACAGTGTGAGATGAAGACCTGGCTGTGCAGTGTATTGTCTCTGGGGGCCCCTATGATTGTGACCAGGTGTCTTAATAGGGAGAGTTGAGCAGGCCTTTGCTATGCCTTTGCATGTTGCATCTCACTAAGCATGTCGTTATGAACACTGCTGTGCCACTGTAGCACCATCCAAGTTCACACCAGCAGCTGCACCTTCAGCAGCTGCTGCTTCAGCTGCAAGCCGCCCAGCAGCTGCTCCAGTGGCTGCAGCAGCCCGACCAGGAGCAGGGCCAGCAGCAGCCCCAGGGCGTGCAGCTGTGGTTGGGGTTCGTGCAAGCTCTAATAGCCCAGCTGCCAGGGCAGTTGCAGCACCTGTGGCTGCAGCAGCACCACGTGTGGGCATGGGTGCTGCCCCAGCACGGCCAGCTGCAGCACCTGTGCCTTCAGCTTTGAAACAGGCACAAGATGCAGCTGCTGCAGCACGTGCCAAAGCAGCAGAAGCAGCTAAGCAGCGTGAGGACGCCATGATGGCTCTGGCGGTGAGGATGCTGCTGAGTCTGCTTGCCTTCTTTCCATGTTGCTGCCACTTAAAATAAAACCATTGTTGCTTGTCATGCAGGCCAAACGTGCGGCAGATGCAGAGGCCAATGCAAAGAAGGAGTTGGAGCGGGCAAAACAGCGGGAAGTGGCAGCCATGGGAGCTCAGCGTGAAATTGAGCGCCTCAAGCTGGAGGAGCAGCGGCGGAAGCTTGAAGCCGACAAGGCCCGGGCTGATGCTGAACGGAGAAAGCGTGAGGTGGACCGTGTGGAGCAGGAACGGCGTGCCAAGGCGGCAGAGGAGGCCAGGGCACGGCTCAGTGCTGAGGAGGCCAAGCGTGCACGTGAAATGGAGGTGAGGGTTATCTACCACACCAGCCCAGCAACCCTCATGCTCTTTGCTGTGGTGCACTGCCGTATACCAGTCACAACATATGGACTGCTGCACACTTGTAACTTACATCTTTCTGCTTCTTCTTTAGGTCAAGCGCAAAAAGGCTGAGGAGGAAGCCCGCAAGAAGGATGCAGAGCGTGCTGCCAAGGTAGGATGCAACACATACATGTCCCTAATATCTAGGCGTTGTTAAATTCACGTGTTGTGGCTGGGTCTTGGATGCTGCTGCAGGAGAAGGAGCGTGAGGACATGCGGAACAAGATTGCTGCCCAGCGGAAGGAGTACCAGGACCGGCAGGTAGAATAAGCTGTGTGGCCTGTTGGCTCCTAGTCCTAGGGCTCATTCTTGTGCAGGCATTCTGTAGCTTATCTGTTGCTTTTTTGCTGCCCTCAACCTGTTGCTTCCTTGCTTTCAGATGGAGGCAGCTCGGAACAGGGCTGTTGCGGAGCAGCAGCTTGGACGTGGGCGATCACCGGAGGTGCGTATTCCTGCCAGTTTTATGATTGTGGGGTTACAAGAATGGGACAGTGTAAACACTGTCATGGCACAGGGGAGCCACCACTGTGAAGAGGGCAGCCCACCACCCCCTCCTGCTTGGCTGCTCACCCAACTCACAGCTGCATGGTCATATCAAAGCTAGGCATATGCCAGCCAAAGTTGGGAGACAGTGAACAGCCAAGGGCACTTACACTGCAGACCAAAGAGATAGATGGAGGCTCCAGTGAAGGGCACTTGCACTGCAGGGCAGCTCAAACCACAAGCTAGCGTGCCGCCCACAGCATGTGGGCCACCACACAGCCACTGCCACACACCAGCACGTGTGAGCACAACATGACCAAAAGCAGCAAACAACCATGAGAAACAGAGGTCAGCAGCACCAGCAACATGAACTGCAACAAATGAGGCCACACGTCACAAGCAAGCAATGACAGCCGCATACATGGTGCCACCAGGCGCCGCAGCAGCACACGAACAGCACCGACAACCAGCACCAACAGCCAACACCAACACACTGGTGGCCTTGGCTAGGGTTCCAGCAAAAGAAAAAAGTGCTTCAGGCTAATGTGAAGGTAAACAGCTGGAACCCTGGCACAATCCTAAAAAACCTTGGCTGCCTGGAGTGCTGCACATATCCCCCACCCCAATGCACATAACCCCCACCCCAATGCTCTCTGGACGCAAATGAAGTGCCCACACATCTAACAGTGCAGCAGCGGGTGCCGATGGCTCCACGGAGCCTACTCAACTGTCCCCTACACAGACCTAACACAACCACACACAGCATCCATCAGCAGCTCCTCGGCACATCGCTGGCTCCACCGCAGCATGAGGGGATTCAGGGCGGTGAACGCATGCTGCCTCAGCTGGGGGCCAACTTGGATGCCGGCTCCAGGACCAGGACACCTGGGTGGGGGTGAGCCATGAGGCTCACGGGCGGGTGCACAAGGGCTTGAAGTAGATGAAAGTCTGCTCAAAGTGGTAGTGAGCTGCCACCGAGAGGCAGAATGTCAAACACTAGAGGGCAGCAAACACTAGACTGCTTTGGCCACCATGTATGGCCTCCATACTAACTACAGTTAGCCCGGCCTTGCTCTGCTCTGCCTAACTAACTGACACATGTTTCACTTGCTTTCACAGGTCCAGGTGGTGGCTGGGCCACGGCAGCCACGGCGACAGTGGTCTCCACCACGTGTGGAGGACAATGGTGCACCAGGACAGGATGAGGCACCACTGGGTGCGGCTGCTGGGGCTGGCCGGCGAGGAGAGGATGCCCTGTCCGCTGAGCAGCGGAGGGCGGTTTGGGAAGAGCAGCGGGCTGCAGCTGACCGCAACCGGCGTGCGGTACAGGAGGTATGCACGCAGCACATCCAATCAACATGTAGTCTGCTATTACCTTCTATCCTTATCTCTTGTCTTTGTTACTTGTCTCAGTTTGCTTTTATGTGCTTCCAGTAGCTGATTATGTACACGTGGGAATGCATGCAGGCTGAGCGCCATGGTGGAATTGCCGACTTCCTTGGCGTGCCACGTGAGGATGACCGAGCGGGCAGGGGGCGACAGCCTGTGGCTGCACCTGCAGCAGCAGGTTCACGCCCTGGATCTGGGGCCAAAGCAGCGGCACCAGCTGCAGTGGACATCTCTCCAGACGCCCGGTGAGATTGGGTTGAAGGGCTTAGTGCTGATCCAGCCAGTGAAATTGTAACCATATGTTAGCTCATCTGGGCGGCTCATCGATTTGATGGGTAATGTTGAGAATACGGTCATAAGTGACAAGGGGTGTCAGCTTTGTACAGCTGGAAAATGGGCTGAGCCCCAACATGGTCACAGGCTGGGTGGCTACTTCAACCGAATGAGCTTTAGACCCGTGCCGACGATGATCCGGCTCAGGGCTCAGGACTCGGTCAGCACAAGGCACGCGTGTCTGAATCCCACACGCCCACCTCCACGCGAGTCAAGGGCACCCTTGCCACCAAGTCCAAGCATTTTGTAGCCCTCTAACGCACTGCAGACGTCGTCGATGCCCGACATTCCTCGGGCTAGGCGCGGGGTGGGAGCGACCTCGGGGCTGCTCGGCATTTCGGGAGGGGCGGACAGACATGGCTCCACAAGTTGTCACAAACTGGCGCTCTAGTTCCCCGCGTTGCTTGCCGCCAACAAAGTTTGCTTTATAGGCCCAACAACCGCGGGCGCTTGCGACTATCTTCGCGACCTCGCGAAAGTCATTTGTCCATGGACGCGCAAAGGCACTTCTCGTTCCGCCCGAATTTTCCCTGCCGCCTATTTACATGGAATAGACAATAACAAATACTAATACGTGGCAGTCGTGGTTTGTGCCAGTATGATACTTTTTGCCGACGCACGCACGCACGCACGCACGGACAGGGGTGTCTTGGGGGGGCTTCGCCCCCCCCTCCGGGACGCTTCACTGGGGGGGCTCAGCCCAAAAACTGTATACGCAAATGGCCTACTGCGCAGAGGTGAGAGCTGCACCTGCATGCAGTACAGCGGCAGCAACCTCACGTCTGAACTTATTACCTGGACACATACATGCGCACGCGCGCTAGCCACACCACCACCACACAACACATGAGGGGCTCACACAGTCCAAGCACTGTTTACTATTGCATGGGGGGGCAAGGTAGACAAACAAATAACAAGTTAGGAAGATACTGCAATGAGCTCCTACTCAGGAGAGCAATATAGGGAGGGGGCAAGTAAGAAAGCAAGGTGTGAGGTGGGCACAGGGTTGGTGGCAGGTCATGCAATTTTTTACTGGTTTTGACACCCTGCCCTACGACAAGTAGGATCCATCAGCCATTACCAAATGTGTAATGTGAGAATGCTAAAATGGCTGAGATGAAATGTGTCTGCAGCCGTGCGGCCTATCTGGAGATGCGAGCGGCTGCGGAGCGGAACCGGGCACAAGTGGAAGGTGGTGGTGCACCCAAGCCATCTACACCCCCATCTGCGCGCCCGGTATCACCACTGCTGCAGGGTACGTCCAGTATGCCGGATCCACTGCAAATTTGTAACTAAGCATATCTTTCTGTGGGTATAGATATGTTTTTCAATATAGTTCTGCTCCTCACCGAGATTCCTCCCTGCTCTAACCCTGCACAGTGCCGGCAGGAGCACGGCCAGTCACGCCACCACCACCTGTTCCACCACGCCCATCCGATCCCTGGGCGGCCAAGATGGCCCGCTTGGAGGAGGAGCGGCGCAAGCGTGAGCAGGAGATTCTGGAGTTCCAGAAGCAACACTGGCAGGTAAGAGATTTGCTGCTGCTAGAGGCCAACAGGCGGACTGGGCAACATACTCATTGCTGTGTGGCTAGCTGTATGCCCTGCCAGTCTGACATTTTACTCAAGCTCCAACCTTTTGTCTTCACTTCACAGGAAGTACGGGAGGCTCGTGAGCGCAACAAGCGGAACATCATGGCAGAGGTTGGGAATGGTGGACCTGAGGGTGGTGGCGGTAAGCTCCATGGGGTAGCTTTGGGGTCAGTGTTTGCTTGTATGGCTTGATTGTAGGGCAACAGCACATGCAAGCACATAATATGTAGCAGTTACACCAACTTGAGTGCATTACAAGCCTGATTGTGTGCCATGATGCTCAACTGTTTTTGTAGGCCGGGCGCAAACACCACCCAAGTCTGCTGCCGCAGCAGCAGCTCCAGTGGGCCCCTCAGCTGCTGGTGGTGCGGTCAACAACAATGGGCGAGCTGAGGAGGAGGATGACACCGACTTTGCAGCCATGCTTAAGGACATGCAAGATGTGCTCATGGTATGTACATGCATGCACATGCAAGATCAGGGGTCATATGCAGGAACATAACGGGCTGTGGCAAAAGAGCCAGTGTTGTCAGCCGTGTTTCTCTTGTCACTTGGTATAGTAAAAGCGGGTTGGTACTTGGCCTCCAACTGGTTATGCTTTTGGGGCTGTGGTGCCTCTATATTCACATACCCAAAACAGTAGCCCTTGCTGTGCCTGCTGTCAATGCATGCACAGGATGATGATGGTGCTCGCAATGATGGAGATGATGATGAGGACGAAATCTACAATGATGAGAAGCACTCAGCGGTGAGTTTATGGGTGGGGGGGGCCGCTCCATTACAGCAAACTACCATATGTTCGAAGGTTGGAAGCATTTGTAAGTGCTACTCCCTTGTTTTGTGCAGTACTCTGAAGCTTGCAGTCACATGTGCACACATCTATGCATGCAGGCACTGGCAGGCCACTTTGTGCTGAATGGCCAGGCGGTGGCGCTCCCAGGTGTGCGACCCACTGATAGCCTGGCCTTGAAGGTGGAGGCACTTCGTGTGTACCTGGAGGCAGCACTGGGGACAGACCCATTCCTCAAGTGAGTAGGGCCAGAGGCTAAAAACATGGAGGGTGACAGGATGACAGCTTACTGCACCAGACAGGCTGTGAGAGGAGGTGCTAGCTCAGGTGATACCCATATTCATCGACACGTGCCCGGGAGCGCCACAGGTAGCTTTCGGTGCTGTTCTTAATTTTGATGGCATATGTACCATTTATAAATGTTTATGCAAGCAAGGGGAGGCCGCACACGGGTATGACGCCAGTCTGGGGAGGGGCCAAACGGCACCACGGTTTTGACAGGGTTGGCAATGTAGTACCAATACCATACCACGGTCAGCTACCCGCGGCTCACGTGGAGGTTTTGGTACTACATCGCACCTAGTTGCTATGGGGCATTTTGTCCGGGGGGTGCATTTTGCCCTGTCGGCACCAGGGTTATTCACACGCTTCCCAAAATGCCCTGCCAAAAAGAAGTTAGCTAGCTTTTGCTTCCTGGCGCTGCCAGGAGCACCCCCCTGGCGGGGGGCAAAAAATCTCCTGCCAGGCAGGAGTCCGTCCGTGACCGCTCCTGTACTGTAAAAAACTTTTTCCGGCATAGCTTGTTACTACTCGGCACGGTCCGCACGACCATCAGGCCGACCTCGCTATTACAGTCCCGTAACTTCTCCATAATATTCTTATGTTATGAGAGTCCCATATCATTTATTTTTTGGGAAATTGGTGCTGTCAAGGTCAACATGCATCTTTTGCTTCCATAGTTGAGTGGCTTTGACACCGCTTGCAATTGCCGTTGTCTAAACTATCAACATGGAGACTGAAAATACATTCCGCGGCCAAAAAGACAGACTGTAGTGTAAGCATGCTTCGCGAAATATGGTGACAGCGACCCTCATAAGTTGACTTGCCTGTTAGGACTTCAGATCCTTGTATGCTATAATAGCTATTTCCTGAGCGGCACGGGCTAAAGCACTGCAGAGAAACACGTGTGGACACAATTCCGCCCCTCCCTGAACCGGTGTCATACCCTTGTGGGGAGGCCGGGATGCGCAGTATTCCAGATATCTGGGGGTGCCCTAATTTTGCTGACGACTTTGGGGAGCGTCTGGGAGCGCTCTGCAGCCAATTTTACCTCATTCATATATTAAACAGACATATATTAAACAGACATAGTGTGCTGGGGTTGGCAGTGCTAACTGAGTGCTCTGGCATGCCAAGTAGACATGCGTCAGCATAATAACCAGGGCTCAAGAATGGGAGTGTCTGAAACCAAACCTCGGTGGCACCTCTGATGCTTTGATTATTATTAATATGTTATATATATTAATGAAGGGCCAGGCCTTAAACAAGCCCTGGGCGTCGGATGGCTGTGTCGGTAAAATTGGGTATGTGCCGGCAGGGCCAGGGGTACATGCCAGCTAGGCAGGGCCACTTGAACACTGAATTGTTTCGTGCACAAGATATTTTACATTATCAATTGCAGGCGCTAACTGAGTGCTCCGGCGTGCCAAGTCATGAGTCAGCGAAATAACCGGGGCTCAAAAATGGGAGTGTCTGAAACTGAACCCCAGTGGCGCCTCTGATGTTTTCAATAATATAATATGCTATCTTTAGCATTTTATTGAAGCACCAGGCCTTGAAACGAGCCCAGGGCGTCGGAAGGCTGTGTTGGTGAAATTGGGTACATGCCAGAATTGGGTATCACCCGAGCTAGGCAGGGCCACTTGAACACTGAATTGTTTGGTGCACAGGACAATTTCAAATGCAAGCTACCGTGAACCTTCACTCAATTCCTTTGGCTGCGCTGAACTTGAAGTTAAATAGTTATGCAGGTTGCCTGGCGCACTTATTGCACTCACCTGCGTGCCACCAACACTTTCAGGGTGTACCGGCGCCTGGAGTCACTGTCCATTGACGATGATGAGGGCCAGGTGCGAGGGCTAGTGAGCGCATAACGTATAGCGCACAATGTGCAGTGGGGCATGCGCATCAGTCGCAGTGAATGTCATCAGGAACTAGAAAGATTTGCATTGGCAAGCTGGTCAGGCCACAATTAGGCCAGGCAGGTTGATCTTTCCCCTCCAGCATTACCAGAACTCAGCTTGGCATCCTGCCAGGACGCACTATGCTGCTGCACTGTCCAAATGTATATGTCTTTCCTTGCCTTTCTGCTTAATCTGCCTGTCACAAAACTTGCACATGCATGCATGCACTTGTAACACTTGCTCACTCATAATGCAGGTTTCAGCAGAGTTCCTGGCGGTGCTTGGACCGGAGCGGCTGCCCTACCTGCAGCTGGTGCACCAGCTCATTGTATGCGAGGAGAACATGCACATGGAGGGTGCATAAGGAGCTGCAGGGGGCCCGGTAGGAGGATGAGCAGGTCCATGGGGGCTTGCATAGCTGACCAGCATGCATATTGACGAGAGACAATGACATGGCGAGCTCAGGCTCCGCATGAGGAGCATGAGTGGCGAGAGGCGGGAGAGGCGGGAGCAGAAGGCGGCAGCAGAAGAGGCGGGAGCAGAAGGCGGCAGCAGGGAATGGAGAGGAGGTTTGTGGGAAGGAAAACCCAGGTGAGGAAGCCGGAAGTCTGGAATGCCATGCTTGGTAGACACACACATGCTGCGTGTGTTTACCAAAACCAAACAGGGAAAGGCAGAGCCCAATGCTCCGTGTTACCAATTGCATGTGTGCGTATGTGCATGCAAATCACTTGATGCCATCAGAAGATTAATACCCCCACTTGGGGTGTATTAGTTTCCGCCTCTATTCCCGAGGTATATGAGTGCTGATCGCACAGATTCTCAACACTCCCCCTCGAGCAGCACTCATAGCTAGCTCGTTGTCCGGGCACCTCTCTTGGGTTTCCGCGCCTCTCTGCCGGAATCGACCTCGCTACCCTGCGATGGCTCGAACCCGCGACCTCTACGTAGCCTAGCTCTCCTAAGTGCTTCCGACTCCCCCTGCAGCCGCACTCAGATCCAGCTGCACTCATGGGGATTCGAACTCGAGTCTGTCCTGGGACCTCGCAACCCGTCTCGATACCATGTTGAACTAACGGCAGGAAAAGCGCCCACCCCCACTTGGGGTGTATTAGTTTCTGCCTCTATTCCCGAGGTATATGAGTGCTGATCGCACAGATTCTCAACTCAATTATTAAGTGCTTGTCTTAAGACCAATGTGTGGGGTGTATGGCAAGTAAATGACTTTGTGTTGGCAGTAAGGGGGCTTTCACATGTACGAGCCAAGCCTCTCTCACATACCAGGGCCCTGGTCTTGTGGGACTCCACACGACCGCATCGACTGCACCACCCGATGTCCTGTGTCAGTGTTCTGTCCATCTCTTATTGCCAAGTCTCTCCTGGGCCTGGTGTGAGCTCCAAATGATCAGTGCCTGTATCTTGTAGATGCCCTTGGGCCCTCAGTGTCTACTACCGCGTAGATGACCCCTGCTAATCCTTCTACGCTAAAAATTTTTCACTGCAAATGATTAGTGCTTCTCCTACAATGCTGATGGTAACAGTGCCAAAGCGCAAGTCCACACAACCTTAATCCTTGCACGCATCCTGAGATGAAGCCAACTTCCAATAGCAGCAAATGAACCCGCTTCTGCTTTAATTTTGCCTCAAATTAGCCGGGGCACTCAAGGTGTACGTCAGCACACGCTGTGGCCTGACACCCGACCCCGGGCAGTGCCCGTATCTCGTAGATGCCCTTGGGCCCCCGGTGTCTACACGGCGTAGATGACTGGACACTGCCCTTCTACGTTTTCGTTCAAAAAACATTTTCTTGGGGGGCAAGCCCCCCAACCCGCCCCCCAAAAAAACCAAACCGTAGAAATGACCCGCATTTGCGCCCCAAAGCGTCTACACGCCATAGAAGGGTGCCACAAAAGCCCAACACTGCTTCTACGTTTTCGGCCGTTTGAGGCGCAAATTTCTACGCGTAGAAGGAAGATACGGGCACTGACCCAGGGGGGAGCGGGGTAGAAAACAAATCGCCAGACCCCATGCCCCGAAACCCCCCAGGACCCCCTTGGGAGGGACGACCCCCCTTGGGAGGGACGACCGAGTCCCCCCTGGACAAAACCAGTGTTTTTCACATCGGGTACTAGTACCCACCCGGGTACTATAAAATAACTAACCCCTACAAAGCACGGGTATTAGAAAATAATTATCACACGCCCGAGTACCCACACGGGTACCTAAGTTTTATTTCTCGGGCCCCCTGCAAGTACCCGTCCTCGCTGCAATGTTTTGCGCAATAAGAGATATGCATACGACGCATGCACGTTCGAAATGCCGCCACGGGAGCCACCTAAGCCTTTGGGCAAAATTAGACCGTGGCGGACTTCCCGTACAGCAAGGCGCTGGCGGCCTGGCGGGACAACGCTGCATTCCTGCTGGGAGTAGAAGCTGGGAGCAAAGGCTGGGCTAGGACTGTAGGGCTGTAGCGGTGGACGGCTGCGCTAGAGGCTGTGTTAGCGCCGATGTGTGTTTTTTATATCTGTGTGAGCGGCTGTTAATTGCAACGTGTTGACAGCATATTCTCGCAACGCTCTCAATACGGGCAATGCAGATTTACATAGAAAAATGGGCCGGGTACTGGGGGGCTAAAATATTCCGGCGGGTACTCGTAGGGGTACTAGGGGCGTAATCCTGAAAGTGAGATGTGAAAAACCCTGGACAAAACCGTCTCAAAAAAGGGTTTATGCCCCTCCATTTAATACCAAAGCGGTGCCCATCGACTCCTCTTGATGCGCTCTATAGATCCATGTCATCTGCGGGCCTGTCCTGCAACTTCGACACGCGCGGGATTCCATCCATTTATTCCCACCCCACCCCCCACCACGTAAACGGACCCGTATTCACTCTCGAATCCATCACCTGTTGTGTAGATGCTATATTGACACCTGATTGGGGGTTACCAGGCCGCTCTGGGCCTCAAGTCCCTCGCCAGCCAGTGCGCATGTGTCAATGTGTGGGACATGTGCCGACATGTCCACGTCCAGGTGTCCAGTTGGACCTTCCCAGGGCGTAATTGTGCGGGGCGTGGCACCAAATGCATCTATATATCACATACTGCTGCGTTTGTGCCCCGTAAGACTGAGTTAGGGCATGTTGGGGCTCCTCCCGAAATCCCTGAGGTTAGGATCCCGAAACCCCACGGACCCCCAGGGGGGACGACCGACCGTCAACTTTGGGGGCCCAGAACTTCCGCATCAGACACCCCCTGAAAAATTAAAAGCACGTGCGTTATTATTTCGTTGAGCTCTATCGTTTTAGAGCATGGGGTAGGAAACTTTGTTTTTGGGCTGAGCCCCCCCAGCGAAGCGTTCCAGGGGGGGGCGAAGCCCCCCCAAAACACCCCTGTCCGTCCGTGCATGCTGCGTGCGTGCGTTCGTGGCTGCGTCGGCACAAAGTATCATACTGGCAC
Source organism: Chlamydomonas schloesseri (assembly GCA_016834595.1). Taxonomy (NCBI): domain Eukaryota; kingdom Viridiplantae; phylum Chlorophyta; class Chlorophyceae; order Chlamydomonadales; family Chlamydomonadaceae; genus Chlamydomonas; species Chlamydomonas schloesseri. The sequence goes on from JAEHOD010000090.1 coordinate 149,765, forward strand.
CAACTGCGACTGCCACGTATTAGTATTTGTTATTGTCTATTCCATGTAAATAGGCGGCAGGGAAAATTCGGGCGGAGCGAAAAGTGCCTTTGCGCGTCCATGGACAATTGACTTTCGCGAGGTCGCGAGGATAGTCACCTACGCCCGCGTTTATAGGGTATCTAAAGCAATCTATGTTGGTGGCAAGCAACTCGGGGAACTAAAGCGCGAGTTTGTGGCAACTTGCGGAGCCATGTCTGTCGCCCCTCCTAAAATGCCGAGGAGCCCCGAGGTCGCTCCCACCCCGAGCCCAGCCCGAGGAGTGTCCGGCATCAAGGAGGTCTGGAGCGCGGTAGAGGGCTACAAAATGCTTGGACTTGGGGCCCTTGACTCGCGTGGATGTGGGCGTGTGGGATTCACACACGCGTGCCTTGTGCTGACCGAGTCCTAAGCCCTGAGCTCAGGGCTCTTATCTTGTTTTGGGGGGAAAGCTCAGCCTGAGCTTTAGCAAGCTACAATGCCCAGAAGTTAGCTCAGGGGGCGGACTTGGGCGGACTCCCGGGCACTTGTGGATAGGCTTTCTGATGGTCAGTGGGGCATCAAGTGGTCAGGGAATCGTCGCATACGCTGACACGCAGCTGTTTGGGCCCCGGAACAGCTGAAAACACTGGCGTCTGATGGTTCTGTGGCCCCCAACCCCACCGGGGCCAAGCTTCCCCCGCCTCCGTGGACGCGTAACAAAGCTAAAATCTGAGCTTTAAGGGCCAGCCGTAAAGCTCAGAAACCGGCCAAAATGGCCAAATAAAGCTCAACATCTTTAAGGTAATAGCCCTGCCTGAGCTGGATCATCGTCAGCACGGGTCTAAATCTCATCCGCTTGAAACAGCCACCCAGCCTGTGACCATATTGGGGCTCAGCCCATTTTCCAGCTGTACAAAGCTGACACCCCTTGTCTACCCCCCCCCCCTGACTGACCCCGGGCTTGCTCCCCCTCCCCCCAAACTGACTCAAATGTGCTGTATTTATGAGTGCTGGTTACAAGAAGGGGACAGTGTGAACACTGCCTCGGGCACAGGTGGCCAACCGCCACCCTGCTTGGCTGCCCACCCGACTCACAGCTGCGTAGGCGTGTCGAAGCTAAGCTAAACGCCCGCCAGAGCCACACCAGACACAGCATCACAAGACACGCGGCTCATAAGGCACCGCTACGCGAAGACCAAGTCGTAACCGTCAAGGCAGCACACCGTCAAGCCAGCACAGTAGGCCCGAGGCCAGCTGCACGCCGCACGCCCCTCAAGGAGAAGGGGGCGGAGAAGCAGCGTCATACGGCAACACCACGTCAATGCGGTCGCCAGCCCCCCGCGACAGGAACACGTGCCCGGAGGGGACAGCATCCCAGCCACTAGGGCGCACGCCCAAGCTAGCAAACGCCTGCAACCGTCCCCAGAAATCAGCCACCACCTCCAGTCCAATAGCTAAAACACGGCGAGAAGGGAGCGGGGCCTCAGCAGGCAACCCTTGGCCGGCCATCACAACCCGCTGCCGCCCCACGTCCATAGCAGACAACGCAGCCAGACACACCACATCCCAGACCGGCGGCACCAGACCCGGCGGCGGCCGCACCAGCCACAAGGCAGCCCGAGTAAACACGCCTAGCGAGTCGTCGGGAAGCGCCCCCATCGCCATACCCATGGACTCACGCAGGCCACGGGCGACCACACAGTCCCAGTAATAATGCCGCCGATCCCCAAACGTCATATCCGCACCACACGCCTGGCACACGTGGACGACACCGCCAGCACGTTCGCGGGCACGCATGGGGAACGCCCAACACGCATCGGCAGCGACACGCCACAAGGCCTCTTTGTGCCGATTCTCCCACTTAAGGTTCCACAACCGTGACAGCACAGCAGCAAACGCACCCGCAGCCAGCACACAGTCAGACTCAGTCACATCGGGGTCGAAAGCAGCAGCCACATACGTACGATGTGTGGCACGCAGCTGCGCCAGGGGCGCCGCGAGTTGCATGAGTGTACCAGCTTTCACCGTATACTCCAGCACCAGGAGAGGCGGGCCGCCGGCCTGGGCCCACCCCAACCCCCTGGCCAGCTCCCGCACGGACGCAGCTTGGTCCGGCGCTGTAACCCGACCGCTGCGGGGCGCCCGCGCCGCCCGCGCCGCTGCCGCCCAGCCCGCCGGCAGGAGGGCCATGGCGGCGGCGACACGTGCGGCCGCGGCCTGGGCCGACGGCGGCCCCTTAAGCGGGACCGGTAGCGGCCGGCGGGGCCCCCACTGGAGCACCTTGCGCCACACACCTGTCAAGTAAAGTTTCTCGCACTCGGCATGTATACGGGTGCCGTAAGCACCACGCTCATAAGCATCTCGCACTTCTTGCAACGCGCCATCAATGGCCACCAGCTCCCCAACGCACCGCAAGTTGGGGAGTGCCAGCAAATCAGGGAATGCCGCATCAAGAGTCCTAGCCCCATCACGCAGCGCCGGGTTACCCCACAGAGGTACATTGTACACCCAGGGCCCCGGTGCCGGGGGCGCCACCAAGGTAACAGCAGGCAACTTGGAGATTGCCTTCAGCACACGCTTGAATGGCGGGGAGGCGGGAGTCACCGGAGTATCAAGCACACGCGTACCGTCACCCCCACAGAGCAAACAAAGCACAGTAGCACCCGTGTGCCGCTGGCGCAGCCACGCCGCCACGACAGCGGTCCACGGCGGCACAAACGGCAGCAGCTCACACGCCCCCAACACACACCGAACTGCCAAGCCCGCGTGCCGCGCCTGCACATGAGCCGCCAGGGGCAGGAGCCCCGCACCCCCACACGCCGGCGGCAGCTGCATAACCTCCAAGGACATACCGGGCAGGCGCTTGGTGGCCCGGGCGTCATACTGCGCAGGCGACATGCGCCGGTCCACCACCGCCGCCACACGCTTCAGCAAGTCCTCAACCAAGCGTTTAGGCTTAGGAAACCCCGCAAACTCCAGATGATACAACACTTTGCCCAAGGCATACGCCGACACCGCGGCCGCACGCCCAAACATGGACACGGGCATGCGCGCTACGTTACCAAGCACACTCAAAACCCCATCAAAAGCCACAGGCGGCACGGGAGTGCTCCAGTCGCCAAACCGGACCCCAAGGGACTTGGCGGCCTGCACCACTTGCAGGCCGGGCGGCAGCGCCGGTCCCGCGACCGTGCCTCCCTGACCATTCCCCGACCCAACCACCAACAGTTCAACTTTACTCATGTTCAACCGCTGTCCAGACGCACGACGAAACACGTCCATATCTGCCAGGAAGCCGGGCACCGCCTGCAGCCCAGCCAACAGCGGCGCGCAATCATCCGCATACTGCGACGCCAGCACCGACGCCAAATCAGCCAGCACACCATGCCCCCGGTGCCGCAGCCACGACAACAGGGCCTGCGCAACCGCCAGGTAGAGCAGTGGGGCCAGGGGGCACCCCTGCCGCACCCCTGCGGCCAGCGGCACCCACCCCGACACGCGCCCGTTGACCAGTGCCGCTCCGCGCGTGTCCGTCAACAAGCGCGACACCCACGTCAGGAAGCCAGCCCCCACACCAAGCCGCTGCAGGCAGGCAAGGAGGAATGACCGGTCGACCGTGTCATACGCTTTGTAAAAGTCCAAAAACGCCGCCACACCCGGGGCGCGCCCGGCGGCTTGCAACAACCCAGGAGTAAGTTGCAGCAGGAGAACATTATCAGCAATGCGGCGGTCGGCCAGGAACGCAGTTTGTTCAGGGTCAATGATGCGGCCAAACACAGGTTGCAGCCGACTACACAGCACACGGGCAAGCGTGCGATAATCAGTGTCAGTTAAAGTAATGGGGCGGTAGTTGGAGGGCTCAGACGCATCACCCCCCTTATAGAAAAACGTCCACACACCATCTAACAGCCCATCAGGCACCCCAACCCCCTCTCCCACCGCCGTGAAGACCTCCGCCAACGCGGGCGCAAACTCAGCGGCATAATGCTGGTACAGCTCTACCGGGATGCCGTCCGGGCCAGGCGACCGGCCAGGCGGCGCCGCCATGAGGGCAGCACGGACCTCGGCCGCCGTAACAGCCGCGCACCCAAGCCGCTCTGCCTCCGCCGCCGTACACTGCCTCCCACGCTGCTGCAACGCACCCAGCACTTGGTCCCGGGCAGCCGAGTCGGGCGGGGGTGCAGCGCTGACATCACGCCAGTAGTGCGCCATCACCTTGCCCATGGTCGCAGAGTCCGTGATGACACGCCCGTCCGGCTGTTTCAAGCGCGCAATGGCGCACGGGCCGCCAGCTGGCCGCAGCATGCGTGTGAGGAGCGGGCACGGCCGCTCCCCCCCGCGCAGCCAGTCATGGCGCGTACGGCGGGCTGCGCCAGCGGCCGCTCCCACGGCGGCGGCGGCGGCGGCGCATCGCGCCGCCACAGCCACCGGTGCGGCCGCCTGGACGTCCCCATCCTCTTCCACTGCTGCCACGGCCGCTGCCTCCGCCGCCAGGGCGGCCGCTTCCTGCTGGCTAGCTTCCACGCGCCGCCGCACAGCTTCACGGCTAAAACGAGTGGCTGACGTAGCGGCCGCCTTCTTCAGAGCCGGCCACCACACCAGCAGGTCCACTGCGGTAGCAGGCCGCGCCGCGACGGCGGCACGCAGCCACCGGCCGTACGCCGCGTCCAGATCCTTGAAGTCCAAGAAGCCCAGTCGTGCTTTCGGCAGCCCCCGAGGGGCCGGGAGGGCCCCCGGGGACGCTGCCAACGACATGGTGACCAGCCGGTGGTCAGCCGGCGCGCCGGGGGCCACGCCACATTCCATGACTTGCGATGCAAGGCCGGCGCTGCACAACACCCGGTCGAGGCGCGCACCCCCCTTTGGGTGAAGGAAGGTGCACACATGACGCGCTGGGTGCCGCTGCCGCATGACATCAATCATGCCCGGGCACGCGACCGCCAAGGCAGCCGCGGACGCCCGATCCCCACTGCGGGGCACGCCCGTCACTGTATCAAGCGCCACGTCGTCCACAAAGTTGAAGTCCGCCGCCAGCATATGAGTGCCGTCGCCACCAGACGCCGACGGCCCCACCCACTCACGAATGAACGCTTGCTGGTCGGGGCCGTCCAGCGGGAAGTACGCGGCCGTAAGGACGAAGGAGTGGCCGCCCCATCGCAGGGGCAGACTGACGCCACGGCCAGCCCACCGCTCCCCAGCGACAGCGACAGCTGCAGCGCCGCCAGGGATGGATACAGCGCCACTGTGGAGGAGGGCTGACCGCACCAGAATAGCAGTGCCGCCGGTGACCCGGCGACCATCAGGCTTAGAAGCAGGCGACCAGAAAGCAGTCCACTCACGTACACGCAGCCGCTGGGCGGCTGCACGCAAATCAGTCGTCACGAGATCAATGGCAGATGAAAGGACGTGCGTTTCTTGCAGGCACACGACGTCCAGTTGCTGCCGCTCCCAGCACCGGAGCAGGGCGTGCAGGCGCGGGCAGCCCAGGTCCCGGACCTGGCTGCGCAGGCCGCGCACGTTGTGGGTCCCTACCCGCAGCGGCCGCGGACCGACAGCCGGCAGCTTAGGCCGCCGCATTACCTCAGCGCCCCGGCCGGGGCACCTGGGCTGGCGGCGGCAGGCTGCACACCAGCGCCACCGTGCACACTGCCGCCACTGCCAGCGTCGCCACTGCCGCCGCCACCGCCAGGGGTGCGGCCGCCACCGCCGCCACCGCCGGGGCTACCGCCACAACCGCCGCCGCTGTGGCCGCTACCCGCCGGCAGCTCGGCGCCCGGCACCACCACCGCCACCGCGGCACCGGCCGCAGCGGGCGCCGGCGCCCCACCTGCAGCCGCCGCGGCCGCACCGCCGGCAGCCGCCGTGGCCGCGCCGCCCGCAGCCACCACAGCCGCAGCGGTCGCAGCCGCCGCGGCCTTGGCCGCAGCCGCCTCTGCAGCCGCGGCCTCGGCCGCGGCCGCCGCAGCCGCCGCAGCGAGCTTGGCGGCCTCCTCCTTCTCACGAATAGCGGCGTCCAGCAGCTCGTTGTCGGCCGCCGCCTTGGCAGCCGCCGCTGCCGCCGTCGCCGCCTCCTCACGCTTCCGACTCGCCAGCATCTGGGCCTTGGTGGCAACGCGCCGGGCGCCCTCCGCGGCCTCCGCTGCAGCCGCCGCAGACGGGTCCATCACCTCGTCCGGGTCGTCGCCACCACCGACACCGTCCTCGCGCCCCAGGGTAGCCAGCAGGGCGAACGCATTGTCACCCACACCCGCGCTCGCCCCCCGGCCCGAACCCTGCGGCAGGGCCGCCGCTGCCGCCGTCTTCTCGGCCGCCGCCTTCGCAGCCGCCTCCGTCTCAGCAGCTGCCCTCACGGCCGCCGCCTTCGCAGCCGCCTCCTTCGCAGCCGCCGCCTTCGCAGCCGCCGCCTTCTCAGCCGCCGCCTGCGCAGCCGCCTCCTTCGCAGCCGCCGCCGCCACAGCCGCCTCCTGCTCAGCCGCCGCTTTCGCAGCTGCCACCGCTTCAGCCGCCACGGCCGCCGCCGCCGAGAGCGGCACGACCCGGCCGCCGACGAGCTGGCTCCACGAACCGCCAGCCCCCGCGCCACCGGCTGCACCCGGCCCGCCAGGCCGAGGCGCATCTGGCTCGGCCGGCGGTGCCGGCATGCGGCTCTGCCGCGGACCACGCGTCAAAAACGCCTGGTACCGGTCATAGTCCGCCGGCTCAAAGAGCAGCTGCATCTCCCCAAGGCGCACACGGAAAGCATTCCCGGCACCAGGCAGCTGCGCCGACGCAGGCACTTTCACCAGCGCGCAGTCAAGCTGCTCCACCACCACCTCCGGGAAGCGGGTGTCCATGTACACCTCGACAACCTCGGCGGGGACCCCACCCAAGCAGCGCTGCATCTCCACCATCATCAGGCCGGGCTCCCGGGCCAGCCCAGCCTCCAGTCCCGACACCTTCAGCCAGCGGGACCCTCCCCGCACCCGCATGCGCTTCACCGGGTCCCATGCCACCCAGCGCAGCGCAGGCACCCCGCGTGCCGCGGGCACTTCCACAGCGCCGTTGTCGTCCAGCATCGCCAGCAGCGCGGGGAAGAGGGCCTGGTCCATGGTCAGGTCGACTTGCAGGCAGGTGCCCGCCGGGTCAAGGTGCACCGGCAGCCCCTTCGTCCGGCCCGGCGGCCCGACCTGCGCCAGGGCCGCCGCGGCCTTGAGCTTGGGGAACAGGTGCCCAAGGAGGCCACCAGCCAAATGCTCACGGTTCCTAGCCATATGTTCGTGCGAGCCGGCGCCCGGCGGAACACTGGTGCGCATGGTGGTCGTCACCATGCGCGACTTCTTCCGCATCCATTGCTGCGTTGCGTCAGCTAGTTCTTAGGTAGCCACTTGCACGACGTCGCCGCGCTTAAAGCGCGACAAGGCCATGCTCGCTATAAGAAACTAAGTCAAACCAGGGCAAGAGTCAGAACCAGGGCAGAACCAATTCAGAACCGATATAATTTCATGTTTTTTATGCTGCCCTATGCGGCCCTATTAATTTCCAGAGCGACCAAAACCAAAAAACTGGTACTTTGCGGTCAAACTATTTTCTTTACATATACCTTGTATCGGAGTATATAAAACATAAAACAACTGGAAGAATGCGGCTCCCGGCGACAAGTTCATACTTCTCAGGGACTCCGTGACTTCTCAGGGACTCTTGACAAGGGCTCCCCGAAATATGGCCGCAATCCTCCCGTTATAAGTTTCGCACGGTATCTTGTAATATGAAATATGAAATACCTATACAAATTAAATGGCAGCGTACAACAGCAGCCTCGGCGACGAGTTCGGCACGAACCTGGATCCAAACCCCACGCGCACAACACAGACTCCTTTACAGCGGCGCCGCCAGGCCCGCCTATTTATGAATGCGGGTTTACAAGAAGGGGACAGTGTGAACACTGTCTCGGGCACATGTGGCCAACCGCCACCCTGCTGGGCTGCCCACCCGACTCACAGCTGCGTAGGCGTGTCGAAGCTAAGCGAGACGCCCGCCAGAGCCACACCAGACACAGCATCACAGTACTCGCGGCTCATGAATGCACCATTTTGGCGGCAGTACCCACGCAAAACAAGGCGCGACAAGCCAGAGGCCTGCCGGCATCCCCAGTAAACGCAAGCACCACTCATTTTCTCGTCTGCAAAGTCTTGGCCAGGAGGCCATCGTCCAGGAAAATCTGTACCAACTCAAATCCAAGCCGAGCGGGGAACAAGCCAAACCACCAACACACCACAAAGCCCCACCACGGGCACGTCGCCCGCCACACGCCCTACCAACGAACGAACTCAACCCTCCAAACAGGCCCCGATTGCGTCCGGAGGCGACATGCTCACCAGCAGCCTGGGCGCCCGGGGCAACCGCGCCCGTGCAAACACAAACCATACCCGGGACTACACGACTGGCTGCGCACTGCCTACCGATCCACGGACCGACGTGCTGCGGACGACACCCGGGAACCTAACTATCTGCAGAGCCAGCATAGCCGCAGGCAGAGACGACAGCGGGCCAGGCGCCACGAGAAGAGGCGAGGGCTCATTGGCGTCGGCACCACACCAAGCGAGCGGCCACCAGGGCCGTCCACAACCTGCACACACGTCAAACACAAAGGTAGCAACAAGGAAGAACCCGCCCGGCCAGCTGCGGAGGCCGCGGGCCAGCCGCCATGGAACTTCGAGGCAAAAGTCTCGGCGCGAGCGCCAGTCGGAACCAATTCGAACCAAGTCGAAAGCAACGGAGCCCGTAACAGGCTACAAAAAGTGCGCAACGAAAGCCAAAGTCGACAACAATAATTTGTTGTGCTCCCCCACGAGCCACAGCTCGCGAGGCTAGGGGTGTAGCCCTAGAGGCTTATGGTTTTTATGGTTGCGGATATGGTTATGGTTATTTATGAATGCGGGTTTACAAGAAGGGGACAGTGTGAACACTGTCTCGGGCACATGTGGCCAACCGCCACCCTGCTGGGCTGCCCACCCGACTCACAGCTGCGTAGGCGTTAATGTTACAGCTGTGGGCCTGCCTCCGACCCGGGCCCGACACACGGCCTCTGCAGCCTACCAGTCTCTGGACTGGCGAGAGCGCTCACAAAAACAGCGCTAGAAACCCAAGCCCACGGCTGACCTGCCCTACCCGCGCACAGCAAGCCTAGCCGCGAAACGAGAAACGCCTCCCTGTGCTCTCCTGAGCCCACAGGACCAGGCGGTGTGGAGACAGCTCGCGCACCTAATACCTCAAACGAAACCCCCGACAAGAGACAACCCGAAGACGAGCAACCCACGCGCGCGCTCCCCTGGGGGCTACCAACGCCTGGGAACACACGTGTCACCCTTCTGCTACTCATCAGCAGGCCACACGTAGCAAGAGGGACAGGGCCGGCGAGAACGCTCAAAGCCGCCGCACCTAGCCGCCAAAGCTACAGCCCAAACCACCAACTCAATCGAGTCACCTACCGCAGAGGGGACAAGCACGCAACCGAGCGCCTACCCGCCACCACAAGGGTCGTGAACAAACGTCACCGTCAACGGTACCACCCACACACACACGTACACACACAAACCGCGTCTCATCTACACTCTATCTAGCACTGCTTATAAGCAGCAGTTGCGAGCTGACAAGACTTGACTAAGCAGGTTGCTGAACCTTAATGCGCCCGCCCTGCACGGCTAGCAGGGGGTGCGCTGTGCCTACCTCCCTCCACCCCTTCCTGGGCACCCCTAATCTTGCGAAGTCCTGCAGCCGCCTCCAAAACCCTGTCACCGCTTCCGCTTTAGCGATTTCTACCGGCTCAGTCTCCATACCCTCTGGGGGCCCTGCGTTGGTAACTGCCCTCAACCTCGTCCGGGCGCGTTCCATGGCCGAGAGGGCGGCTATTACCACCACGTCCCACACTGCTTGCTGCACTCCGTGAGGCGGTTCTGCTAGCCATAGCTGCTGCCGAGTGATGGTGTTCGCCATCGCCGCGTTAATCTGCTCCAGCACTGCCTGCGCCACGGGACACTCCCAGAAGTGATGTGCTCGCGGCGAGCAGGGTGCGCCGTGCGTTCCTCCGTGGGCGCCGCATCCACACGCTTCCTGCTGCTGGGCTCCACTGACGTGGCTGTTTCCAGCCAACGGTACTCCATCCACTGCCAGTCGCCACAGGACCTCCACGTGTTCCCGTTCCCACCGTATGTGCCACATCCTGCTCAGCATGGCGCGCACAGGGTTCGTGCCTGTAGGCGTGGTCGCAGTTGTCACCGCTGCGTTTGTCGTGGTGGCTGCTGCCTCGCCTCTGGCTTCCCTGGCGAAGTCCGCGTGTAGCTGGGTCCGCCGCTGTTCGATTGGTCGCATTAGCATCGCCGTGGCCTGGCTGACTGTTAAGCGCTGGAGCCTTATGGGCATCAGCAAGCCCCTGCGCCAGCCTAGCCTGCCTACTATCTGAGCCCGCACTGCCTCCGTCGTCTGCGCCGGCGGCTGACCTCCAGCGCTGAGTTGCTGCTCCACTTGCTCCGCCGCTGCTCGCCATTCTGGGCTGATGTCTGCAAGTAGCAGCTGGATAGCCTGCAGCGTCGGGCTCCTTCTGAAGCCTTCCGGCGCTGTGGGGGAGAGATGCTGACTGACCCACTGCCGCCATTCCTCCGTGTCGGCTGGCGGTGTCCCTGCTGCCACCAGGGCCCCCAATCTCACAGCGTCCCCCACTGTCTTGAGGGCGTGGCACGTGCTGAGACGCACGTGGCGCTGTTCCATACCTGGTCTCGGTGGTGCTGGGGGCTCGGCTCCCTCCGGGCTGAAGTCGGGATCCGCGCTATTCTCTTCTGCTTCCGCTGCCCGTTGGTTATTGGGCAGCAACGCGTTGGCCCAGAGCGGTGCCGCCCAGCACCAGTCTCCTGCTGCCATCGGCTGCTCCTCCACGTCTTCCAGTGGTGGCAAGTAGCCTAGTGCTGTGATGAAACGTGCCATGTCTGTGGGCAGGCCATGGGCTGGCCCTGGTCGGCTGTCTGCGTCCGCGCTGAGGGTGGTGACGGACGCCAGGCTGAGGTGCGGGTGATGCCTTTGAAGGTAGCACGTCACGACTTGCTCCCAGGGGTGACGTGCTGGCTCAGCCTGTGCTGCTGCGCTAGCCAGACGTGCTGCCCATCTCGCGTTGCGAGCCCTCAGGTGCAGGGTCAGCGGCAGTAGCCCAAAGCCTCCTGTACGCGGGTGGCCGTACAGTAGTGTCCGCGGGACTCCTGTCATGCGCTGGGTTGGGTGGTTAGGGTCCGTACGGCGGTCCACGACTCCCGCCGCTGCCCGCTCCAGCAGTTCCACGGTATCACCTCCCGGCATGCCCGCGTGCTCCATGTGCCACGTCACGGTTTGCAGGGCATACCCTGACGTGGACGCCGCCCTCCCAAAAGTGCTCAGCGGCAGGCGGGATATGCATCCCATCCGCCGCTTAGCCTCCTTGAGCCGGGCCGCCCAATCCGGTTGAGCGGGTTGAGGGCTGTTGTCCACCGGCACGTTAAGTGCTACTGCCACCGTCACCAGGGCCGGTTGCTGCAGCTGTGTCGGCGCGGTTGCTGTTGGGGGCTGTGGTGGCTGCTGGGCGTTGTGGTGTTGCGTCTGGGCGTTGGGCTGGTCTGCTGTGTCTGCGCCTACCTTCAGCAGCTGCACCTTGTCCAGGTTTAACCGCTGTCCTGACGCTGACGCAAAGACGTCCATTGCTGTGAGAAAGGGCCCCAGTGCTGCCATGCTGTCAAGCAGGACCTGGCAGTCATCTGCAAACTGCACCGCCGTGGTGACGTCTGCGCTGTTCAGGTCCAGTCTGATCCCAATGCCCTGGCTTCGCAGCCAGCATAGCAGCGCTTGGGCCACGAATAGGTACAGCACCGGTGCCAGGGGGCAGCCTTGCCGTACGCCCAACTCCATGCTCACGGGACGGGATAGGCTGCCGTTGACTAGCGCCTGGGCGACTGTGGATGACAGAAGCAGGGAGACCCACCCCCGGAGCTTGGGCCCTGCGCCCAAGTGTTCCATCGCCTGCAGCAGGAAGCTGCGGTCCACCGTGTCGTACGCCTTGGCGAAGTCCAGGAAGGCAATGACCGCTGAACGGCCCTGCTGCTTCAGGAGATGAGGGATGTGGCGGAGCGTGTGGATGTTGTAGCCTATCAGTCTGCCGCTGAGGAAGGCTGTCTGCTCCACGTCAATCACCCGGCCAAGTTCATTCCCCAGCCGTGTGGCTAGTATCTTCGCCAGCATGCGGTAGTCGGAGTTGAGTAGGGTGATGGGTCGGTAGTTTCCGGCTAGCTTCGGGTCCCCCTTCTTGTACAGCACCGTGATGATGCCATCCGTGAATCGTGGCGGCATGACTCCGGATTCACCGATTGCCGAGTATAGCGCCGCTAGCAAGGGAGACAGTCTGGTGCGCCCCACCTTGTACACGTCCGCTGGTAGCCCGTCCCATCCTGGGGCTTTGCCAGGTGGCGTTCGCTTGAGCGCCGCCGCCACTTCAGCTGGGGATACTGCGGAATTTCCCACGATATCATCTGCTTCTGGGGCCAGGCGGCGGGGATGGGCGTCCAGGGCGCTGAGAACTCGGGATAAGGGATCCGCATCGGGTAGCGGCGTGGGTGGTGGTGGCGTTGGCTTGCGCGAGACGTCACGCCAGTACTCTGCCACTACTTGAGCGACCGCCGCAGGTGTCGTGACCAGCGTGTGCGGCTGGCTGGGCAGCCGCAATGCTGTGGGTCCGTTGTTGTTGCTGCGCCCGGGGTGGATGAGTGCGGTAAGGTTACCGTTGGGCCGCTCGCCTGACCGGATGAAGGCTTGCCTTGCTGCCAGGTAGGCCGGCTTTGCCTCAGCCCTCATAGCAGCCGCCAGCTCCGCCTCCGCATCTACCGCTGTTGCCAGGCGACTGGTGTTGCCTGGCGCCGCTGCCAGCGCCGCTGTCGCCTCCGCCGCTGCCGTTCGCAGTTGCTGTACCGTGGCCCCAGGACGCCGGCGCCGCATCTGCGCTTCCCTGTTCAGTCCGGCTAGCTCTGCTGTCATGCGCCGCTTGAACCCAGGCCACCACTGGATGAGAGCTTGTGGGTGTTGGTCGGGCCCTACCGGTGCTGCTGCTGTTGCCAGCTGTAGCCAGCTTGTGAACCGGTCTTTCAAATCCTCATGCGCAGTGAAGTGGGTCCGCGTCCGGCGTGGAGCATCGCTGCGCCGACGGGGGGCGATGGGCTGCAGGTGCAGGACTGGGAAGGCGTGTCGAAGCTAAGCGAGACGCCCGCCAGAGCCACACCAGACACAGCATCACAGTACTCGCGGCTCATGAATGCACCATTTTGGCGGCAGTACCCACGCAAAACAAGGCGCGACAAGCCAGAGGCCTGCCGGCATCCCCAGTAAACGCAAGCACCACTCATTTTCTCGTCTGCAAAGTCGTGGCCAGGAGGCCATCGTCCAGGAAAGTCTGTACCAACTCAAATCCAAGCCGAGCGGGGAACAAGCCAAACCACCAACACACCACAAAGCCCCACCACGGGCACGTCGCCCGCCACACGCCCTACCAACGAACGAACTCAACCCTCCAAACAGGCCCCGATTGCGTCCGGAGGCGACATGCTCACCAGCAGCCTGGGCGCCCGGGGCAACCGCGCCCGTGCAAACACAAACCATACCCGGGACTACACGACTGGCTGCGCACTGCCTACCGATCCACGGACCGACGTGCTGCGAACGACACCCGGGAACCTAACTATCTGCAGAGCCAGCATAGCCGCAGGCAGAGACGACAGCGGGCCAGGCGCCACGAGAAGAGGCGAGGGCTCATTGGCGTCGGCACCACACCAAGCGAGCGGCCACCAGGGCCGTCCACAACCTGCACACACGTCAAACACAAAGGTAGCAACAAGGAAGAACCCGCCCGGCCAGCTGCGGAGGCCGCGGGCCAGCCGCCATGGAACTTCGAGGCAAAAGTCTCGGCGCGAGCGCCAGTCGGAACCCTGATTGCGTGTTTACAGGAAAGGACACGCCGAGCTCGCAAGCGAGCAAGGGGCATACTCGGGCCCTGGGCTGACATAAGCCAGAGGGATCCACCCTGCGACCGGAAACCACCGCCAGGTTTTGCTGCCCACTTTCAAGTCCTCAGTCCGGCAACTCCACGCACAGTGTGTCGAAACCAAGCCAGACACCCGGATGCATGACCCGTCACAGCCACACCGCACAGCTTCCTCATTGCCAAGTCCAAAGAAGCAATGCTTCAGTTTTAGGTCTTTTGGTGGTGGTGCCCCCGCACAACACGGCGCGGACAGGCCAGTGGTCCGCCGTCATCCGCATCAAACAGAAACACCACTCATTTCGCACGCCACGAAGCAGGGTCGCCCCCGCCGCGCGGACGTGACTGGGCGTCTTTGCGTGCCTGCGGCACAGTCTGGTCCTGGCCCTAAGGCCCAACACGGGGCAGCGCCCTCACATCAACCGTGCCAACGGCACAGTCTGGTCCCGGCCTACAGGCCCAACACAGGGCAGCGCCCCGAACAACCCACCAAGACATACAACTCGCTACCGACACGTTGCATCCACTAACACGGCAACCCGGCGTGCAGCATTCCGGCGCTGCGCCTCCTCGCCAGGCTTTTAACGGCAGTCTGGCACCGGCTGGAAAGAAGGCTGTCGAGCATCCTCAGTGGAGCGCCATGCCGACAGCGAGTTGCCCATCGAGGCTTGCGCCCGGCCACAGACGGCTACGAGAGCCGCCAGCAACCTGCACACACAAACGCCGTAACAGCAGCAACAAGGAAGAACCCGCCCGGCTGGCCGCGGGAGCCGCGGACCAGCCGCCATGGAACTTCGAGGTCTTGGGTGGCGCTGAGCGCCCGTCGGCGCCTAAATCGGCATTCCTAGCAGTCAGAGAGCTCGTATCGAGCTACAAAAAGTTTGCATATCACGCCAAAGTCGACGAAACAGAAATGTCAGTCGAGCCCCCTCACGAGCCAAGGCTCGGAGGCTAGGGTTGGAGCCCTAGAGGCGTATGTATAGACAAGATGTAACCATGCTGCCCTATGTATAGACAAGATGGACAACTTGACCGACCCTGGGTCAATCTTGCGCACGAATTCTGAATAACGCGTTTCGCGAGCGCCGAGCAAGTGCAATCGAAAGGCCGCGTTGCACAGGCGCCAAAAGTCGCGCTGGTGTCGCACGTAATCGAGTCTGTGACAAATTCATTTGCTGCTGGGATTACAATCGCGAGCAATTTTGCGTGGAGCGGCCTTTCGGCCGACCTGGGTTTTGCTATCAACTTTAGTATTCAAGCGCTATCCAAGAGCATTGTGGGTTTTCAAGGACAGTAAAATTTTCACAGAGCGGTTACTGAAAATTGACCGCGACTTCCCACCCAACATCCCGAGCGAGCATGCGCATGCCAGCAGAAGCCCCGGCCTACTCCCCACGAGGTCCACGACCTCTTCCCATCCTTTCTTTAACACTTTCAAAGAGCGATTACTGAGTGTTGATCGCGACTTCCCAGCCAACATCCCGAGCATGCGCATGCCAGGAACCCCGGCCCACTCCCCACGAGGTCCACGACCTCTTCCCACCCTTTCTTTAACATTTTCACAGAGCGATTACTGAGATTTGACCGCGACTTCCCATCATCCAGTGCATGCCACGAATCCCGGCCCACTCCAACTCCCTCCGGTCCATACCCTCCCTCCGCGGGGACCTCGTCCCCAGCCTCTTCACACCCTTTCCAGACCGAGAAGCAGCACACTCAATAGGCCAGATCATTAACCGTATTGTAATACAACTCCTAGTACGCTGTATTGTGGAGAGAGGGTCGCGTACTGTGCAACCCCAATTTCAACGGAGAAAGCCAAATACTCAGCTGTAAAAGATGTGGCTCTGGGTCTGTGTGGCCACGCCGCCACAGTGCCAACATGGAGTTTGCCCCCTCATCGAAGTTCTGGGTTTTCACGTTGGCAGGGCTCATATCTTCATCTTTCCGGAAAGATTTGGGTGTAAATACGGGCCCTTTGCAAGAAGCTGCCGGCCGTTTTGGGGGCCCCTCCTTTCCCGTGCCGGGCCGATTTTGGGACCCCAATCTTCCACAACACACAACAAGAACTTCCAGGAAAGACCAGCCCTGGTCCGAATCTTTCCGCTGAACCAGAGGCCCCTCCCGGAAGATATGAGCCCTGCACGTTGGGGAATCCTCAGGATGACAGGATAAGACAAGGGCTGTGCTGCAGTAGCACATTTGGTGTGAGTCTGGGGGCACAGGTTACACTTGGCATCACATGTGTGCCTGCAATAAGACTGGCTCACTTTTTGTCCGACTGTACACCCCGGATGCTGCCTTGTGAAAGCAGGATTAAAGCTATCCTGGTATTGGCCCATTGCCAAGTCAGCGCAGCACAATTCAACATCAGCGTTCCATGATTCCATCACTTGCTCGCCTCCAATACCACAGGGCTCGGTGACTACCAGATTTGGCATTTATCTTGCTGCGGAGTGTTGTTTTGTTGTGCTAGTTTCACCATTGTTGTCTTCATCCAAGGCACCACGCACATCATTTGGGATCCTGACATCAATATCGCCTTGGAAACCTCAAGTGGCCAATTGTAGAATTGAGCCACCGTGTACTAGGCCGAAAGCACTTGGCTGCCCACCGCAAATACATTTCTACATCTGTGCATCCGCCGGTACATATCAGCTCCTTGTAAGCCCTTGATTCTGGCACACCCTTCATTCAGGTCCACATTAATATATGGTAATAACCCCCTGGCTGTACATACCACGATGCAGCAGCTAGCACCGCACTGAAACTATGGCAAGTGACAGGCAGTGCTCAACCCCACTGGCATCATAGCTTGTCCAGCAAACTGCAGTGGCTCAGCTCCATGCCTTGCACACCCATGCCGCTTCTATGTGAGCTGAGCCCGCGGGTTGGGCGGGTGCTGCCGCTTGTGCTGCTGCCCATGGCCGCTGAAGCTGTTTGCTCCACTGTGCTGCTGCTGCTGCTGGTGATGGTGGTGGTGCCCGGCCCGCACGTATACAGTGCGGTAGGTGACCGGCGCTGCAGCACCCGCCAGCCGGATGCTGGATGTGACCACAAGCAGGTCACCCGGGCTGGCCGCCCCCTCACCCACCCCGCGCCCACTGGCCCCCGCACCACCACCACCACCACCACCACCTCCTGCCCCGTACACCCCCACCACCGACCCCGATACTGAGCCCGCGCTGCTGCCCACGACGCCGCCACCGGTAGCATCCTGCTCCCCCGCCGCAGCCGCCGCAGCGGTGGCGGCCGCCGCCGCGGGCACCAGCACGAAGTGGTCGGTGCCGGTGCCCGCCAGCGGCTCGCCCCAGCTGACCGACAGCACCAGCGACCCATCCGGCTGGACACACACGCTGGCGGCGTGCTTGCCTGCAGGGCGCGACATGGGAGACGGAGAAACGGTAGGCTACAGGTTAGCTGGCTGGCCATAGGTACACTTTAACAGCAGTAGCCACGCACAGTCCCATACTAGAGCGCATAAGCTGACACGAACACACATTTTAACTGATACCGTACCATGGGCTAATCGCTGCCCTGCATAGCCCTTGCGTCGTCCAAAGCAAACCGACGCACACACAAACAGAACATTTGTGGCCCACGGCTTGATCCTTCCCCAACCGCAGCCAAGCGCACTTCCGCCCGCTCTCCCCACCCTTTCATCCATTAATTGATCCACAACGTCCGCATGGTTGGCCATCTACCCCTTGTTTTCTGGGTTGCATTGGCTGCTATGGTTTCTAGAATATACTAACCCCCATCCCCGCCCTACCTCTCCGCAGGTCGCGGCGGTTGAAGTAGCCCACCGTGCCGTCCAGCTGGTAGCTCTCACGGACCTGTGGAGTGAGGGCGGCAGCAGCGAGGACAATGGGCGTTGTTTCAAAATCAAATGCGAGTATGACAACGAAAACCGAAGCTGAGGGCAGGAAATTGGCGGGATCACGAGTGGTGGAACGGCCAGTCGAGGTCAGGTGGATGGACTGGGCTTAGGCCGCCATATGTGCGGAGTGCGGACTCCAATTGGTTGCAGTGGCATTGAGCATGTTTGAGTCAGGGCGGTGGAACCCCTTCAATGCTGCTGTGCCCGCCACCATCAAGTCCCCTACCCACGTCGTCCGCCCCCTCCACCACCAAATGCAATGAATTACCCCAGCCCTCCACCCCACCTTGAACCAGGCGATGATGCTGAAGATGGCCATGTCGAACCTGCCAGGCGAGGTGTGTGTGTAAAAACCAGCCCATTATAAACCAAAACCAAACTAGCGAGTGAGGCATAGACAGTGGCGACAAATGTAAGGCACAGATACTTATGGGGGCGGGGGTAGCGCACGTGCATGGGGTGGGGTGGGCAGGGGTGGGATAGTTCACTTCAGTGTCCGAACGGAGTGGGCTGGGTAGCACCACAGCGCGGCAAGGTCTGGTCATACCGTATGCGGGATTGCGGGCAGCATGAATGACGTGACTGGGTGGGCGGCCCTGGGTGGACGTGCCAGTCACCGTGCGGCCGCGTGCGGCCGTGCGCGCTGGAGAGGCAGTCATAACCCGAGAGGCCAGGTGCAGATCAGCCGCGAGAACGCTGCCCCCCTTGACCGCCCACCTACCATCTCCTATTCCTCCTCTCCTCTCCTCTCTCCGCCCCGTCCACTGCTGCTCCCATCCCCCGCCCCGCCCCCCCGACGTCTACCTCGTCATAAATTTAAATGCATGGAACCCCCCGCCCGCCCACCTGCCCGCCGCCAGCGCCGCCGGGTCGAGCTCCAGCCCGCGGATGAGGCGGATGGCGGTGCGCACCAGCCCGTTCAGCCGCATGGCCGCCACCGCCGCGTCCATGGAGTCGGAGCGGGCCGCGTCCTGCAGCAGCAACGGCAGCAGCAACGGCAGCAGCAGCAGCAGGCGGCCGGGGCAGAGGCGGTAGGAGGCGGCAGGGCGGGTACAGGAAGTCACAAGCAGCCAAAGGGTTGGCGATGTGGCGGAAGTGGGATGGCACGTGAGGGTGGAGCAGTTGTGCGACGGGGCGGGAGTGCGGGACCAGGGGCTCCCCTGGGCGGGACTGGGTATTGCCAGGGTGGAGGGGGCGACGGCCCCTTGAGCTTGAGGACGTGACTGCACGCCCCAGGCCGCCGCAGATCCCTTGAGCGCCTTCGAGCGCCGCAGTCCACGTGCACGTGTGCCCCTGGCTTTACCCAGGCCCACCGCTGCCGGCCCCCATACCCGGCACCACACCTCTGTAGAGCTGGATGATGGACCTAGCCAAGACACCAACATGCTTCTTAGGCCCCACCCCAGCAAACCCCTGCCTCAGGCACGCACGCACCTTGACCCACACGCCGCCCATGCGTATGTCCGGCCGCAGCGCCACCGGGTGAGCCCGGATGCCTTCCGCCGCCCCGGCCGGCCCCACTACTGTCATGCCGGCCCCTGCCGCAGGCGCAGCGCCGGTGCCGTTGCTGCCGCGCCCCCCACGCGGTGTGCGGCTAGAGGCGCCCGCACCGCGGCGGGAGCCGCTGCTACCGCTGCTGCTGCTGCTGCTGCCCAGCCACTTGGCCAACTGTGGGCAGACCCGAACGTGTACAGGGGAAGGGGGAGGGGCGGCGGCGTGCCCAGGGTGAATGCGCGGGTCGTGTCCGGTGATGCGGGTGCTGGGACTGGGTCGAGTGAGGGGACCATGACTGCACACAGCAGCGCCGCGCGCCGGCCTACGAGGACTACCACCTGTCTAGCACTCTGCCCCGAGAACACAGCGCAACCGCAGCTCTGCGGCCCCAAGCTGTTTACCAGGGCAAAGCCTGCCTGCCCTGGCTTGCCCCCACCATGCCCGCAAACAAGTCAGGTTTTGGTGCTTGTGCTGCGGCCCTGCAACCCTGGCCCCACTGCCCGCAAGAAGCCCGCCCGCCCGCCCCCCCCCAGTGGCCGCGCCCCCCTCCTTGCCGCCCGCCCGCCCCCAGTGGCCGCGCACCCCTCCTTGCCGCCCGCCCGCCCCCAGTGGCCGCGCACCCCTCCTTGCCGCCCGCCCGCCCCCAGTGGCCGCGCACCCCTCCTTGCCGCCCGCTCGCCAACCTGAGAGCATGGCCAGACCCTCCAATGCAGCAACAGCTGCACTGCCCAAACGCCCAACGCCGCTGCATGCTCCCACACACCCTCATGAAGCGCCGCGCCCCCGCCGTGCCACGTCGGCTTCCCTCCTCCGCCGCCCATGTCCGCCCAGCCCGTGCCTCAGCCCCCAGCCAGCCCAGCCCCCCACCCCCAATGACCCCTGCCGCCGCTGCCGCCAGTCTACTCCCTGGCTACTACGGTACCTGTCCTCCCAGCTGCACACTGGCTGCCGCCAGCAGCACTCCGAACACGTCCCACTGACGCTTGACGCCGGTCAGCGCCAGCGCCGCGCCCAGCAGCAGCAGGAACACGCTCTGCAGCGCGCCACTCACGATGTTAGACTTGGGCGCGGGCGGGGCAGCAGCCGCGGCCGGAGCTGCGGGACGGGTGCCAAATACGGTAGTATGTACCTTAAGATTGCATGGTCATGTTGAGGAGGTGGTGGGAGCGGCGCAAGGGCGCGGGCTGGGCACAAGCATTCCGCGGCATGTGCTGACGAGTGTCAGGGACGTGTGCACTCAGCCACCCCGCGGCCAAAGGGCCTCTGACGCAGGTCAACGTCCGCGGCGATGCAACCCCCGGCTCGCGGCTCTAATTTCTTTGAGAGCAAATGTTTAAAAGGCGGAGAGCGTCGCGAGGTCGCTTCTTAAAGCTCCACGAACCTGGATTGTGCTGCACTCCGAAGCCAGTCGACGACGCTAGCCCCAGCGGCGCCATGGACTGCTGTGGTAGCTGTGGCGGTGGCGGTGGCGGTGGTGGGGGGTCATTGGGCTTTTGCGTCCTTCTGCGCAGAAGCAAAAGTAGTGCTCCCCCGATTAACCCAACCGCAGCGGCCTGTGGATTTTTCATTCTTTTGGATGGATGTGGAAGTTGTGCGTTCAAGCTAATTTGGCGGATGCCTCAAAGGCTGGGCCCGCGACGGGTTCCGCTTGCAGCAGTTGTCAGTCGCCTTCGCAGGCATCACAGATTTGTGCGTGGTCCATATTAAGTGCAGTATTCCGTTGAAGAACTAATAATAGCTCGCTCTCCACGGAGATGCTATTGCGTTGCATGCGAGGGGCCGTCATGTCTTGCCACGCATCCGCACGCCATGCATCCCCTCCGCGCTAGCTTCTGCTCTTAGGCCACTGACCAGCCACTCTCGTCGACTTGGTTGATGACCTGTCCTCCCCGTGAGCCTGCCTGGCGTGCCGGCTGCGCCAGGAGCCCAGCACACAGCAGTCCCGCACAGGGGTCATGGAGTTGGCAAGGGGCAAGAAGGCAAGTTCCCGGCAGTGTCCGAAGCCCCCCATATATCCAAAAATACGAGCAGGCAAGGCATTGGGATCAGAAACAAAAGAAACGCGCTGCTGTTACTGTACCGACGTCGGTAGCTGGTTGGAGGTTGCTGGAGCGTTTTGCTGGCGCGCAGCAGTCCCGCACAGGGGCAGGCATGTCCCCCGCCCCAGGGGCCAGCCCGGCAGTGCCCTCCCTCGTCCGTACCGAGAGCGTTCGCACACGAGACGAGTGGATGACAGAATGGTCACAATGAGTGCCACTGAACTGCGGCGTCCTGGCGTACAGGCAACACTGTTGTTTCGGTGCTGCGCTAATACGGTACTGCTGCCGCGCCTCTCCATGCCGCGCCACAAAGCGCTGCAAAGCACCACACCCGACCCTTCCATGCAGCTCGGGGGCATCACACCACCTGTCCGTGTTCGACACATGGCTCCACGAAAGTCCCCATTGCCATGCAACAAGCAAGTCGTCAAGGATGTCAGAACCGTTTGCGTCCACACTCCACACTGACGATGACGCAACCAACAGGTCAAGAAATCACAACAGTCTTACAGAGCAAACGCAGCTGAACCATGGCGAATCACATGCATCCGAGTTGCTCTTCACTCCCAAACCTCATACTGCCACAATGGCTTGATGGAGTGTGCCATATACTAATACAACTGAAACCCGCCATGGTGTTTGGTTCACGTAAGCAAGCGTACACACGTGGCGCCCCCCACGGCCCCATGACCTTCCTCAGGTGGCCACGGTTCCCCCATCCGCCCTTGGCCTCATGAGGGGCTTGCAAAACAAGCTCTGAGCCCTTCAGAACTTGAAGCCAAAGCCCTTGAAGCCCTTGTGCTTCTTGTGCTTGTAGCCCTTGTGCTTGTAGCCCTTGTGCTTGTAGCCCTGGCGGCGGGAGGGATGGGCGGTGGGGGGAGGAAGGAAAAGGTGGTTGTGAGCAATGTCGTGCAGCACGTTAGGCGCATGGGCAAGCACGGGCTTTGGGAAGCGCCACGCACGAAGCGCACCGCTTGTGGGCGAAGGAGCCATGTGCCCAATTGATGCTTCGCCCACTACGACGGCAGCGCGAGCGCCAGCCCTTCCTTCTAGCACATGCTTGGTGGTTGCTGTCCAGCTCACGACCCGTGTCAGCAGGTGTAACCCTGGTGTGACACTGCACTCTGTCCATATCCCCTCCCGGCAGCCCCGCCACTCCACTTCGCACCTTGTGCTTCATCTTGTGGCCGTAGTGGGCGCCCGGCGGCGGCACGCCCGACACATGCACCGCGTAGCCGGCTGCAGTGAGGGACGGGCACAAGGGCGCACCGGGCACAAAAGTGGGTGTGGGGTTCCATGCATCCAGATTAAGAAGAAGATCATAGGAGGCCTTGGAGGAACATCACCAGGAACAGCATAGTTGGGGGTGGTAGGAATGAATGGACATGGAGAGGTCAGAGGGCAGCACCACAATAGAAAGAAGCGCAGTGGCAGCGTGAGGTAAAGGCGTGGAACTCGTGTAAGCAGCCAACAGTCGCTCTCTGTGTGCACATCGCCGACACAGTCACACACACACGGGCCTAGCGCGGCACAGGGTGTCCACGCGTGCGAGATCCCGCACCTGGTGCGGGAGGGTAGCCGTGCGGCGCCGCGGGCGGCGGGTAACCGGCCGGCGGGTAGCCGTGAGGGGCAGGGGGCGGGTAGCCGTGGGGCGCAGGCGGCGGGTAGCCGGCCGGCGGGTAGCCGGCCGGAGGATGCGCAGCCGGCGGCGGGTAGCCTGCAGGAGGATACCCGGCGGGCGGGGGGTAGCCTGCGTGCATGCAGGCGCAAAGGGTTTTGGGCACGCCCAGGGTTGTGTGTTAGCTAGGTTTGTGTGTCTGAGGCGTGGATTGTTGCGCCACGAGTTGAGACGTGCAGCTGTGACTCCAAGGCGGAGGCGTGACAGCGGCGGACGCAAGCCCCCCGTCGTCATGGTAACCACAACCCCTTCGTCATGGTGTACAGGCAGCCCAGCACTTGACACGAGACTGTTGCAATCAGGATGTCGCGCATCGACCCAATCCAGCAAAACACGTGGTACAGGAGCCATTCTGCCGCCAGGCAAGCACGCAGGCAAACACGCGCAGCGACGCGGCCCACCTGCGGGGGCGCCGTAGGGCGCGGCGGGCGGGTAGCCAGCTGCAGCGGAAGAAGGGTGTAGCGGCAGCGACACACAGGTGACATTCATTCGTGAGACAGGGCATCGGCACACGAAGACGCAAAGCGCCACCCCCTGGCAAGTACTGGCCAGCCGGACTCCGAGCCTGCTGTCAACGGCTTAAGGCTCTCGCGCCCGGTCCGCGTGCCCGCTCCTCCCTCTGCGGCGCAGCATGGTGTGTCACTGCTGCCAAGAGGCCAGAGGCTCGCCCGCGCTGCTCACCGGGCGGCGGGTAGGCGCCGTGGGGCGGCGGGGCGCCATAGGGCGCGGGGTAGCCCGCCGGGGCGCCGTGGGCGGGCGGGTGGCCGGCTGAAGGGGCGCAATGGAAGCCAAGGGGAGTCGCGGCGTCGGGTTCAAGACGTTGCAATCTGTCTGCGTCAAAACCCCCGCGGCGGGGCCTTCCCCGGCTCAGTTACAATCGTGGGCTCAGGCAAGATTGCCCCAGCGCTGCCGCCCCGAACCCTGGTCTACAACCGCCCCACCTTCCAACCTCCCCATGCCCGCCCCGCCCCGCCCCGCCCGCCCGCCCGCCCCTCACCCTTGAGCGCGCTGTTCCGGTTGAAGACCAGGCGCACGGACACGAAGCCGTGCTGCTTGCCGCTCTTGGTGCGCACCGGGCACTGCTGGTTGTCGCTGCCCTGCTCGCGGGCCTGTGTGTGCGCGCAGGTGGTGGACGCGGCGTGGTGCGTAGGGGTTCAGGCGGACAGAGGTGCGGGAAGGGGAGGGGTGCGTCGCTAGCAGGTGCGCGGGCAGGCGGGCATGAGGTGTAGTGGCGGGCTGGTGGCGTGTGGCTCGTAGCGGGGTCGGCGGCGCATTGATTGCTGCACTGTTTGCGATGCATCTGAATCCTATCCACGCACTTCAGCTCCTGCACCGCCTCCCCCGTCGCTTTGCCTGCTCTCTCCAAACACGCTCGGACAGACACGCATCCCCAGCTCAGCACACACACACACACACACACACACACATCCCCCACAAACACAGTCATGGGCGTCTCCCGGTTTCCTTGCACACAGTCATACAACATGTCATGCACCTGGCTTCAAAACTTCATTCAACACGGGCCCCCTTCCCCTAACTCCCTCTCTCCTTCTTCCCCCTCGCTCTTTCGCATCGGGTTTGCTTCAGTTTGGGCCAGTTTGTAACAACAGAACCCCCCTCGTTTCTAATTTTTTCTGGAATGAACTACCCCCCCCCCGGCCATCCCCCACCTTGGCCAGGCTGATGGTGGTGGTGCCGATGACGTCGTCCTTGCCCACGTCGCTGTCCATGATGGTCAGGTCGGCGGTGTTGTCGTTGATGACGTTGATCGCAAACGTCTCGTTCCACACCGGGTTCTTGCCGCCGTCCGTGTGCGTCTTGGTGCGGAACGTCTGGCCGCCCACCTTGAGGATCGCGTAGGGGTCCTGCCGGGTGCACAGGGGGTGGGGTGGGGGGGGGGGTCGGGGACGGAGAAATTGGCGTCGGGGGCGGCGGGTGGTATTGCAAGAGGGGATGCGGTTGGGATGCAGTTGGGGTGCAGGTGTTGGAGGAGGAGAGGGGGAGGAGGAAAGACACGTGGCGGGATGGGGTGGGGCGGGAAGCATGGGACAGCCTGCGGCGCCTCAGCGAAGCAAGCCGTAGGAGGCAGGTGGCGGAAGCTGGGACCAGATACGCAGCAATGTCCTCCCATTTCCCGAGCCCAGCGTGCAGCCCCGCTAGCTCCCTGGCACCAGGGTGAACGATTACGAACCCTCTGAGAAAAGTGGAAACCTCCCGGGAAAAACCCTGGAACTCAACTCCGCCGTGAAGGCCGCGAGCGAGCCCCACTACGCGTGCCGATCCCCTAAACCGCGCTGGTCAACGCGCTTGCTGCCCGAGGCCAGGCAGCATGCCTGCTCACCTGCTTGCCAAACCTTCATGCCAGGCGCAGCCGATGCAACACAAGGGCGAGGGGAAGGGACGCGGGTGAGCTCGGAGTGGAGGATGCGCAAAAAAGACAGACTGGCCGGAGCCACACGCGCAACAAGCCCCATACCTACCAGTCCTTGTCCTTGAGGTCCTACATACATCGCAACATCGGTAGGCAGGATTAGAGAGCTTGGCGCAACTGCCGCGAGTATCGCATGCGACGTGGACTCCCCGACCTGACCTGTTCGCGCAGCGGACAGGCCAGCGAGCACACCCTTACCTTGGCATACTCGATGGTGACCATCATGGTCCCCGCCTCGAGCGCCATGGTGCCTGAAGTCGCTTGAGCGAGTCCGGGTCCGAAAAAGGGTTGAACTTGTCCAGGCCCGCAGGCGTGTATAGGGATGATTGATAGCAGTGCTGATTGGGGTAAGGCGAACCCCTGCGAGATCAAAAACACAGCGGTGCGTCGACGTGGGGGTTTTGACAGAAAAAAGGTGTGCGCCTACCTCCCATGCAATTGCTGGGGTTCTCGCGCCCTGCGACGGTCGTCTGGCACGCAGGGCAAAGGTCACATTCACCTGCACAGTGCACACCCATATCGACGCATCGCTTGCACTTGGAATAACCCGTCTATATATTCGGACAGATTGCGGCGAATTGTCGCCATCAGTCGGGCCCGAATATCGCTCAGGGGCGTTCTGCGCTGCGGCTTCAGTGCTAACATAGCACGCGTAACGGAAGCCGCTAGCCACTATGCCGCGGCAGCTGCCGGTTCCCCTCCCAGCCGTGGCCGCGGTGCTCGGCGTGGCCGGCGCTGGGGCCTTCACTGGGCCCCGCGGCCAGGAGGGCCCCGCGACGGCTGCCAACCCCTGTTGCTGTCCCGACAGCACCGTGAGCGCTGCCAGCGCCACCGCGGCCTGCGTTGGCGCGGGCGCTGACCCCGCGCCAGCCCCTTTGGGCTGGCTTCAGGGCCTGCTGACGTCGCACCGCCGCAGCGCTTCGTCCGACGGCGGCGCCGGCGCCCCCACGGCCGTCAGCGCCGCCCCCGCCAGCGCCGCGTTTGGCTGGGGCTCGCGGCCGCAGCTGCAGCTGCCGCTGCCGCTCCTGACTCTGGCGCGGGCGGATGAAGAGGAAGACTCCTCCTCCCCCGGCTCCGCAGCGCCCGCTGCTACAGCCAGCTCCTCCTCCGCGGCCGCGGCCGGCGGCGGGGCCGGCGGCAAGGGCGGCGCGGGGGGGCTGGTGCAGCTGCTACTGCCGCTGGGCGCTGACGATGCAGCCAATGGCGAGGGCGGGGAGCCCGACACCATCACGGGCGTGTTCCATCGCCTGGACCCCGCGGCAGCCAAGCTGGTGCAGGTGCAGGTGGTGTTCAGGTGGGAGGAGGAGGGCGGCTGGGAGGAGCAGGGCGGCTGGGAGGGCGGGAGGGTAGCCATTCATGAGGGAGATAATGTATCAATGTGTTGTGTATCAATGTGTGGAGGATGAGGAGGCGACGACCAGCTGGGTCGAGGGAGGGCTCAAGGGGGGGATGGGGGCCCGGTCGCAGGGGAGCTGGGCCGGGGAGGGAAGGGGAGGGGAGACACGCAACCAGCGGGGCGGGGTGCGTGTGGAAGGAAGGGCAATCAGGATGGGCGACCACACCGCATCACATCACATCACACCGCACCACATCACGCCCCCCCCGGCGCAGGCACGGCGCGCGCACGCCGCTGAGCAGCCGCGCGGAGCTGTGGGAGGGCGTGGCGTGGGACGTGTGCGGGGAGGCGTACAAGGTGGGAGGTGGCGGGGAGGGGAGGGGTGGGGTGGGGAGCTGATATGGCACCACCCAAAGTGGGTTTGGGTTTGGGTTTGGGTTTCGGTTTGGGTTTGGGTTTGAGTTTGGGTTTGGGTTTGGGTTTGGGGGGTGGGGGGGGGATGCGGGAGCCGTTAATGCCACCTCGGCGGCCATCAAACCAAGAGGGGTCACGCGTTGTCATGAACGCGTGCGCCGCTGCTGCTGCTTCTGCGCTCGGCTGGCTTCTTGTCCTCACCACCTGCCTAAGTCCTCCAGCCCCCACGCCACCACACCTAGTATGTGCCTCCCCACCACCACCACACCAGCGCGCTACTGCCCCAGCACCTGCTGCTGCCCCACCGCCCCATCCCCACCACCACCCCGCATCCCCCCACCACCACACACACACACACACACACACACACACACACACACACACACACGCGCACGCACAAGCCTTTCATAGTACTCTCCCTTTTTATCTCTAACACACACACACACGGACACACACACACACGGACACACACACGCACACACACACACGCACACACACACACGCACACGCGCACAGGCCGCGGGCGTGCGGCTGTTCTCGACCTCGGGCGTGGAGAACCCCGTGTCGCGGCACGACAAGCGCCAGGTGCGTGTGTAGGTCCTTCTGGGGGGGGCAGCGGGGGAGGGGGAGGGGGTGGCAGCGGGGTGGGGGCGGTGGGATCCGGGGGCGGAGCCCAACCACCACCCCATTTCCCATGGATGGCCAACCCCCTCACCAAGCCACCACATCACCACCCCGCCCCTTCACCTTGCTGCCCACCACCGCTGCCACCCCGGCCACCACCACCACCACCCCGGTCACCACCACCCCCGCCGCCACCCCAGCGCGGTGTGGCCTACCCGGGCGGCTGCCGCAAGGGCGAGCTGACGCTGCTGGGCCAGGCGCAGGCGCGCGAGCTGGGCGCCTGGCTGCGTCAGCGCTACGTGCTGGGCGGCGCGGGGGCGGGCGGCCAGACCGGCGAGGAGGAGGAGGGGGGGCAGGGGGAGGAGGGGGAGGAGGGGGAGCAGGGGGCTAGTGGCGGCGGCGGCGGCAGTGGCGGCGGCGGCGACAGTGTCGGCGTCAGTGGCGGCGGCGGCGGCGGCAGTGGCGGCGGCGGCGGCGGCGGCGGCGCGCATGGTAAGGGCTTCCTGCCGCCGCAGTACCAGGTG
Organism: Chlamydomonas schloesseri; assembly: GCA_016834595.1. Lineage (NCBI taxonomy): Eukaryota > Viridiplantae > Chlorophyta > Chlorophyceae > Chlamydomonadales > Chlamydomonadaceae > Chlamydomonas > Chlamydomonas schloesseri. The sequence continues at coordinate 178,205 of JAEHOD010000090.1, forward strand.
GGTGCCGGGTCGGGACTGGGTCGGGACTGGGTCGGGACTGGGTCGGGACTGGGTCGGGACTTGGTCGGGACTGGGTCGGACTGGGTCGGGTTTGGGCTGCATGAGCGCACTGGCGTGTGGCTCCTGGGTGGTGCTTTGGCCGCGGTCCACCGGCCAGCCGGCCAATGCACGCACGGCCCCTTCCGCCCATTGAGCCCAATCGCACACGCCACGCACGGCGGCCGCCCTCCTTCCCGGGCCCCGAGGATGTTCACTTCGCATTGGTTACGTTGGATATCGGAATGAAGTGCTGCCGCTCCCCCCCCCTGTATCCGTGCAACGCCCCCCCCCCAACACACACACACACACACACCTCCCTTGTGATCTCTAACACACCCCTCAGGAGGGCGTGCTGGCCGCGCGCACCACCAACATCAGCCGCACCATCGCCACCCTGCGCGGCGTCCTGACCGGCCTCTACCCAGAGCTGCCCACCCGCCCGCCGCAGCACGACTTCGTGGAGCAGCTGCAGCAGCAGCGGCAGCAGCAGGCGGCTGGCGGCAGTAGCGGCAGTAGTAGCGGCAGTAGCGGCAGTAGTAACGGCAGTGAGCAGCAGCAGCAGCAGCAGGAGCGGGAACATAACAAGCTGCCGTACGTCACCACCTCAAGTGGGTGTGTGTGGGTGTGGGTGTGTGTGGGCATTAGCACTCAAAACCGGGGTCCCCTGGCCTCACTAGCCTGCTTGCTCACCAGCACGGATGCGTAAACGGCTGCTCGGTCCTTCCCGCCAGCCTGCCCACCCAGCCCTGCATGCCTGCTATACCCCCACCCAGCTCGCCGAGCCGCCCATCCTCTCCCCCCTGACTTGGCATGCACGGAACCCAACCCACCCCACGGCACGCCACGCTTTACTAATGCACCAACAATGCTTTACGAATTCAACCACGGGCACGCAGGCGACCTGGATGAGATCCTGTATGCGGACACACGCGCCTGCCCGCACCTGCAGAGCTTCCGTGCGGTGCAGCGGGAGCAGGGCAAGGGTGAGGCGGGGGGTGGGGCGGGGCGGGAGGGGGGGGTAGTCCATTCCAGAAACCAGAAGCAAAACGACCAAGAGGGGGATTCCATGCATCTAGATTAATCAGGGTAGAGGTAGAGGGGGGGCGTGGGGGCGGGGTAGGGAGGAAGGGGGGGGCGAAAGGGAAAGGGAGGGAAAGGAAGGCGGGGAGGCGGCGGGAGGTGCTGATACAGGGCCTGCTGTGCTGGCAGGGAGGGAGGAGGAGGAGGAGCAGGCGCGCACAGCGAGAGCCAATCCTGGTCCGCACGCCTCCCACACACCTACCCCACCGCACGCACCTGCACCTCCCCACCTACGCCACCCACACTCCTGCTGTCCACCTATGCAAACCATTCACTCCTGCTGCCCACGACCACCCACTCCTGCTGCCCACGACCACCCATTCCACCTCCGCCTGCCCCCTATCCACGCCCCTCCCCACGCCCCACGCCCCCACACCAACTCCCCCCCCCCGCACACACCCACTCCCCCACCCCCCAGCCGCCGTCCAGGCCGACCCCGACTACGCCTGGGCTCGCGACACGCTGCTGGCGGTGCTGCCGCAGCTGAGGGGCGTGGACGCCGCCACCTTCGACAGCCAGCCGGTGAGGAGCTAGGGGGGCGGAGGCGGGAGGGGAGGAGAGGAGAGGAGAGCGGAGGAGGGGAAGGAGGGAAAGGCGGGGAGGGAGGGAGGAGGGAAGTGAGGAGAAATGCAGTGTGGCCGTATCCAGTTGATGGAAACGGGGTGGAGAAGTTGTAGGAGGGTGGGATGGAGGGCGGGCAGGAGGGGCGGGGCGGTGGGGTGCAGGAGGGAGGCACGAGGGCACGAGGGAGGCACGAGGGCATGAGGGAGGCACGAGGGCATGAGGGAGGCACGAGGGCAGGAGGGAGGCGCATGCGGCGCCGTCGCCTTCTTGCACCGACGGCCACCGTCTGCTGGTCTACTGTACCTGTTCTACCACTTCGCCACATATCCCCCTTGCAACCCCCGAACCCCACCCCCACCCCCACCCCACCTCCAGTGGATCTTCACCGACATCTACGACGTGCTTACCAGCCTGGCGGCGCACGGCAAGCCGCTGCCCCTGCGGCTGGAGGCGCTGGGGCCGGGCGGCTGGGAGCAGCTGCCGCGGCTGCTGGCGGCGGTGGACAGGCTGGTGAGGACTGAGGGGGAGGGGGCGGCGGTTGTTGGGGGGAAAGGGAAGGGGGCTTAGAATGGGGGATGGCGGGGCAGGAGGGGGAGGTGGGTCATTCCAGAAACCAAAGCGGCCATTGCAACCCAAAGCCCCAATCTCCCTGGGCCGGGGCAGGAGGGGTCTAGGAGGGGCAGGCATGTCCCATGGCCCACGTACCTCTTCTGCCCGCACCCATCCTCCCACCCTACCCATACACACATACACACACACACACACGCGCCTCACACACAAGCACGCAGCACACCCCCGCCCACCGCCCACACCACCCGCCCACCCACCCACCTCCAAACAGGCCACGCAGGAGTTCGCAACCGAGGTGGCGCCCAGCGTGCGCGACCGCTTCGGCCGCGCCGTGATGCGCCTCAGCATGGGCCGCCTGCTGCACACACTGGTCGGCAACATGACCAGCGCCGCCAGCGCAGCAACAGCAGCAGCAGCAGCAGCAGCAGCGGCGGCGGCGGCGGCGGCGGAAGCCAGTGGTGGTACCGGGGCCAAGGCGGCCACGGGAGGCAGCAGTAGCAGCCGTGGCGGCAGTAGCAGCAGTGGCGGCCGTAGCGGCGGCGGTGCGGCGGACTCGGCCGGGTCCTCTCCGCCCGGGCCCTCTCCGCGCATGTACCTGTACAGCGGGTGAGGCGGGTGCGGCAGCGGGCGACAGCGGCTGCAGCAGCAGCAGCGGGTGCGGCGGTGGTGATGGGAGTAGGGATCGCGATGGCAGCAGCGGCTGCAGTAGCAATTATGTGTCCGGTGTCTTTCTTTTGACACTCATTCGCTCGCGCACGCATGCACTCACGCACTCATTGCGACGTCTGCTGCCGCTGTGACGCTACTGCCACCACACACGGGACTCCTGCTGCTGCTGCTGCTGCTGCAGGCACGACTCCACCATCATGCCGCTGCTGTCAGGTGGGCGGCAGGACCCCTGTAGCTGTCATCTGTCCCTGTGTGTGTGGAGGTGTGTGTGTGGGTGTGTGTGTGGGTGTGGGTATGCTGGGCGTGTCAGAACAACACTATACGGTTCAGGGGACACCCTGGCCGTGTGTGCCTGCGTGTGTGTGTGTGTGTGTGTGTGTGTGTTAGAGATCACAAGGAGATAACAAACAAATGTGTGTGTGTGTGTGTGGGTGTGGGTGTGGGTGTGGGTGTGGGTGCCTGCGTGTGTGTGTGTGCGGGTGCGCAGTGTGTCCTGTGGGTGTCCTGTGCAGGAAGCAGGAAGAGGCGGCACTGGGCACTGCGCCGGTGCCGCGCTGCCAATTCTACACCAACTGAACTGAACTGGACTGATAAACTCGCCGCCGCCCCCGCCCCTCCCCCGCCCCCCTGCCACCCTTCGCTACGTGTCCTTGCAACCCCCGTCCCCTCTACCTCTCCCGCCAGCCCTGGGCCTGGACGTGACCCGCTGGCCGCCCTACCTGTCCAACATCGTCATCGAGCTGTGGCAGCTGCCACCGCCCTCCTCAACCGCCTCAACCGCCGCGCAGCAGGACGCCACAGCTACTGCTACTGCTGCTGCTGCTGCTACTGCTACTGCTACTGCTCCGCCGGCTCCTCCTCCTCCCCGGTTCGTGGTGCGGGTGCTGTTTAACCGAGAGGAGCTGGCGCTGCCGCACTGCCCGCAGGGTGAGGTGTGGGACTGGGGGCGCAGGTGACTCAGGAGTTAGGGGGGGCGGGATCTGGGGCTGTGGAAGCGGGTTGTACACAGCCCACGTTTTAGGGGCTGGGTTCTGGGAGCGGAGGCGGCTGGCGTGCATGAGCCACGAGGGAGGTAGGAAGGAAGAACAAAGGAATGGGGGAAGATGGTAGGGACCTCGAGGGCACAGGGGCACGGGTATGTCTGGTCGGGCGGGTTCGTTCACCACGCCTCAGAATCCCTCCCTCTCCATCTGCCCGGCGGCCGGCCCCTACGCCATCTCCACCGCCCCTCCCCCATCCTCCCACGTTGCCTCTGACCGCCTCCCCCCCCCCTCCATCCCCCCCCCCCGCCACCCCAAAGGCTACCTGCCCTCGCTGTCCACCTTTGCGCGCGAGGTGGTGGGCCCCTTCCTGCTGTCCGCCGCCGACCAGCCGGCCGTGTGCGCACTCAAGATGGGCCACGACACCGCGCTGCCGCAGCCCAAGGCCAACAAGCCTGCAGCGGCGGCGGCAGCAGCAGCAGCGGCAGCGGCGGCGGCGGCGGCGGCTTCCAAGTAGATGAATGGGGAATGGGACAGGGGACGGACCGGAACTCCCGGGGGACGCGTGAGACGCTGAAATGCGTGTGGCCGTCGCCGGGGTGTGGTATGTGTGTGTGTGGGTGGGGGGGGGCGGACATGTCATTGCGTGCCGCGTGCGCGGGGCGGGCTGTGGAATGAAATGGGGGCCAGGGGGCTGCCAGGCAGTTGAACCCGCACGCAAGGCACGCGTCGCCAGGACGCGCCAGGAATGCCAAGAATGCTGGTGTCCTCAGTGGCACACGTAGCGTATGCAAAGGGCATGAGCGGGCGAGAGTGTCAGAGTGAGAGAGATTGCATTGTTACAACAGGGACCACTGATCGCGCCGAGCTTCTGCTCTGACCTGAGGGGTGCGCCACCTGCACCGCCCTCATTCTACCATCCGCTAATTCAGTCACCCGATCGACCTTCACTACTCGATTTATAGGAGTCCGCAGCAAACCTTCCTGACAGAATCCGGCCAAATCAACTAAGTCCTAAACTCGTCCAGCCTACTGCATGTCCGTAGTCATTTCATTCCGATCGAAATCGGAGGGGTGTATGGGAATCGAACCCGAGTGAAGTCGTCCCTTGACGCTATTCAAACGAAGCGGAGCCACGCCACCCCGAGAGGGGGCCAGACGAGGGCGCGAGAGAGCGGAAGAGTCGGGAAGCAGGATGTCACACGAAGTGGAATTGTGAGGTTGTAAGCTTCTGAACACAAGCGAGTATGATTGCATGCTGGGGGTGCGTGCAGGCGGGCAGCAGGTGGACAAGCGTCGGGCCGTGGGGGTCCGGGTTACATGGCCTGATGGCCTGACGCGACGGACGCTGGAGAGTGAAGCCAGCTGGCGGCAGGCTGACTAGCACCTGGTCTGTAAAGATTGCAGGTTCGGAGACGCACACTGTTATCTCCGTCACGACACGGGCTGCTCTCCCGCAGGAGAGCCTCCGTCGGTCACGCGCCTGCCTCGGCTGCAGCCCCGCCCCCCATCCCACCCCCCACCCCCCACCCCACCCCACCCGCGCGCCCCTTTCCGACTGCTCATTTCACTCAACCCCGCATCAGCACCCCACTCTTTTACGCCCACGATTATCATACAAAAATGAATCGCACACTCTGCGCTCTTAGACTGTTGAGTCCGCTCTTGCCCCGGCTTCCTCCTCCTCCAGACTGACTGCCTCGCTCCTCCCGCCGCCCCTGTACGCCCTGGGGCACATCCGCGCCGAGCCGCTCAACCCAACCAGACTTGCACGCCACACACGAATGCAACATGACACATCATTCCACCGTGCTACTTCTTCGCCCACCAGCCCACCGATGCAACCTTCCCGCCACGCATGCTACCCTGCTGCGTCTCACGTTTGGTGAGCGCATATCTCCCCACCGGGCTTCTCGACCTCTCCTGACGTGGCGGCACCTCACTGCGCCACACACACACACACACACATTTGTTTGTTATCTCCTTGCGATCTCTAACACACACACACACACACACACACCATCAAACGCACACATACACGCACACATCCCCCTGCGGCAAGTATACACGGCCTGGCGTCGCGCCCGCGGCTGGTCCCTGCCGGGGGCGCTAGCCATCCCTTTTGGCGGAGCAGCTTGCACGCAGGCACTGGCCACAGCGCAGGTGCACCCAAAATAATAGGGTGCCACGCTGTGTGGGCTGCTGCTACCACCGAAACAACCTCCCCAACCAACACACACAGCGATACTGCTGCGGGGCTCGGGGGCCGCAGGTTGTGCTGCTGAGACGCCAGCCAGCAAGCTCCGCAGCTGTGCCCGCGTACCCTCCGCTTCCCACCTCACGCCCCAGCTGGCCGCGAGCGCTGCGCTTGCAGCTCACACTGCTGGCTCCGCGCGCCTGCCCATACCGCCATCGCCGCGCCAACGTTTGACCAACGTGGTGCGGCCAACGCACACGCCCCTTAGCCGCGCAGGCCCCATGCAGCCGCATCACTCCATCGCCTCCATGCCGCCACCGCCGCCGGCGGCGTGTCCTGCCCCCAGCGGCACCGCCCCGAGCCCGGGCGCCATCGCCATCAAGGGCTGCGGCGGCTCCGGCTGGGACTGCGACTGCGACTGCGGCTGGGACTGCGGCTGCAACTGCGGCTGCGACAGCGTCATCAGCCCCGCTATTGGGCTTGGGCTCGGCTCCATGGGCGACAGCGCCGCCGCTGGAGGGAGAACCGGAGCCGCGGCTGCTGCTGCTGCCGCTGCTGCGGCGGCGGCGGCCGCTGCATCACAGGCAGCCGCTGCAGCTGCCGCCGCGGCCAGGCGCAGCGCGAAGCTGCCGGGCCCTCGGGGCCAGGACCGGACTGCCGGCGTGCAGCCGGGCGAGCTGCCCATGCCGGCCTCGTCGCCCACCGCCGCCGCCGCCGCCGCTACCGCCGCCGCGCCGGTGCCGCCTGGTGGCCCTCCTGCTAGTGCCTCCTGCTGCGCGCGAGGAAGCCCCTGCCCTTGTGTCCCCAGCAGCCCCTGCTGCTGCTCCAACACCTGCTGCTGCTGCCGCTGCTCCAACACCTGCTGCTGCTGCTGCTGGTGCTTGAGCGCGCTGCGCAGCTGGCAGGCGGCGCCCAGCTCGGCGGCCAGGTCCTCCACGGCGCAGCGCCCCGGGCCCAGCCGGTGCCGGCCCCAGCCCGCGCGCAGCCCGGCGGCAGCGTCCTTGATGGGCGTGGCCTTGCGCTGGGTGGGCAGGTCCTGTGTGGACACAGACAGAGCAGGTCGCGGTTGGTGGGGTTGGCGGGTGCAGGGAGCTATGCGGCCAACCAGGGTAAGCCACGCTAGGACAAAAGCGTGACGTAACAACACGCGTCACGGCCGTCATAGCTGTAGGTTTGGCGGCCAACGGTGGCGGAGAACCGCACGCGTGTGGACTCCTCTGCTGCTGCCAGACGGAGAGCCATATGCCAGAACAGATGGGTGACACCACTGGCACGCGCAGCTACCCGTCGTCTTCCGGCCCACACGCCACACGCTGCCGGTGTGCTCTCACCCGGCACTCCTGCGCTCGTAGTCGCCCAAAAGCCGGAAGCAGCGCGCCTGGCCGACGCTGCAGCTTGCGGATCCCGTCCCCACGCGGCGGCGACGCGAGGACGCCCCGCATAGGAAAGAAGCTCGGCGAGTGGCCGGCGGTCTCCTCAAAGACCGTCTCCAGAGCCCGTTGCACCTTTTTGGCCTTGTTGTTGGCCACCTGCGGCCAGCGTGGCACATAGGAATGCGCAAATTATGGAGCTGCACTTCAATACTGCGACGAGGTGTCGACTCACAGAATGCTTAACAATGCCGGCACGCCCAGCCAGCGCCGCTCCTTTCATGGCCGAGCGAGGCGAGGTTAAGGTCTTGTTGCTCTGGTAGGAAACCATTTTTAAGCGACGGAGCCAACGCTTGAAACTGGGCTCTTTCCAGTCCGAGAGGGGTAGCACCGGCGCTAGCCTAGTTCCCACGACATGTTGCCTATTGCAGTGGTTCCAAGTGGATTCTTATGATGTGCAGCTATTAATTGTGCAAGCTGGGCAGCGCTCGGTGCTGCTTAGGCAGCCATCGACAGCGCCCTGGATTGAGCTTCGTTCCAACAGAGGCGAAGTACTTCTTCGTGGCACTGGATTGTTATGTGTTATGGAGAACTGGTTGTCAACTATAAAGCCTATCGCTATCCCTGCGTGCAGTAGAGCAGCTGTAGACAAGACAAGGAGCTCGGCGGGCGAGGAGGCTGCTCGCTTGAGCAGCCATGGCTGACGACTATGATGAGGCGTGAGTACCAATGACTTGAGCGCGACGAGAGTCACGAACTCGGTGGGCCGCAAGAATGCAGAATGCATAACATCCCCGGGGTACCGCTCTTGTTGTATGCAGTGGCGGAATGGAGGAAGACATTGGCATGGGCGAGGAGGTGAGTTTGAGCTCAAGAAGTCGGACTGTGCTGCCGGTCGCGAAGCATCGCCGCCAAACGCTGGTGTTCCTGTGCAGGCCGGCTACGAGGACGCAGCGGCGGAAGCTCAGGAGGGCGAGGAGAACATTGAGCTGCTTGACCACGCGGATGGGCAGGCGGGGCAAGGGGGGGGCCCCCGGCAACGAATTACCACGCGCTACATGACCAAATATGAAAAGGCGCGAGTATTAGGGACGCGCGCTCTGCAGATAAGGTGAGCCCCGCGTGAAGGCGTGGGTTGGGCGACGCTTGGTGTGGCAGGGGGCCTTGGGCGGCAAGCAGCATGGCGTGCAGGAGGGAGGGGTATCACACGCACACATGCACGCTGCCTTGCGTTGTGCCTGCTCCGCTTAGCGCGCCCCCAGTCCCCTCCTCCTCATCTCCTCAACCCTCGCCTCTCTCACTGCAGCATGAACGCGCCGGTGATGGTGGAGCTGTCGGGCGAGACGGACCCGCTCGAGGTGCGGGGGGGGGGGTTGGGGCGGGGGGGGGGGGGCGGGGCGCCACGTGAGTGCGTGCTGGCGCGTGGCGTGGCTGAGGGCGGGAAGGCATAGAGGCCATGGGGATGGGTTGCGTGGAGGTGGCGTTGGCGCTGCTGAGGGCGCGCTTCGAGGACAGGGCAGGGCCGCGCGTGGAGAGGCCTGGGCTTGGCGGGCGGGGCGCAGGCGGAGGGATGGCTGCCCAGGAGGGGGGACGCGCAAGGGGCGGCGGAGCCGGAGGGCGGCGGGTGGGACGCATGCAGGGGCACCGCCTGCATGCGCCTACCGTGCTGTCCACTAGTGGCCCGCACAGCTCCGTGTGTGTGTGTGTGTGTGTGTGTGTGTGTGTGTGTGTGTGTCTGTGTGTGTCTGGCGGCTGGGTCTGGTGCACCTGGCCTGTACTGCGTCTGAGTCTTTGCGGACCCCTCCGCCAGTCCGCCGCCACGCACCACACGTGACATGTCCCCAGCACCCGCCTCCACCCCCGCCACCTCCACCTCCACCACCCTCCCCACCACTCCATGCACCCACCACCACCACCACCACCACCGCCTCAACAGATTGCCATGAAGGAGCTGCGCGAGAAGAAGGTGCCCTTCACCATCCGGAGGTACCTGCCCGACGGCAGGTGGGTGCAAGGCAGGCAGGCAGGAAGGAAGGAGCCCTGGGCACGACCTCCTGGCATGGTGGTGGGAGAGGGAGAACGGGACACCGACTGGCAGGGGCTATGTGAGGGACTTGTGAAGGGGCAGAGGGAGGCAGCGCGTGGTTGGGCGTGGTCGGGTCACAGTGCACAGCAAGTGAGGCCTGACCTGGCTTGGGGTGCACTGGCTTGGGGGGCACTGGCGGGGGGGCACTGGCAGGGACGGGTGAAGGCACGTGCGGTGCCTAGCCACGATGACTCCAAAGGGGGGGCGAGGGAAAGGCCCAGGCCAACGCTTGACGACTCGTTGGGCCTGCTGCTGCTCTGTGGTTGAGCCCATCCTCGCATGCTGAACTCACCACCTTGTTGCCGCGGACCAACCCCTCCCCCGCTCCGTGGCGACGCCTTCTTTGTTCTCGCCGTTACCGTACTAACCATGCATGGAACATCCCCCCCTTCGCCCAATGCACACAGCTACGAGGACTGGGCCATCTCGGAGCTGGTGGTGCCGGATTGAGCGGTTGACTGAGCGGGTGACTGAGCGGAGCAGAGCGCCCGGTGGTGGTGGACGCGGCGGCGATCAAGGCGGCGGCGGAAAGCGGCAGGTGCAGACGAATGGATGTGGGGCTGGGAGAAGCTGTTCGCTCCACTGCGTGTGCGCGTGGGTTGCGAGTGAGTGGTGTGGGAAGAGGAGGTGGTGGCGGTGAGCGGCGGAAAGGCCGCCGGCTGGCTTGCTTGGTGGGTTGGGAGGAGTGGCGGCAGCCTGGTACTGATGGTGGGAGAAAGGTCGGTGCTGATGCGTTGTGGTGTGTGTGCATGATCGGGAAAGCGGGCCGCCTGGAAGGATGGACGGCTTGTGTGTGTGTCTGAACATGCGGCCCAGACCGTGCGGCTGGCGTGTCTGCTGGGCGCATGCGGCGGCTGCAAGAGCTGCGCATGTCAGGGGTGCAGGGGCACCCGTGAGGGGCACCGCTGGTGCATGTTCACTGTACCGGTGTTTGCGATTGTTGCTGCAAGAGCTGCGGGGCGCGAACGGCGGTTAGCGGCGCGGGCCCAGACTCTTGCCAAGACCTTGACCTTTAATTGGGACAGTGATTTGGACACATTGACCCGTGTGGCTGTAACATCACGGCGATGATTTGCGCGGATGCGGCGTTCACAGCTTTAGGACGCATCACCCAACCACCTACTTGCGTGCACAACCAGACTTAAACCCCATCACTCATCCGACTCGCCCCCTCCTCACGCCACCTCGCCATGCGCCGGCCCCGTGCCCCGGCACATTGTTGATCCCTTCGCTGCCCCAGTGGCGCGCTGCAGTGGCGCCAGGCAGCTTGCATCACCGATGGCGCCAGGCAGCTGCCTCGGCGGCTCCTCACAGACGCCTCACACGTATCACGTATGTATGTAGTGCTCTACTGCGGCGGCGTGCGCCGCAGCTGCTGCAGGGTGCTGAACGGCGAGCGCACGCCCCCGCCGCCCTCGCCCCCTGCCGCAGGCGCCGCCGCAGCAGGCGGGCCGGAAGCTGTGGCGCCCCCTCCACCACCACCACCACCACCGCCACCACCACCACCACCACCACCAGGGTGCACCACGCCGGGCGGCTGGCCTGGAGGCTGTGGCCTGGGCGCCGGCCGCACAGCGCCCTGTCCAGGTGCAAGTGGAGGTGGTGGCGGTTGTGGCGGTTGCTGCGCTCGTATTCCGGCGGCGGCAGCGGCGGCGGCGGCGGCCTCGGACAGCCGCCACTGCCGCCGCCGGCGCGCGAACGCCGCCGCACCCAGGCCCGCCGCCAGCAGCAGTGCCGCTACGGACGGCCAAGGGAACAGGGGGACAGGGGAACAGGGGGACAGGGGGACAGAAGGTTTGGCGTGCATCGATGCCCGGGCATCAAGAACCGCAGCGTTGACAACAACACGGAGAAGCAGCATTGGGGGGGGCTATCCGGCCACGGTTCAGGCCCTGCAGGGGCGGACGGCTAGACCGCATGGAGGTAGGCACACACAACATGATGCGGGTGCAGGTGCATGCAGGCAGGTGCAGGTGCAGGTGCATGCGGGTGCAGGTGCAGGTGCATGCGGGTGCACAGCACGTGCGAACCACCACGTGCGATGGCGCCTGCAGGCTGGGCTGCCCACTACCGTACGCACCTCCCCCGATGGACGCAGCGATGGGTGCGGCCGGGATGGCAGGATTGGAGGATGAGGCGGCCTGGCGTTGTACAGCAGCCACTGGGGCGGCGGCTGGCCTCGGTGGACCGCTGGGCGCTGTTGCAGCGCTTGGCTGTGGTGATGGTGGCGGCGGCGGCGGTGGCGGCGGCGGGGCGGCGCTGCTAAGGCCCCTGGGACCAGGGCTCACCTGTTGTTCAGCCGCTGCGCGTGATGGCGGTTGCGGAGCTGCGGCGCCAACCGCCAGACGCGATGGTGGCGACGAGAGCAGCGATGCTGCAGGCGGACGGATGATGGTGGTGGTGATGGCGCTACCGGCGCTACGGTTGGTGGCGCTAGTGGTGGTTGCAGCGGTAGAGGCGGCGGCTAGGGAGGCAGCTGCGACCAGGAAGTGGGCCCCGGCTGCCCCGGCGTGGTGTGGCAGTGGCGTGGTGCCCAGGACGACATGCGGCGCCGCGGGCGTTGCTGCTGGCTCGGGTGCAGGCGGACGCGGCGCCAGCCACTGCTGTCGTTGTTGCGGTTGTTGCGGTTGTTGCGGCTGGTGCTGCCATGACTGCCACTGGCGCTCGGCCAGTGACAGAGAGGAGGGGACGGGCTGGCTCAGCTGCTGTTGCTGTAGGGGGCCCCGAGGCACGGCCGGCGGTGCCGCAAGCGGCTGCGGCCGCGCCTGTGGCAGTGGTGGACGGGGTGGTGGTGATGGTGGCGGTGGCGGCGGTGGTGGTGGTGGTTGTGGTGAAAGTAGTGGTTGTGGCGGTGGTGGTGGTGGCACTGGTGCTGGTGCTGGTGGAGATGGCGCCGTCGGCACCGAAGGTGAAGGTGGCGGTGGCAGGCCTGGCAGCTCAGCAGGCACCTCCACACCTGGCGTCACTGGGCTAGGGCTGGGGCTGGGGCTGGGGCTGGGGCTGGGGCTGGGGCTGGGGCTGGGGCTGGGGCTGGGGCTGGGGCTGGGGCTGGGGCTGGGGCTGGGGCTGGGGCTGGGGCTGGGGCTCGGCGGTCTCGCAGGCGGCTGCGTGGACCTCACCCTCGCGAGCCTCAACGCCGCCGCGGCATTGGGCGCATCACGCACTGCAGGCGGCGGTGGGGAGCCGGCGCTGGTGCCTGCTTGCGCCCGTTCGGCAGTGGTTGCCGTGGCGTTGGCACCAGCAGCAGCAGCTGCGGCAGTAGTGGCTGGCGCCAATGCCTGGGGCGGCCGCGGCGGAGGCTGGGGCTGGGGCTGCACCTGCATGTGTGGGCCTGGGCCTGGGCGCGACACGGGCGGCCGGTTTGGGGCCGCGCGTGCTTGCTGCCGCTGCTGCTGCTGCTGCTGCTGCTGCTGCTGCTGCTGCTGTGCCGAGGGGGCAGCAGTGGAAGGCGGCGAGCTGGGTGCCTGTGGCTGCGTTGAGACTAGCCCGCCGCTCTGGGGCGATGGCGGCGGCGGTGGTCGCGGCGATGCAGGCGGGTCGCGGGCGTGGGCGCTGGGCTGTGGGCGGCTGCGCGTGGTTGGCGGTTGCTGCTCCGAAGCAGCACCGCTTGTGGTTGGCGGTGGTGGTGGCGGTGCTGGTGCTGGTGCTGGTGCTCGTGGTGGCGCTGGTGCGACAACCGACCTGCTCGGTTGCATGGTGGCGGGCGCTGCAGGCGCGGCGGCCGCCGCATTCCCACCATTGCCAGCCGGCGCCAGCTGCTGTGGTCTCCTGTCAGCGCCAGCAGCGGCGGCGCCAGCAACAGCTAGGCTGACAGCGGCTGTAGAGGACGGTGGAGGTGGTGGTGGTGGTGGAGGGGGAGGGGGAGCAGCTGCTGCTGCTGCTGGCACCACTGGAGCCGTCAGAGGCTGCCGCGTGAGTGGCTGCTGCTGGAACGGTGCCAGGGCCAGGGGCGGGGGCGGCGCCGGGGGCGGGGGCGGGGCTTGTTGTGGCGCCACGTGTGTGGCGGCAGAGCGGACCAGCATGGAGCTAGGCACACCCTCCCACAGTGGTGGCGGTGGGGCGGTCGGCGGTGCTGTAGGCGGAGGTGGAGGCAGCTGCTGGCTGTGTGGCCGGCGGCTAGCTACAGCAGTGGCTGCAGCCGCAGCCGCAGCATCTGCAGATGCCGCGTCACTACCATCGGCAGCAGCTGCTTCAGGGCGTGATGCGGCGCCGCCCGCAGGGGTGTTTGCCGCAGGGCTGCTGCTGGCAGTGGCCCCGCCACCACCAGGGACAGCGGCGGCAGTAGCGGCAGTAGCGGCATTGGGCCATTGGGCCGTCATGGACGCGGCCGTCGCCGGAGGGCTGACCCATGCCCCTGGCTGCGCCGCCGCTCGGGCGGCATCAGGCAGCGGCAGCGGCTGTGGCTGTGGCTGTGGCTGTGGCTGTGGCTGTGGCAGCGGCTGTGGCTGTGGCTGTGGCTGTGGCTGTGGCTGTGGCTGTGGCTGTGGCAGCGGCTGTGGCTGTGGCTGTGGCTGTGGCTGTGGCTGTGGCTGTGGCTGTGGCTGTGGCTGTGGCTGTGGCTGTGGCTGTGGCAGCGGCTGTGGCTGCTCCTGCTGGACCGGGTGGCGCCCCTCCGCCGCGTCCTTCACACGCTCCCACGCCTGCTGCCACTGCCACTGAGGTAGTGGCCCTGCGCCGCTGCTGCCTCCACCCCTTGCGCGTTCCAGCTCCTCATCCCCATCTCCACCTGCTACTGCTGCTGGTGCTGCTGCTGCTGCTGCTGCTGCTGCTGGCGTTGGTGCGGCTGGTGTCGGCGGCGGCGGCAGGAACAGCAGGTCACTGTCGCGGAAGGTGAGTGTCAGCGACCGCACCAGCGGCCCCCCGCCGCTGCTACTGCCGCTCCTAGCCGCCGAGTCCCAGCCTCCGCCTCCACCCGCGCCTCCGCCTCCGCCCAGCTCCCCACCCCGCACGTCCATCACCTCCAGCCCCTCTAGCTGAAGCTCCAGATCCACTCCGCCCCCACCACCCCTTCCGCTGCCACCCCTTGCCCTGCCACCCCGTCCACTGTCACCACGTCCACCCCGCGGGCCTTGTCCGGGGCGCGCGGCTGGCAGCGGCCTTCCCGGCCGCAGCGGCTGTTGCGGCGGCGGCGGCGGCGGGAGGGCGGTGAGGGTGTTTAGGAGGGTGCGGAGCCCGGGCAGGTCGAAGCGGGGCTTGCGGAGGAGGAAGTCATGTGGCTCGGCAGCAGGTGGAGGTGGCTGACGATGATGATGGGGCTGCAGACCGCCCGCACCGCTGCCCGCACCGTTGCTCGCACTGCTGCCCGCACCGCTGCCCGCACCGCTGCCAGCGGTGGCGGCGGCCATGTCGCCACGCAGCGTCACACGCAGCCGCCGAGGGCCACGTGCCACCACTGCTTTGTCGCCGCCGCCGCCGCCGCCGCCTAGCTCGCCGTCGGCGCCGCCAAGCTCCCGCAAGGCGCTGCCAAAGTACATGTCCCCGCCCACCACCAGCACCACGTCCGCGCCCCAATCTCCACCACCATCACCAACCACGGCCCCACTGCTGGCTGTAGCATTGGCGTCGCGTCGCGCGGCGGCGCTGCCGCCGCCACCGGAGCCACCGCCGCCGGAGCCGCCGCCACCGCCGCCGCTGTCGGTGTACACGGACAGCAGCAGCAGCTGCCGCAGCGCCGCCCACAGCTGCTCCGGCGTGTATAGCACCAGCACCTTGCTGCGGCCTCCAATGCTGCTACTGCTGCTACTGCCGCTACTGCCGTTGCTGCCGCTGCTGCTGCTGCTGGTTGGAATAGCATCGTCATGGCTGGTGCTGTGAATGCTTCTGCTGGCGCCGCCGAGGCCGGATGAGAGGGCTGCGAGCGAGTCCGGCAGGCTGGCCGAGGAGAGGGATGCCGCCCTTGGATGCGTTGGATGCGTCGCGCGCTGGGGAGCGGCTGTGGGTGGCGCGTGCGCCGACCGTTGCTGCTGCTGGGCGCCCCGGCGTCCTCTTACGCCCATGTCTGTGCCACCAAGCCGGGCAGCCGCCGCCGGGGGCGCCGAGGCGAGCAGCAGCAGCAGCAGGTGGAGGACCGGGATGGCATGTCTCCAGGCGGACATCACGCCCGCGTCAAGTAGGCATCGCAACTAGCACCCACGGCAAACTCAGCAACGATTTCAAACTAGTTTTGTGTAGTATGCGCGGGCCGGGACGCGCTTTCGTGAAGAAACGGGGCTGCTTGCGCACTCTTGGTCCGTGGGTCCGCCGCGATTGAATGGCTGACCTTGAGCATGGGTGCAAATAATAGAACCAATGTAGAAAGAAAGAACTGTCTGGGTTTGGCGCAAACGCCGAATCCGGCAGCTGACATTTTTGGTCCAACATAGTGCCAATTGCCCTTGCGTTGCAATGAAACATATACATTCGTAGTTTTCACTTACATATAACAAGCGCGCGAGCAACGAACACGACAATTCGGCATGTCTCATTTTGTTCTGGCTTGTGTAGTTGCTGTTGAACAAAATAAAATGGCCGTAATTTATCTTCAGTAGCTACACTGCACAATGTCTGGACGGCCGGTGCCGTGGGCGAGTTGGGAGGAATGGAATGCACTTCGCGAGGACCTATGGAGCGGCGACCCGCAGAGGCAGGAGGCAGGCCTTCAGCAGGTATAAAACCCACCTAGCATGTATGCATGTACGGCCCGCAAGGGACATACAACGCCATCATTCACGGCGAGCCGCCGCCCCGCCCCGCCCCCGGGCCGTGCCGGCGCAACCCCGCACCCGACTCGCCGTCTCCGCTCCACACACGCCCTTGACGCCCCCCCCCGCCCCGTGGCAAACCCACGGCTTGGAAGCGCCCACACGCCCCCAAAACGCCCATAGACACAACAACACACGGCAGCAGCAACCGCTGATTATTCTTCTTCTTCGTCTTCTTGTTGGCTGCAGGTGTGCACCTGGCGGCTGCGCGGCAAGCTGCCCCTGGGCGTGGACTCCACCGCCCACCTGCTGGAGGCGCGCCGGGCCGACGACGACTGGCAGCGAGCCGTCGCCTGGGCCGCAGCCGCCGCCGCCGAGGCCGAGGCTGAGGAGCGGGCAGCCGCGCAGCGTGCAGCAGCAGCAGCAGCCGCGGCGGCGGCGGCATCCGCGCCAGCGGGTGCAGCCGCCGCGGCAGCCGCCGCAGCAGCAGCAGCCGCGGAGGCGGAGGCGGCCGCCGCCGCCGGCGCGGCGGCGGCGCGGGCGCAGGCGGCAGTAGCCTCGGGCGAGGTGGCGCTGCGGCTGCGCTACAGCCTGCCGCTGGTGCGGCTGGTCAACGGCATATCCGACAGCCAGCAGCGCGGGCGGGTGGCGTCCAGCGTGGCGGTGCTCAGCGACGCCGCGGGTGGGTGGGTGCCACTGGGGGCGCCACTGGGGCTGCGGGTGGATGGGTGCGGGTGGCAGGTGCGGGTGCGGGTGGGTGGCGGGTGGCGGGTGCGGGTGCCGGGTTAGTGTGTCGGTGTGCTCGGGCGCTTGTCTGCCTGACGATGGCTGTGTGCTGGCTGGTGCGGCTGTGGGTGAGGCACTCAAGAGAGGGGCCGGTTCGCACATGCCAGCGTCCCGCTCACCCACCCGCGCGCCCGCCCGCTCACCCACCCGCCCACCCACACGCACTGCCCCACCACTGCCGCTTCCATTCGCATCATAGCAATAACAGCAGCTCTTCTCAACGGGAATGCTTTACCATTCACCCCCTTCGCCAACTCGCTTTGGTTTCTGGAATGAAATCCCCCACTGCATTACTTAACTCCGCTTCCTTCAGCTTGGTTTAGTTTGGGCTGGTAACCACACCCCCCCCCCCCACCCGCCCCCCGGCCCCCCCCGCCCGACGGCGCCACCACCACCACCACCACCACCACCACGCACACCGCACACCGCACAGGCCTGCCCCGCGCGCTGGTGGACGTGCGGCACGAGGCCACCCACAACGAACTCCCCAGCCTGCCGCTGCTGCGAGCGGCGGCGGACAGCGGGCTGGACTGGCTGCGGGACAGCTACTGGTGCGTGGCTGGCGGGGGTGGGGGGCGGGGGCGGGGGCGGTGGTGGGGGCGGGGGCGGTGGTGGGGGCGTGGGTGGGGCGTGGGTGGCGGGGGTGGGCGGGCTTGGGGTTGCAAGGATATGTCCCGAGATGGTAGATCAGGCACAGAAGGACAGCAGTGTGTGTGTGTGTGTGTGTGTGTGTGTGTGTGTGTGTGTGTGTGTGTGTGTGTGTGTGTGTGTGTGTGTGTGTGTGTGTGTTGTGTGTGTGTTAGAACGTAAGAAAACGAGCCGGCGAAGGAGCGGGGCAGGAGATCACGCATAGGCGTTTGCCTTGGCGCACCCCGGGGGCTGCCAGTGGGGGAACCTTGACGCCGCAGCAACATCATTATCACACCGTGTGGACGGCGCCCACGCATCATCATGACACACATGACATAATGTGACGTGCACACGTGACGCATGCAGGGAGGGGCAGGCGGCGGCGCTGGCGGCCGCCGCGGGCCGCATAGGCGCGCTGCTGGCGGCGCTGGCGGACAGCTGGCGGGCGGCGGCGGCGGCGGGGCTCAGCGGGGGCGGCGGCGGCGCGGCGACGGATGATGATGACGACGACGACGATGAGCCGTCATCTGGTGGGCCGGGCGGTGCGGTGTGTGCGGGGACGGTTTGTGCCGGGGGCGGCAGGCGTGTGTGCTGAAGCTGTGAAGCGTTGAGCAATCCACCGGCCCGCAGTCGTTTTCCCGATGCGACTACTTCCTGCTTTCTCCGCTCTGCAGCCGCGGCCGGCGGCGCGGCTGCTACTGCCGGCGCGGGCGGTGGCGGTGGTGGTGGCGCTACAGCCTACAGCGGTGCGGAGGGGCAGCGCGTGCGCAAGGAGGCCCTGAGCGAGCTGCGCGGCCTGGTGCCGCCCGCCTTCACCACAGAGCTGCTACAGCCGCTGCTGGACTGCGCGCAGCTACTGCCGCCCGAGCCGCCCGCGGCTGTAGCTGTAGCTGCAGCTGCATCCGGGGCTGGGGCTGCAGCCGGTGCGGGCGCGCTGTCGCAGCAGCAGCAGCGGCAGCAGGCGGCGGAGGAAATGGCGTGGAAATCAGGTGGGTGGGTGGGATGCTGGGCTGATGAAGGCGGGTGGGTGGGCGGGTTGGTGGGTTCGTGGGGCTCGCGGCATGATGGTGACAGGGCTGTAGCGAAGCTTGGTTACGCAGGTGCACGGCAGAGGTTGTAGCCAGGGTTTTTTCTTCCTGAGGTGTTTAATAGTTGCTGACTCCCTTGTGTGTGTGTGTGTGTGTGTGTGTGTGTGTTGCTTGACTTTATGCAGTGATGCAGCAGCTGGTCAAGTGGTACCCACGGCTGCGGCCGCTGCTGATGCAGGCCGCGCTGCGGCGGCTGGCGGCACTGGCGGCGGCGGCGGCGGCGGCCCAGGCGAACGAGGCGGCAGGAGGAGCAGGGGCAGCCGCCCCTGGCGCGTCGGCTTGGGGCTGGCAAGGGCCGCAGAGTGCGGGTCATGCGCCTGCGGCGGCGGCGGCGGCGGCGGGACGGCGAGAGGGGCTGGAGGAGGAGCGCGCAGCGCGCGTGTGTGCACGCTGGGTTCGGCGCCTGCTGCCGGCGTCTGTGTGGGTGTCACAGGTGCGGAGGCTGGGCTGGGATGGGGGCTGCGACAGAGCCAGGCAGGGGCAGGGGCAGGGGTGTGTGTGGTCGGGACCCATGCGAGCTGTTGTGTTAGCGATCACCACATTCACCTCATTCAAAGTGGTGATGCAGTGGTCACTCCTCCCTGCCTTCCTGGGTCCATTCATACGCCCTTGCAGCAACAGCAGCAGCAGCAGCAGCAGCAGCAGCAGCAGGGCGGGCCCGGGCCAGCGGGTCGCTCGCCTGGGCCCGCAGCCGGCAGCCTAACGCCGGGCGGCGCTGCAGGCGGAGGCGGCGGAGGCGGAGGCGGCGGCAAGCTCGGGAAACGCAAGCAGGGCCAGGCCGGCACTGTGGCTGCTGGCGGCGGCGGCGGCAACGGAGGAGGGGGCGGAGGCGGCGGCGGCAGCGAGGCGGAAGCCGCGCTGGACGGGCCGTTGGCTGTGGAGCAGCTGCAGGAGCTGCTGCGGCTTGCGGGTGATGGCGGTGGCGGTGGCGGCGGCGGTGGTGAGGCGGAGCCGGATGGGGGTGGGGGCGCCAAGGCGCCGGTGGCGTCGCAGCTCTTGCAGGTGGGTGGGTGGGCGTGGGTGGGTGGGTGGGTGGATGGGGGTGCCAGGCTGGTACTTGGCATTCCCGCCAGTGCGTGGTGGTGGGTGTCGTTGGATCCTGTTGGTTGCAGCGGCGGTGCGTTGGGTGGGCGGCAGGCAGGTAGCACATGGCAGGTACCGGTGGTGAGGTGGCAGCGCAGCCAACACGGTTTGCCTGCGACACGGTCTGCAGTCTGCACTGCAGTTGGTGACCTGTGCTTGTCAGGCAGGACTGTGGTGGCCTGGTGGGGGAGGAGGGGAGGTTCCGTCTCCATGCCTCCGCTGCACACATGCGCCCTCTGCTATCTAGCCTTAGCCCTGACCCCTGACCTCTGCCCGGCCGCGCAGGAGTTGGTGGCGCTGCTGCGCGGTGCACTGGAGGCGGCGCAGGCGGGCAGCGCCGCGGGCCTGGCGGCAGCAGCGGCCGCCGCCGCCGCCGCGGGCGGGGCAGGCGGGGCGCCTCTGTCAGGCCGTGCGGCCAAGCGGCAGCGGCAGCTGCTCAAGCAGATGGGCGGTGGCGGCGGCGGCAGTAGCAGCGGCGGCGGTGGTGCTGGCAGCGGCAGCGGCAGCGGCAGCTACAGCTACGGCGGCGTGATCAACGGTGGCGGCGCGGGGCAGGCGGCCGGTGCTGGCGGCGATGGCGCTGGTGGTAAGGGCCCTCGGCGGCGCTGGACGCGTGTGGAGGGCTGGGCCCGCTGCGCCATAGGCTGCCTGCCCTGCCCGCTCAACCCCAACGGCCGGGTGCCGCCGCTGGCGGGCCGCCCGCCGCCGCCGCCGCTGCCGCTGCTGAATGCGGCAGCAGCAGCAGCGGGAGGCTTTGGGCTGCCGCCGCCGCGAAAGGGTGATGCTACCTGTGTCGGCTATCAGCAGCAGGGGGCAGGCGCCGGGAGAGGCCCCTTTGGGCCTGCTGGGGCAGGAGGTGGAGGAGGTGCAGGAGGTGCAGGAGGTGCAGGAAGTGGAGGCGGCTTGCTGGGAGCTGCGGGTGTGGGTGTGGGTGTGGGCGCAGGTGCGGACCTGGATGTGGACCCCGCGGCCGCGGGCTGGTGCCTGCCGCCCGAGGAGCTGGAGGAGCAGGAGCAGTTGGAGGAGATGGAGGAACAGGGGCAGGTGGCGGAGGAGGAGGTCGTGGAGGAGGCGGCTGGAGAGCAGGAGGAGGGGCCCGGTGGTGGTGAGGCGATAGAGGTGCAGGGGGAGGTGGAGGCTGCAGCGCAAGGGGCCGAGGGGGCAGGCGGCGACTTGGCTGGTGGCGGACCGGATGGTGAGGGGGAAGAGGGGGAAGGCGAAGAGGAGGATGAGGATGAAGAGGATGCGGACGAAGAGGAAGGAGAGGAGCAGGTAGGTGAGGCGGCGGCGGGGGGTGGCAAGGGCCCAGCGGCTGGAGCAGGCTTCGGTGGTGGTGGTGCTGGGGCGGAAGCGGGCGGGGATGGGGAAGCGGCTCCCGGTGGTGGTGTTGCTGCTGCTGGCGGGGGGCTGTTTGGAGCGCTGCTGGAGCGGGTGCGTGGCAGCTCTGCGGAGCGAGAGGATGGGGCGCCGGGGCAGGAGGATGGGGACCTGCACGGGGACGAGCAGCAGCAGCAGCAGCAGCAGCAGCCGGCAGGGCTGTTTGGTGGTGCCGGCATGGCAGGCGGTGGCATTGGCTTCCTGCTGTGACTCGTGGTGCTGGTGTCGGGCAGACAAAGCTCTGGCCCATGTGTGCGTACGTGTTTTGAGTGCTTGGCGATGCTGGTGACGGTGAGGTGCCCCGCCAGCTGACGGGTAGAGGCTATCAGGACGGTGGTTAGTAACGAGCTGGGTGGCGTGCTCACACTGGACCTCATTGGGCTCGGGGTGCTGCAGCAAGCCGCATCAAAAGAATCCTGCCTTTTTCAGACTGCTGCATTCACACCTTTTTACCCCGGACCTCCATCAACGGATACCTCGCAGCAACGCGTCACGGCCAGGGGCCTCACCACCAGTGGCGCCCCTGCATCTATAGTTCTGTACGGTACTATTGAGAAAATGGAAATCCCCACATTCCCCAGCCACACCTTTGGGTTATCGTGCACACGGCTGACGCGGACTGCCTGCCTGGTCGGGCCACCTCCCAAACCTTCCCTCTCCTAACCCATGCAAACTGTCCGTCGACTCGTTGCAACGCCTACACACAAACACTTGCAGGAGTCCTCCTCCGACAGCCTGCCCAGTGCCCAGTGCTTCTTATTATTCCTGTCCTGGTGCTGACTCGGGGGCCCTGTCATTGCCGTGTGCGAGCCCTCCTCCTTATTAGTCATCCTTTGCAGCCGCCGCCTGCGGATGTGCCGCTGTCAGCCTTGGCCGCCTGGATATGGAAATCCCGCATCCTCTTCATCCTCATCCAGCCACACCTTTCGGACATCGTGCACACGGCTGACGCGGACTGCCTGCCTGATCAGGCCACCTCCCAAACCTTCCCTGAGATGAGGTCGCGGGTGCCGTCTGCCGCACCACAGGTCCACCGCGCCACAGCACAGTCGTTCCTGTGCTTGCACGCGCATCACCCAGCAGGGCCGGGCTGTCGCTGCCGGCGGACCACAGCCCTGTGTCTGCAGTTCGGGTTGAGGGGTGGGGGTTGGAAGTCGCGCGCGCCGCACGCCACGACGCACGACGACGGCCAGCAGGCCACAGCGCGGTGGTGGTGATGGGCGCAGTGGTGGGTGCAGCCTGCTGCCGCTGTCTGCCCCCGCGATGTGCCCCCACGCAGCTAGCGGCTCCTGCGAGGCCCAAGGTTCTTAATTTCGCCCAAGGAAGACTGTTTGCATCCCGCCTGCCTCAGCGCTGGCCCCGGTGCCATGGTTTGTACGCCCACACGCACCTCATGGCGCTACGCCCATTCCCGTCCTGCTCCGCCACCGCCCAGGCCAGCGTCTCGCTCCTCGCTGCCTGCCGCCGCCGCCGCTTCGAATGGGCTGGTAGTACAACCCCCACGCTGTCGCCGTTGCCGCCCTGCTAATGCCCGCACCGCTACTGCCCATTGCCCAGGTGCGGCATGGACGCCTCGCCCTTGCCGCCGCCGCCGCCGCCGCCGCCGCCCTTGCGCTTGGCAAGCCACCGGGCCGCCTTGGCAGCATCCGCCAGCGCTGCAGCCTGTACAGCACAGATTGCGGACGCAGGGCCGTACTCCGCAAAGTCACGTCACGTGCATGTATGCTGCCGTGTTCAGCCAGTGAGCCGATGTAGAGAGGCACAATAGCCACCACAGGGCGAAAGGGAGCCGCGCCACCCAGCCAGCCACCCACGCACACACCTGTGGGTCGTAGCGGTAGATCAGCAGCCCATTGCGCTTGGCGCCGGTCTTGGCCACGCCTGGGGCCCTGCGTTGAAGCCGATGGAGGGCGCGTTGAGGCCCAAGACAAACGCGTGTTGACCGCAACACAGTGGCATTGAACTTCCTTGGATGCACTGCCTTGGACGCCATCGCAATCGCCAAACACTGTGGATGGAAGGCTACCAGTACTACCAGTACCAGGCCTCACCTCCGTATGGCAAAGAAGACCGAGTCACGCCACCTGGGAACCGTCCAGGTGTTTGCAGAGATCCTGCAGGCGTACGGACCCGTGTCAAACCACGCCATCCAGCTTTAGGGCGCCACCCCCGCCCAGACAGTACGCAACTTGCCCAAACATACCTTTGGTCCAGCAGCAGCGCAATGTACGGGTTTGCTTGCAGCACTGCGCACACGTCCTCGGATGTGCCCTGCAGGGCAAGGGCAGGTTCCGGCATCCGTGGTCAAGCCACCTGCCTGCTTGCACTGGTCCCCTCCGAGGCGTAGCGCTGCCAGCCACCGCCTTACAACACCCGTCATCATTACTACTGGCCACATATGGCTCCACCCGCCTTCGCTGCGTCGGGCTCTTGTAATGAGCTACAGACTCCCCCATCGGCCCCTCCTCCCCCAAACCCCCATTCCTTACCTGGTAGTCAGGAAGAGCCAGGAAAGCGTTCCGGCACCATGCCTGCGGGGTGTCCATGGAAGCGGTAGTTGCGAGCGGTTGTGGGTTAGGGCCACATGGGGAGGACGCCCGGTTCGTCCTCCCCATGTGGGTTAGGGCCTGAGATGGCAGGAATGGGGCGGGACGGGCGCGAGCCAAATACTAGGGGACAGGCTCACGAGTCACGACACTCACCTCCCAGTGCACGTTGGGGTTCACCTGCCGAGCGCGGCCACACATCACTGCGGCCAGATCCCATGGAAGGAGTTGGTAGTTAGTGCAATATCGGCGAGTTGCACATGCACTTCAAGCACGCCGTGCCAATGTACCATGCATACAACACGCAAATGCAAGACGCGGCTGCGCTCACCCTCCTCGGGCGCCTCCCCGTGGTCTAGGCGGGCACGGACAGCACTTAGCCTCGACCGCAGCCGGCGCCGCGCAAACTCGTCCTTGGGGTCCCAGCCTGCACAGAACATTAGCAAATAATTTTGTGTCTGCAAACGCGCGACAACTATTACGACTGCTTTCGGGTCGGGGTGCACACAGGCAGGGGACGCCGCACTCACCCAGCTGCATCATGATCCTGGATACCTCCGCAGGCGCCGCCAATCGCCTCCGCCTCCGTGTCTGCGAAGCCGCACCGCCTGCCCTGCCACCGGCGCCTGGTGTAGCACATCGCTGCCGCTCAGCCTGCACCGCAGCCAGCACCACCTGCAGGCCAGCCCAAGGTGGGGCAGCCGTGAGATCGCGGCCCCCGACTACCGCTCTCTATTCGAATTGTTCTACGCACCTCCCACTCGTGTGGCTGCCAGCTATGGCGCTCCGCGCCCGCAGCTGACACATGGCCACGCTGCCGCCCGCGCAAGTGGGTCGCGGCCTGAAGCACCCGAGCCACGGCAGCTGCAACTGTGGGGCGTGCCGTGGTGCCGGCATCGAGACCGGGCGCAGCCGCGGGCCTCACGGCGGGGCCAGCCTGGCCGATTGCAGCTGCATTTTGGGCCGCATTGCTCAACACGGCCTGCACGGCCAAGGGCAGGGCCGCCTGGAAGAAGGCTAGCGAGTTTATGTTCCCGTGCAGGCATGCCAGGGCTACGGGTCTGTCAAGAGATTTTGGGGCCACCTTTAATAATCAAGTTAGGAAGCAATTGACCAATTATCCAATATGAAGCCAGAGTGCATCAAGCTTGAGTTCTGGATCCATGTTGCTGTCACGACAAGAACGTTGCTTTTTTGCTTGTGTCTCTTAAGCCCTATACTTGCATTGTAATGCGAAAATTGTTGCAAGATGTTCGCCAAAAGCTCGCCACCTCATGCCCTGCACTTGGCGATGCAATCTGTGCTCGACAACGCTGCGCGCTTAACGACAAACAGGCTGCGGCATAAAGCAAAGTGCCACTGGCATAGGCTAGGCGCCGACCTCATCCAGAAGATCGCGAGCTACCTCGACCCCAGCTTTGTTGCCGCCCATTTAAAGCTGATCGACAGCAGCACCGCGGCCAGCCTGCGCGGGGTGTATGACAAGGTGCGGCTGCTCGCACCTCATACCGGCAGCTATGAACAGCAGCCGGTGTGGCCAGGAGAGGCCTTTGTCGCGCACTGGGGCCGGCCCGAGCCCTGGCGCGCCCTCAACCTCAAGACGCGGGTGCGCATTCTGTGCGCGGCCGCTGCCTCGGGCCACGCCGGCAGCCTGGACGCGGCGCTCGCACACGCCGGCTGCGAGGTGATGCCACGGGTGCTGCATGCGGCAGCGGCAGCCGGCAACGCGGAGGGCTGTGAGCTGCTGTTGGCCATGGGCGGGGGCTGCCAGCTGGATGAGGAGGCGGTTGCGGCCGCAGCTCGCGGTGGCCACTTGCAGCTAGTGCAGCAGCTGATGGCGAAGGTGCCGGGCGCCTCCAGTGACAGCTACCGACGGTACAGTGTCCGCAGCAACTATGTGGAGGCTGCGGGCCGCGGCGCGTGCGTGGGCGGCCGGCTTGAGGTGCTGGCCTGGCTGCGGGCGGCGCACGGCTTCAGGCCTCACAAGGAGGACGCAGAGGCGGCGGCAGAGGCGG
The DNA here is from genome assembly GCA_016834595.1 of Chlamydomonas schloesseri. Lineage (NCBI taxonomy): Eukaryota > Viridiplantae > Chlorophyta > Chlorophyceae > Chlamydomonadales > Chlamydomonadaceae > Chlamydomonas > Chlamydomonas schloesseri. The sequence continues at coordinate 203,965 of JAEHOD010000090.1, forward strand.
GCCAGGCAGCGGTGGTGGAGCTGTTGCTGCAGCAGCTGCCTGAATGCACTTGCCGTTACTGGGATAGGAGCGACGAGCGTTGGCAACTGCTAACGGCGATGATGTTCGGCTGCCCGGTGGAGGTGGTTGCGAGGCACTACGACCGGCTGTGGCGCTGGTGGTACAGGGAGGAGGACCGGGACGGGCAGTGGGTGCTGGACGGCTGGCCGCACGACGAGTTCTGGACGTTTCGGGACCCGGACGGCAACGACTTGGGTGACTACGGAGATCGGGACCGGGCGATGCGGCGGCTACTGAACGCCGCCGCCGGCAGCCCCACGCCCTGCTGGGCCGCCAAGCTGGACCTGCTGCTGCAGCGCTGGGGGCCGCAGGTCATGGGGGCACTGTTGCGGGGGGAGCGGGGCGTGATCAAGGACTGGGACAGTAGGCATGACGGCTTCATGTCGTACAAGTTCTGGTCGCCGCACCCCATGCCTGGTTACCTGCAGCGCCTGCGAGCTTGCGGTTGGGTGCCGGACATGATGGCGGTTGAGGACGCCGCGCGCGACGGGCACGCAGATGCGCTCACCTGGCTGTGGGATGACTGCGGTGTGAGCACGCCGGACTCGGACGCGCTGAAGGCTGCGCTGGGCTGGGCCACGGCGCCGGGGCACATGGACGTGCTGCGCCTGCTGCGGGAGCGGGGGCTGGTGCGCTTCACGGTGCGGCACGTGCTGGCGGAGGCGCAGGGGGGCACGTGGCGGACCCAGGATCGGGGCGGTCCCCTATTTAAGTTCTGGGACGAGCGCAGCTGGACGGAGGAGTCGCTCGCGTGGCTGGTGGGCGTCGCGGAGGACGACGAGGTTTCGGAACTTCCCGACCAGCATGCTTGGTGTTGTGGGCCGCGGGATCCCTGGTCGCGGGCCTTCTACCGGGCGGCCCGGGCGGGCGCCGGCATCGACCTGCTGGCGGCGCTGGTGGCGCGTGGCGCGGAGGTGCAGGTGGCGCCGGTGGCGGCGGGCGGCAGCGTGGAGGCGCTGGCCTGGGCGGTGGAGGAGCTGCTGCAGGACCAGGAGGAGGGCGCCGCCAAGTTGAAGGTACGTGCGTGTGCGTGCATTACCGCATGCCGGTGGTTGCTGGCGCATGCTTGAAGGTGCCCACGCATGGCTCCGGCACGCAAGGCTCCGTCAAGACTGGTCTTCGCATGTTAGGGTTCTGCCTTGGGTGGCATGCAGGCACACGCAGACGGGTCTAACACTCCTGCTCCACCCTTGCTACGACGCGCTGGGACCCGCAGGACCATCAGCATGATGCATGGGGACACTATTGCTGCTACAGCGACTGTGGCAACCTGGCGGCTTGGGAGTGGCTGCATGCCCGCGGCCTAGTCCGTCCAATCGAATGGTGGCGCACATGAAGGCTGCCATGTGTTTCGAGAGAGTGGAAGCGAAAGTGAGCATAGGCATGAGTGGGGCTCTTAGACGCTGACTGTGATCTTGTAGAACTTGAGTGCTTGGCTTCCCTATGACGGCCATCTGAACTTGGGGGCGATGGGGCATGCATGGTAACATCTAAATCAGTATTGCCGTCCTTTGTTTGGTTTACGTCCTGTTGCTGTAGTAGTGCAAACAATGAGAATTTATGCTGGGATGCAGTTGAGACACGCACAGATGGTGCCGCTGCCAAGGAGGAGTGCAGAGCGGCCGGAGAGCGGCCGGCCGGCGGTGATGGTGGCGGTTGTGCATATCGTTGCTGGTCTGCTGGATGGACAGCGCCGTGCCGGGGCCAACATGTTTGTTTCTTGGCCCGAGGACTTGACGTACAGGTCGTACGCGCAACTTTGCATACGCGGACACGGGCCCTTTCGTCGGTGTGTGGCTACCAGCGCCTCGACTTGTACATCAGAACATATCTACTCATGCCAGGCGCCACATAACGAAATTTAACTGTCACATCCTCACAACAGCATAGTAGCGCCGGTACACATCCTGTGATCCTGACATCCAGCTGCACTCTGAGGTACTGAGGCACGCAACACGATTACTGTCTGCACATGGCTCGTGCTGGCGTTGCAGTGTAGCACTGATCAGTCACCTCCACCACTACTGCTTCCGTTTGCGAGGCGGCGGGACTGCAACCACTTACACCCAAGGATCACTAGTGTACATTCTACTTGCCTGTGAGAACCAGCAAATCCTACGGGAACGAGAGAGGCTATGTCAGAGAAACACATACCGAAGTGTAAGAAATGGCACTTAAAAGTACCGGGTGATAGAGAGCGGAGCTGTTAAGGCTTAAGAGGTTGCACTGTGTGTACGGTACCCATCCGGAGCCGCGTGTCCGCCTGACACGGTCCGGGAAAGAAGGGAACCCCAAGGGGTATGTGCACGTGAGTCCCGCTTACAGTCGCAGCAAACGTAGCATTGTTGCTTGCCACCCGGCGCTGGACCTGTGGACAAATTGCACTTTGTTGTTGTCAGGATCGAGCGCGCGTGTGACTACATGCTCCCCAAGATTGCTATGGCGGCAATTAAACACACCAACACGCTTTTGTAATGTGCGTGCGCGTATGATCCCCTCCCTATCAGGTCCCAATCTTAGTCTGGTGCCGCTTGGCTTGCAGCATGCATGCGCACGCGCCTCGCTGCTGAAACGTCCCGTCTTACGCGCACCTGCACCTTCTTAGCACCATTCCCGCCCTTGGCTTGCAGCTCCTCCACCGCCCAGGCCAGCGCCTCCACGCTGCCGCCCGCCGCCACCGGCGCCACCTGCACCTCCGCGCCACGCGCCACCAGCGCCGCCAGCAGGTCGATGCCGGCGCCCGCCCGGGCCGCCCGGTAGAAGGCCCGCGACCATTGCTCGGTCCTGATCTCCATAGATTCCTTAGTCATTGCCGTCCGGGTCCTGAAACGTCCAGGACTCGTAATGCGGCTCTCGCCCCCACACCCACAGCTGATTCTCCTCGCAGTGCAGTTGGTTTACTCGGGAATGGCATACCATTAATCCACACCCACTGCCCGTCCCGGTCCTCCTCCCTGTACCACCAGCGCCACAGCCGGTCGTAGTGCCTCGCCACCACCTCTACCGGGCAGCCGAGCATCATTGCCGTTAGCAGTTGCCAACGCTCGTCGCTCCTATCCCAGTAACGGCAAGTGCATTCAGGCAGCTGCCGCAGTGTAGCAGTACTGCCGGTAAAAGGACTTGATGACTAGCCGGAGACAGCTTGCGGGGTTATTGTGGAGTTGTGAAGGTTTCCCGCCACACGCAGCAGCAGCTCTACCACAGCCGCCTGGCCTGCCTCCGCCGCCGCCTCTGCGTCCTCCTTGCGAGGCCTGAAGCCGTGCGCCGCCCGCAGCCAGGCCAGCACCTCAAGCCGGCCGCCCACGCACGCGCCGCGGCCCGTAGCCTCCACGTAGTTGCTGCGGACACTACACCGTCGGTAGCTGTCACTGGAGGCGCCCGGCACCTTCGCCATCAGCTGCTGCACTAGCTGCAAGTGGCCACCGCGAGCTGCGGCCGCAACCGCCTCCTCATCCAGCTGGCAGCCCCCGCACATGGCCAACAGCCGCTCACAGCCCTCCGCGTTGCTGGCTGCTGCTGCCGCGTGCAGCACCCGTGGCATCACCGGCGTGCGCGAGCGCCGCCCAGCGTGGCCCGATGCAGCGACCGCGCACAAGATGCACACACGCGTCTTGAGGTTGAGGGCACGCCACATCGGCTGCTGTTCACAGCTCCCGGTTTGAGGTGCGAGCAGCTGCACCGTATCATACAGCCCGCGCAGGCTGGCTGCGTTAATGCTGTCGACCAGCTTAGGAGGGCAAGCGACGAACGTTGGGTCGCGATAGCTCGCGGACTTCTGCACATGTTCGGTGATTATCCTGCGTCAGTGGCATTTAGCTGTATGCACCAGGGTGTATGCCGTAAAGCGCAGGCGATGTCGAGCACATCGCATGAATGAATGCATCGCCAAGTGCGGAGTCGAGCTGTTGGGTGATCTTGCAAGACAGTGTGTATGCATATACGCATCATAACACAAGAAATGGGCAGAAAAAGCCAAGTTCATGCGATGACAGCGACGCGGATCCAGAACTCGTCCTTGATTTGCTCTGGCTTTGCAAATTGCAATTATTATAAACACATACAAGCTTCACACATGCTGCATGTGATCTTCGTAGCCGAACTTTACCTCGCTGCATATGCCGACGCAGGGCTCGGTATTCCCCCAGGCGGCCCTGCCATTGGCAGTGCAGGCAGTGCTGAGCAATGCTGCTAAAAGTGCAGCCGCCATTGGTCGGTCTGGCCCGGAGCTCGCGGCTGGCGGCGCGGGGGCCAGGCGGGGTGACCACCGTGCACCGCGTGGTGGCGGTGCGTGGCCGCGTGGCGCCGTGGCTGCCGCGGTGGCTCGTGTGCTCGGGGCCGCGTCTCAATTGGGCAGCTTCAGTAAACGGTAAGTGAATGGGGGGAATGAGCAGGCGAGCGGAGCCACGGCCGGCAGGCACGGCGGGTGGGCCGAATAATCCAAGAGGGCGGGGAGGCCGAACTGTAGGAGGAGGGCGGGATGGGCGGTGAACGTCAATAACAAGTACGAACGCTGTCACAATATCGGCAGTTAACAGGCGAAAAAGGGAGACTTCGCTTAGAGGCTCCATCACCCCCGAGCCCGTCGGGCCCTCCGGTCCTCCGCCTCTAACCACACGTAAACACCGCCCTTAAACACACTGTACATGTTGTGTATGCCCACGCAGGGGGTCACCTCCGAGCCCCCGGGTTGTACATCGATGGCAGCCGCATGAAATGCAGGTGCGCCCAGGTGCTCGTAAGTTAGCTGTATGGTGCGCAAGGCATGGGAGCTTGAAGCTTGTTGCGACCTTGGGCTGGGGCCTCATGCGACGTGGCGGAGCTCAGAGCTGCACTTGGGGCCGGTTGGTTCGCTGGGGCGACGTGCCGTGCCGAGTGGGGCATTTTGGAGCGGATTGGGTTTGAGCGTTCGAGGTCGGTGCGTGTGGGGATCCTGCAGCCACCCGGGACCGAGCCCGGGCCCGCACATGCCTTCATGGTGCGCAGAATCTACTAGACCCAGAGCCAGCAGTCGCATGGCATGACTACAACATGCCCTTGCCACGCTGCCGGCCTGTATGTGCCTCCATTGTAGCTGTGCGACTGCTCCTGCTTACGAATCTGTTGTGTTCAAATTTGGTGGGATGCTGGCGTTCTGACACAGGTGCTGGTGGCGGCAGCTCAGGAAGAGCGGCTGCGGGTGGCCAAGACAGGCGCCAGCAGCGTGAAGGTGCATGCGCGTGGCGGGCATATGAGGTCCGCGCCACGACCTCCGGAGCAGCTGACAAAAATCATGCGGCAGCTGGGTAAGGTGCTGCATGCAAAGTACGCAAGGGCTACTTTTATTGAGTGTGCTCGTTTTCGTGGCTTCAAGGAATGGACGCTGACGATAAGACGTTGCGGTATAAAGTGCGCACGGTACTAAGTAACATCCGCGCACGCCTGGACCACGGAGAGCCCCCGGAGGAAGGTGAGAAGCCGCAGCTGGCGAATTTCCGCACTGCACCTGCAACCTTACCTTCTTCGTACGCAGTTGTCAAAACTAAGGAGCGCCCCAGAAATGCGAATCGCAATCTACGTTGGAAGGTAGGTGCAAGCCGTGCTGCACTTTGTGCTCTCATTTACACGCGGTAACTGATTTGTCCTTGCAGGCATGGTGCCGTGACGCCCTCCTAGCGCTCCCAGGGAACCGGGTGCGTGGTCGTGGCCGTTGTGCGTGCGGTATTGTTCAGTGTTAATCGACACCGTGCGCAGGGAACATCGGCCGACGTGTGTGCGATGCTGCTTGCTCATCCCCGCATCTCGTTATTGCTGGACCAAAGGTGAGTACAGATGCAAGCGAGTGCATGGGTTATACGCAACATCCTTCATGCGTGTGAATTCACCCTTGGCAGGATGCGTCCTGACAAACGCATAGTTCCTCGTTGGCACGGGGCTGTGTTCGCCGCCATTCGTCGGTGAGCCGTCTGCAGCAATATGTGCTTTCATGATTTGCATATTCGCACGTTGCGCGAACCTTTGCTCCTGTAACTACGCATATAATCCAGAGTTCGTGGTGTCATCAAGACCGGCGAGAAGCGCGCTGGGCTAGTGATCTACCACTACGACTCCCAGGTACCTTGATCCTTGATGGCTGCCGTGGCCATCACGTCTCCAAACGTGCAATGATCGCGGAACGCATCTCAGCACTCATGTACGGTAGCTAGTAACAATTGCCAGGTGTGATCAGGGAAGTGACCCGAGAACCCTAGTCTTAGCCCTGAGGACTACCTCACGGGACTACCACTTGACGTGCCACTTGACTTGACCGCAGGCCGGCGAACTGCTGGATGCCGCAATGCGCAAGCGGCGGCGCAAGAGCGAGGCGTCCATGCCTCAACTGGGCAAGGGGCAGTAAGGCAATACGGTGGAGTGACGTCTGACGTGGAGTGACTAATGTCAGGCAGTGTGCCAGTGTGCCAGTTTCCTCGGGCTTAGGAGAGAGGTCTGCGTCAGGAGTGATGACTTGGTGGGAATATGGATGCAAAGACGCGGTTTTGCCAAGTAGCGAGCCCACCCCGTGTCCGTTTAGCGCATGTCCGTTCAGATGTCCGTTCCCCGTGTAAACCATGGCATACTTGTCCCGCCTGGTCCGCTGACCCGGCGGGTCGTTCACGTTTACTCAACGTGTTCAGTTGTTGCTCTGCATATCTCTGATACCGCAGCGATATGAAAGGGATGCTACTGGCTGCGCGATAGAAGCAAGGCGCGGTGAGCTGGCTTGCTCGCACCCGCGTTCCAAGGCTTCTTTCAAGGGCTTGCCGCGAACCATGAGTAAATTATCTTGATATTTGTTTGCATAATCAAACAGCTGGCACTCGTAACTTTAGCTTTCGTGAGCCCACCGCACTATCAACAAACCCGGCCTCTGCACCACCCAACTCAGCTGGGTCCTCGTTGAGCCCCTTAGGTTTGCGCTCGCGGCATTTGCCGCTGAGCTATTACCTGTTTTCCTACACGCTCTAAAAGCGCGGCGGGCGCTGGCGTTTCCTGGCAAGAGCCTGGCCTGAAAATGCTGAACCACAAGGTCCACAGCCGCTCGGCGACGCTAGGACAGCGGCGGTTAGTTGTAGCCGGCGCGGCAAGCTTGGGGAGACGCGCGCAGGGTCGCGGTCGGCCCTCAACGGTGCTGCTTGCCCACGCCACCACGCTGCACAAGCCTCACCAAACGCCATGCCCAGCGCCGGCTCCAGTTCCTGCAAGCCTAGCAAACAAGCCACGGCTAAGCTATGTCGGGCACGCCGTCGCAAGTGAGGCTTCCTCATGTTGGCGATGCATGGGCGTGCGCGCGCGGGTTGCAGACAGCGCGATGGGCGCGAGCTCGGTGCTTGGGCAGCGTCACTCGTGGGCTCTGTAACTGGGTTGGAGTCTGGGCGTGAGGTCCGTCTGGGTGGGTGTTGCACCCTCAGGCTAGTGCCCCTCGGCCGTCCATGTGCCTTGAGCCGGCGCCAGAGGTCCCCTTGATGGCTGCCGGGTTGCCCGGAGCCTAGGGCTAAGGGGTCATAGTGTAGTTGAAAGGCTCACCTTCGTGACGGGGCGAAGCAGCACGGGTGCAAGGGCGTGCAACCGTTCTGAGTGGGCCGAGCCGAGCGGGCACTGTGAACCCGCCTTGTGAACTCTTCAGCACCGCGGGGCCACGCGGGGCACACGGCCCACTTGTCCTCCCTTACGTTTGCCTCCACGTCAGCACCCTCACCGCCATCCGCATGACCGCACGCGTTTTTTAATTCCCTGCAGGCAGCAGCGACGGCATCAGCCCCGATAAGACGATGTACGGCACACGCGTTGAGGTACGTGCCGTGTGGTGGCTGGTGGTGCGGCGGCCTATACGGATGCATGCTGGGCTGCGGGGTTGTAAGTTCCAGCCCATTCTAAACCAAAAACCGAACTAGCGAGTGAGGCGCAGACAGAGGCGACAAATATAAGGCATAGATATGATGGAATGTCGTGGAGGATAGGCGAGCGGCGCCGCCGACTAAAATCGCGGCCCAGGCTCGAGGACACGCATAACAGCACAAACAGTCACAAAAAGACAAGCAGTGAAACCCACGACTTACCTGGCGACCGGGGCTAGGGGCATTGGGCCTGGTGGCGGCAACGGATGCCAGGGCCGTGCGCACTGCGCAACAGGGCCACGCCCAGGATACAGGGATGGCCTCTGTCTGGCGTGTAAGTATGTTGATGGCCTCTTTGGCGTGTAAGTATGTTGATGCTAAATTAGCTGTGTGCCTGTACCACTGCTGCCGGCATCCCCGCCCGCAGGAGGCCCAGGGCGGCGTGCTGCGCCCACCGCCTATCTCCAAGCCGGACGCGGAGTTTGAGGCCAAGCTGGGCGTGCAGTTCGTGGAGGGGCGGGAGGGCATCGTGGTCACCGAGCTGAACGAGCTGTTTGAAAAGGTGAGGGGGCTGGGGGTGGGGAGGGCGGGGCTGGGCGTGGACGGGTGATGCCAGGGAGTGGGCTGAGCAGGTGACAGCGAGTGAGGGTGCGGTGAGGTCCGGGGGAATGAGGGCGGGGTTGGCATGGGCGTGGGGGGAAAGGCTGGGGAACGGCGCATGCGAGTCCGGATGTGCGGGCCAGCAAGGAAGGTCCTCACGTGGGCACCTGCACCACCACCACCGTCACCATCACCACCACCGTCACCATCACCACCACCGTCGGCACCACCACCACCACCACCACCACCACCACGCACAGGTGGGCTTCCCGCGCCGCGACCCGGACCGGCTGAAGATCGCGCTGGAGAACACCTACCACGTCATCTGGGTGCGCTCCACGCGCCAGAGCCGCCTGGCGCGCAACGGCCAGATGATCGGCTTTGCGCGCGCCACCAGCGACGGCGTGCTGAGCGCCACGGTGTGGGACGTGGCGGTCAACCCCGCCTGGCAGCGCAGCGGGCTGGGCCGCGCCCTCATGGAGCGGCTCACCAAGAAGCTGGTGAGCGAGGGTGGCTGTGTGGCTGTGGTTGGGGCTGTGGCTGTGTGTGTGGGGGGGGGGGGGGTAGCTAATGCCAGAAACCCAAAGCGAAACCATTGCAACCGGGGGGCATTGGGGTGGGGTAGCAGGGTGGGGGTGCGGGAGGGCTGGTGCCGTTGGGGGGGGTCCCGGGGGTGTGGGGTGGAGATGGTGGCTCGGGTGATGGGAGGGGAGAACAGGGATGGGAGAGGGTTAGAGGTGGAAGGTGTGGGGGGTTGGGGTGCTGGGGCAGTTGGTGGATATCTGGGAAGGGGTAGGCAGTGAGGAGGAGAGGGGATGGGAGAAGAGGGGCTTTTGGAGTGTCAAAAGTCCCGGCCAGTGAGCTTGGGCTAGGATGAAAGTAAGCAAGCGTTGGGCGACTCCTCCCCCTACATGCTGCACTTCGCTGAATATCCACATGCAACCCACCCGCACCCATCCCGCGCCCGCTCCTAAAGCTCACACTCCCACACTACACACACACTACACACACACACACACACACACACACTGAACTCTAACGCACACTACACACAAACACCCCAGGTGGAGGACGGCATCCCCACCATCACGCTGTACGCGGAGCCGCAGGTGGTGGGCCTGTACGAGAAGCTGGGCTACGTGCGCGACCCGGAGGGCATCCGCGGCATGGCCTTCCAGCGCCGCAAGAAGGAGAAGGCGGGCGCGGGCGGCGCGCTGCTGCGGGTGTGAGGAGGCGGAGCCGGCAGCCGGCCAGCTGCGTGAGGAGCCGGCTGCGTGAGGGGCCGGCCGGCAGCGGGAGCAGGCAGGAGGGGGGGGCCAGGAGGAGGGGCAGGGCTACACCTCAGGCCCTCGGGTGTATTGTGCGTGGAAAGTGAAGAACGTTGAGCGCAGGATGTGGGATGCTGATTGGGCGTTGTTGTGTTGTGTTGGTGCCAGCTGGCAGGGGGCGGCATCCGCCGCGAGGAGCCCAGTGGGGCAAGATGAGGGGATGCCCACGTGCCGCCGCCGGCGGCCGCTGCGGCAGCGGTGGCGTGTGAGCTCTCGTGTTTTGTTGCACGCGTGCTGTGTACTCGTATGCTTGTGTGCGAAACGTAGCTATGCGCGTTGTGTGGCACCGCCGGAAGGAGGGAAAGGCCGCGCTCACGCGCAGAGGGCCGCACTGCGCAGATTTTGCCGCTGCGCCGTGCGGGACTGTCCAGGCGCGAGTGTGAGAGCGAGTGCAGGTCGCCTCGGCGCCTATGGGCCGTTGCTGCCTTGCCGCCTTCTTGACTGAATGCTGACGGGGCGGGGAGTGGAGGCAAGGCAACATGAGCGTGTACATGTATATGCGGGCGGCCTGCGGGCGGCAGGCTGAGTGAGACTGCAGCACAAGGAGTGCGAAGCGTGTGTGCATGACCCTGCGTCCCTCCGTTTGCAATTGTTAGCCATTAGCCGGTAGGGAGGCCAGGGCGTCTGCCTTTGTTTAAGCGTGCAGCTGTTGTTGAGTGCGCAGAACTGTGAGCGGTGAGCGGCAGGGCATTACAATGTCCCTAGCGTTGAGCCAGGTAGCGTCGAAAGCAGGCAGCAGTGACTGACTGCCTCTCGAAACGATTTTGACCAGTCGCACAGCACTTACGCACTAAGTGTGTTTTATTGAGGTTGGTTGAAGATCAAACACCAGTGAGTGACATGGGCACGGCGGGAGCACAGTCTTGGATAGATAGATGTAAGCATACGACTTAGCCAGATAGTCTCGTGGCACGACGTCAGTGACAGACTTCTTCACGTGCAGGACGGGTCGCGAGGCTAGCAGGCGCGGAGGGCTGGCGCGTTTATGTAACAACAACATGGCTTGAACTCTTGAACACTACACCGTAACTCGAGGTACTTGCGTACTGCCATGGATGCCACCTGCCGCTCTCGAAGCGCCAGTTGGGTTTCAGGGGCGTGGCGCCATTTCCGTCGGCCTGCCCAGGGCCCAGGGCCCACCACACGCACGTGCGGCAGCAGTGTGACGGCGGCGTGGCAGGGCTACGGACACGTGCAAACTACTAATGCGTATGCGTATGCGTATGCGAATGCGATATCGACCAGACGTTGATGTCATGGCTAGCAAGCAAGGAGAGAGGAGGGTGAGCAAATAGGAGTGCGCAGCCACGTTACCTCAAAGGTCGGTAACCGCTGATAAAAGGCGTCCCGACGCCGCCGGTGTGACTGTTAGCTGTGCTGTGCTGGTCGCTGTGCTGGGTGCGCGCCGGGCTGTCGTGGCCAGGCCGGTGTGACCAACCTGGGCACGGTATGTCCCACGCGTGCCCGCTTTCATCAGGACCGCCCAATCTTTGGCGTGGAGGTCGGTCAAGCACCCAAGTGACCGGGCAATCCGTTTCACGTGGCCGCTTGTGCCATCGCGCCACGAAAGCCATGAGCGCTTGAGGTCATGCACGGTCAGATCAGAACAGTGGGTAGCCCCGGCATTGTGTCCCGTTGTGTTGACTGCTACATCCCGGACCCGCAAGGCCGCAAGGCAGCAGAGGGCATGAGCGCTGGCAGGACTGGGAAGCCGGGGTGCTTGTGCCCACGAGGGCGTCCGGGTGCCCCCACGGACCACAGCTGGCGCAACCAACTCTGGTCGCGACTTGAGGAACAGCTACGACAGCCCCGACAAGGTCTGGCCCTCCCCTGTTTGGCCAGGAGCAGTAGGGTGCCGGGGTCCTCCTGACCAGGGGTCCTGGAAGTCTGGAACCAAGCACAGCGCTCAGCTGGGCCTGGAGGGATTGAAGATTCATCGTTTTACAGAACAATGACTCAATGTCACTGTAGCTTGCCTGAGGCAAGCGTTGTAACTATCAAGGATAACGAGCATCTGTCACAAATACCACACCAACAAGAATATCCGAAGTCCGGTACAGCACCGTCCAACACCCGGTCGGTCGGGCAACAGCCCCCGCCGTTTCGCGGGCGCCTCCGCAACACAATCCATGCGGTGGAGGCCCAGCCGCCAACTGCCATCAACGCCACCTTACATGACGTGCACATGACGTATTAATGCAACCGCCCGATGCACCTCACAGCACCATGCTCGGTGTGCACTCCGCCCGCTGCGATGTCAAGCTGCGGCCGCTCCGCCACTCGGCGGAGCAGGCGCGCGCGCCTGGCCACGCATGCGCTGGTTGACGCGGCCAAGGCCGCTTAAGCCAGCTGGCCGCAGTCGGCAATGGTGATGGTGGCGCGGGTCTTGCCGCTCTGGGAGCCGTAGCCCTCCACCTTCTTCACCACATCCATGCCCTTGCACACCCTGCCGAACCTGTGGATGACGGCATGCGGACCAACGACACGGGAAGGAAGGGGGTCAGCCAAGGGACCAGTGACCCGTGCCGCGCAGTGGCAGTCGGCAACATGCGCTGCGATTCATGGCTTTCGGCTCGTCCCCCCCCAGTCAAATGCAAGTGCAAGTGAGTATCAGCAATGGTCATTGCGCGTCGCAAGAACCCAGCTGTCGAACCAGCTGGCGTGAAGACAGGATGTCAAACCCTCAGCCGCTTTCACCAATGGCCCTGCGCACGCCCATTCCCTCCGCAAGCGCCAGAGGCGTCCCTCCCCGCCCAGACACTGCTGGTGCCGCCACTCACACGACGTGCTTGCCATCCAGCCAGGGAGTCTCCACGGTGCACAGGAAGAACTGCGAGCCGTTGGTGTTGGGGCCAGCCTGCGGGAAGAAGCGGGAGGTGGGGGTGCAGAACACACACGAATCATGAAGGCCCGTCCTGTGCAAACCAAGAATCACGCACGTGCGCAGGCTCTCAATCCGGGTATGGCTTCCTGCGGCCGTGGCTCTCGTCTAGTTGGCAGTACGTGCATGGCCCCGAGCATCCCCATAAGCTGCTGCCACCCGCACCCGCAAGCCCGCCCCCATTCCTCGCTCACGTTGGCCATGGACAGCACGCCGGGGCCGGTGTGGCGGTGCTTGAAGTTCTCATCGGGGAACTTCTCGCCGTAGATGGACTCGCCACCGGTGCCGTTGCCGCGGGTGAAGTCACCACCCTGGCACATGAACTGTGAAGAACAATGGAAGGAGAGGGAGAGGGAGGCACAGGGCAGGGAAAGGGCGGTTGAGAGGGGTGGGCAATTGCACGGACGAGCTCAGAGGAAACCAGGACCCAGAAGACGCTGGATTCCGTAGACCGTGAAGCAATTTTGCAACTCACGTTGGGGATCACACGGTGGAAGGTGGAGCCCTTGAAGTGCAGGGGCTTGCCAGCGCGGCCGACACCCTTCTCGCCTGCAGATACGGCAGGGGCGACAACCAGCGAGTCAGAGAGCAGGCACGGCGTGAGTCAGCCGAGCATTGCGGGCCTAAGGCCGCGACTACGGCACAACCTAGAGAAGGTTCTTCAGCTAGGATGCTGAAGGTTCTTTCCCTGGCAGCACCTTAAGATCGTCGCGTGCACATGTGCGTCCCGCAGAAGCTCACCGGTGCACAGAGCGCGGAAGTTCTCCGCGGTCTTGGGCACGTCGTCAGCGTACAGCTGCAGATACACGGCCAGGATACACGCAACGAGTGAGTCGAGCTTGCCCCTGGGTGGGTCGCCTTTCGGCGCGCGCTGGCATCGGGCTAGAGCGCCGTATGCGCTTCAAGGAAATTGCCACGGCACTATCGCATATAGCGAGCCCGGAACAAGTTGTGAGGCCTAGAGCCACGCGAAGGTGCGGCATGCGCGGTCAGCAATACAACGCCGCTCAGGCTTGATAGCTGCCACTCGCTTGCCCGACACCGCCCTACACGACACGACCTAGTAGCTTGCCCCAATAGACCGGTCAGCCCAGTACTTGAACTCCAGAACGACCGCCAGATCGCGACGGCGTGCTGAATGGCTTGGGACCCCCACAAATGAAACGCGTGCAGAACCGAATTGCAGCCGCTACGTGGTCCCCATTGATATGAGGCAGAACGAGTAACGCACCTCCATCTCGACGCGGCCCACAGGCGCGCCATCGGCGGTGATGTCGAAGAAGACAATGGGGTTCGGCATTGTGACTGGTTTTGTTTCAACGAATGGGACTGGTTGAACAGAGTAGTTTGTGTGGGAAGGGCGCTAAGAAGGGCGCTCGGAATCGCGCCCGGTTGCATGGGCCCATGCGAGCTCTTCACCATGCAGACTCGCCGCGGTGTCACCCACTCGCACAGGCCAGTGGACAGTGGCCAATGAAGCAGTCTCCCTGTCCGCCCTTATCTCTGCCGCTGGCCTTAGGGTTTACCCACGGGGTATCCCCCGGCCCCGCCAGAGTATTCCTAAACCGGTATTCACGCGTGTCCCATTCTGGCGGTTGTATGACGCGCTAGAGGCCCGCACGTCTCATTACCCCCCTCAAATGGCAAAGCAGGCACCTAGATCTACAAAGCAGGCGAACTGCTCTGCCCATCTGTTTTCACGCATGTCACATAGGAGGTCACGCGCCGGGCACATCAGGGCAGGTTTCCCCCTCAGGTTACGCCGGCTCGTAGCTTCTGTCTGCCCAGGAAGCGGTCGTGCTCCCTGCGCGTGAGGACTTCCGGGTTGCGCAGGCCGCGGCGACTTAACCCACAAGGGTTGGCGGGAAGCTGTGGTCGTGAACCACGTTTTCACGGACAATGCGAGGTAGTCGTGTCGTGGAGTCGCTTCTAGCTTTACCATGCTGCGCAAAGTACTACCAACCACATCCCCTGTTGATTCCTATGCATTGAACATGTGTGGATGATTGCGCGTTACAAGGGATGTGCTTAATGCAGCAAGCTTACCTCCTTGGCGTGTTCGTAGCGGTGCGTGCCGCAGGGCACGAAACCCAACGATTCCAGGATGGAGCCCCCCATTCCGGCCCCAACACCCGCAGACCCGCACATTGTATGCCAAAGGACATTGTCACCATACCTCATGACACGTTAGATTATAGAAGTGGGTGACCTGAAAGCGAGCTCCGACGGGATCTCCGGGGTAACTCGCGGGAAAGAGGCACCTTTTGTACCTTCTCTGCACCAATGGCGCCAACAGCAGACCCTAAATCTAAGCGCTATGACAGACAATTGCGCATTTGGGGAACGCATGGCCAGCAGCGCCTGGAGAGCTGCTGCATCTGCTTGCTGAACTGTGGCCCTACCGGCTCGGAGACGCTTAAGAACCTTGTGCTCGGTGGCATTGCATCTTTTACCATAGTGGATGGAGGCAAAGTCGAGGCCCGCGACTTAGGCAACAATTTCTTGGTCTCTGCTTCCAACCTCGGCGAGCCGCGTGCAAAGGTCGTCACGGAACTGCTACAGGAGCTAAACGAAAGCGTCTCGGGTAGCTATGTGGAGGAGGTGCCGGAGGTTCTCATCGCAGACAACCCGGCATTCTTCAATGGCTTCGACCTGGTCATCGCGACGCAGGTGTGTCGGTGCAGGGATTGGGGAGCTTGGCGGCGGCGTCAGCGAGGGCAAGGGGCGGAAGGGGGAAGCGTGCACACGGCGGGAAAAGGGGGGAAGGGCTGGGGCGGGCCCAGCACTGGGTCCTGCTATGCGTGCTGTGAGGGTGGGCGGGGGCGAGGGTCCCCGATGCGACCCCTCGCGCGACTGAGGGACACGCCAGGACGTGTGTGTACGTTATGGGAAGTGTGTGGATGCAGCAGGGCCGCGGCATGGGCGCAGCAGGGCCGCAGCCTCCCTGCCACCGACCACGCCGCTTGCTCCATGCTTTACACCCCTTGCACCACCACCACCACCACCACCACCACCACCACCACCACCACCACCACCACCACCACCACCACCACCACCACCACCACCATCACCGCCACCACCACCACCACCACCACCACCACCACCACCACCACCACCACCACCACCACCACCACCACCACCACCACCACCACCACCACCACCACCACCACCACCTGCGGCATCCCCGGGCACCTCGCTGCTCATCCGCATGTCCCCCTTCCATTGCGGGCCCCCCCTGACTAAGCATACCTGGAACCCCCCACCCCACCATTCTCTTGGTCGTTTTGCTTCTGGTTTCTGGAATGAACTACCCCCACCCCACCATTTGGAAATTGGAATGAACTACCCCCTCCCCCGCACACACACAAACACACACACACACACACACACACACACACACACACACACGTAGATGCGGGAGCAGGACGCGGTGGCGCTGGACGCCATCTGCCGCGCCACCGGCCGCGCCAAGCTGCTGCTGGTGCGCAGCTACGGCCTGGTGGGCTACCTGCGGGTGAGGCAGGCGGCGGGGTGGGGTGGGCAGGGGGGGGTAGTTCATTCCAGAAACCAAAAGCGAAACGACCAAGAGAAGGGGGGTCAGGAGAGGGGGGGGTCCATTCCAATCCCCAAACAAACCGATGCGGAGGAGGAAGGAGGTGGAGAGGGAGTTACTGGTAAACAGGCCCGGTGAGAAACAAGTTGCGAAGAACATGACTGCGCTGCAGCTGGGAAACGCAGCCGCCGAGAGGGGGCAGGCAAGGTTGGGAGCGGGGCGGAATGAGCAGGAGGCCGGGTGAGGCCGGGCGGGGCGGGGTGAGGCGGGGCGGGGCGGGGCGGGGCGGGGCGGGGCGGGCAGCTGCTGCTGCGTATGGGCACCTGCTGCTAATTATGTGTGTCCCTGGTGTTTATCTCGCCCCGCCCCGCCCCGCCCCGCCCCGCCCCGCCCCGCCCCGCCCCGCCCTCCCCTCCTACCCAAACACCACCACCGCCCACAGGCCAGTTTGCCCGAGCACCGCATTGTGGAGTCAAAGCCCGACTCGCAGCTGGACGACCTCAGGTGGGGCTGGGGTGGGGGCCAGGTGGCTAAGTGGCCAGGTGGCGACGTGGCGTTGCCTACTGCACGGGTGCGCGCCGGCGGACAATGGCATTTGCCGGCAGGCGGCGTGCGCGTGTGCGCGTGTGCGCGTGGAGAGCAGTAGTGCAAAAAGTTTAGGTGCCTTGGCCAGCCGCTGTGGCAGCACCCGCAGCCCGACTCCTGCCCTGTCCTGACAAGCCAACCGCCCCACCTATCATCACGTCCATCAAGCACCCCCGTAACGACCCAACCAACCACCACACAACCACAACCGTGCAACCACCCGCCTGGCGCACCGCACGCAGGCTGAACGCGCCGTGGCCCGAGCTGAGTGCCTTCGCCGCCTCCTTCGACCTGGGCACGCTAGACGAGGTGGCGCACGCGCACGTGCCCTACGGTGCGTGGCAGGGGGTATTGGGGGTAGCCACCCATGGATCGTATGAAATCAAAATAAGAAACGCCGATGTCCAGAGGTATAGATGGCTGGGGATGGTAGTTGGTGGGGGTGGAACGCGCTGGGTTAGGTCGGGCGAGCGGCGCTGTCGACTATAATCGCCGCTCGGGCTTGGTGGCCGGTGCGCAAGAGGCCGCCACCGACCTGTTGTGCCGCCTGCTTTCCCACTTGAACAACGCCCCTGCCTTTTCCCGCCCTGCCCCCTTGCCCCCTGCCCCCGTCCGGGGCCCCCCCTCCTGCTGGCGGCTGCGTTTCCCAGCTGCAGCGCAGTCACTTTCGCATTTTGTTTCTCACCGGGCCTGTTTGCCAGTAACCGCCTCCTCCTCCTCCTCCTGCATGCGTGCAGTGGTGCTGCTGCTGCAGGCGGCGGCGCGCTGGCGCGGCGCCCACGGCGGCGGGCTGCCCGCCAGCGGCGCCGACAAGTCGGCTTTCAAGGCGCAGGCGGTGGGCGGCATGCGGCGGACCGCGGACGGAGTGCCGCTGCCGGTGAGGCCGTGCGGGAGGGAGAAGCACCGTGCAGGGAGCGCTGGGGGGGGAGGAGGGGCCAGGGCTAGTTCTCTTCAGCTCAGCTCCCGAACCTCACCGATGCGAAAACGTGGGGGCTGGCGTGGGGGCTGGCGTGGGGTATTTTGATGGCTGGGGGAAGGGTGCCGGGGGGGGGGGGGTATGGGGCGGGGTGCCGGCGGGGTAACCGAAAGGGGCGTATGGGGTATGGGTGGAGGGCTTGACAGGCATCTGCCAAGCGAGACGGGCCGGAGAGTCGGGTAGGTGCCTCCGCTGAGGGCGCATGACCGCTGAGGGCGCATGACCGCTGAGGGCGCATGACCGCTGAGGACGCATGACCGCTGAGGGCGCAATGACCGCTGAGGGCGCCGCATGGCCGGTACCTGTGCGCATGGCCAGTACCTGTCCGCCCAGCAGCCTAGCAACACGCCGGAGCCGCCTCCCACCACCTCGCAGCCACCACCTCGCACGCACCCACACGTCCGCCTCCTGCACCCCCCTCTCTTGGTCGTTTTGCTTCTGGTTTCTGGAATGAACTACCCCCCACACACACACGCCACCACACCTGCTCGCAGTCCGAGAACTTCGATGAGGCGCTCAAAGCCGCCTTCCACGTGTGGACGCCCTACTCCATACGTACGTGCGTGGGAGGGCGGGGCGGGGAGGGGGCAGTGGGGAGGGGCGGGGAGGGGGCATGGGGAGGGCTGTCATGGGAGGACAAGGGCGCAAGCGGCCAGGGCGGCGCGGCCTGCCCGCTTCCGACCTCAGCCACCCCCTGCTCTTTGTTACTTCATGCTTCTTCCCCCTACACTTCGCTCTACATATCCTTGCATGCCCTCTAACGGCCTGTCTTGCTGCTTCCCACCACCACCACCGCCACCAGCCTCCGAGGTGCGGGCGCTGCTCGCGGACGAGGCGGCGCAGCTGAGCGGCGGCGGCGGCGGCGGTGCCGACGGCGGCAGCGGTGGTGCCGGCGGTGGCTGCGGCGGGCTGGGCCCCGGCAGTGACGACTTCTGGGTTCTGGTGGCGGCGCTGCGAGCGTTCGTGGTGAGTGGGTGCGTGGGGGCGTGGGGGCGTGAGTGAGTACGAGCGGCCGGGCCAGGCGGGTAGGAGGCAGGCACTGTGCGGGCGGGGGGCAGGGGCAGCGGGGCCGCAGGCTCAGCCACCCTGTCCGTACGGACGGTGTGTCCTGCCCTGCTGTGCATGTGCTGCACGCTTTACTGCAGTGCCGCAAGCGCCGTCTTCCTCTCCCAACCGCCCCGGCCAACCGCCCCAACCACCCCCCAACCGCCCCGGCCAACCGCGCTCCCTCAGGAGAACGAGGGGGAGGGCTGCCTGCCGCTGGAGGGCTCCATCCCCGACATGCACGCCACCACCGAGTGAGTGGGGGGCCACCACCACCAGCTGAGGGGGCGGGGGGGCGGGGGCGGAGCAAGGCGCTGAGGGGGCAGAGAGGGGGCGCGCGGGAGAGGCTGCGGCTTTGCAACGTGTCCGCTGGGCTGCGTGTGGCGCCGGGCTGCGAAGGGAGGGCGCAGAGTGGAACTGAAGGGGGGTAGCCACCCATAGGACGGTGTGTATTAAAATTTTGGGAAGTGCCGATGCCCAGAGGAATAGCGGGTAACAGCGGGGGGGGGGGGGGGTTGTGGTTACCAGCCCAAACTAAACCAAACCCAATGCATAAGAGGGGGGTAAGGCATGCGCGGTATGTCACCGCGTCCTTGCTACACCCCCACCCACCCACCCGTCTGCACACCTCAACCCCCGCCACCGCCTCCTACCGCCCTGGACCCCCACCGCCCGGCCCCATCCCACCCAACCTACAACTGCATGTCATTACTAACCACACCTGGAACCCCCACTGCCCGCCCGTGCCCCCTTACCCCCTTCCCCCTCCGCCCTTTCCCCCTCCGCCCTTGCTCCACCTCCGCCCCCCGGTATGCCAACGTATGTTGCAATGTCTGTTCTACGTCTACCTCGTCATTAACTTAAATGCATGGAACCCCCCCACACACACACCCAGCCTGTACCTGCGCCTGGCGGCGGTGTACCGCGACAAGGCCGAGCGCGACGTGGCGGCGGTGGAGGGCCACGTGCGGCGGCTGCTGGCGGCGCTGGGCCGGCCGCCGGACGCCATCCCGCACGACGTCGTGCGCAGCTACTGCCGCCACGCGCGCCACCTGCGCTGCGTCAGGTGCGAGGAGGGCGAGGAGGACGGGGGTGTGTGTGGTTACCAGCCCAAACTAAACCAAACCCAATGCATAAGAGCGGGGGGGAGGGTAGCCATGCATGTTTAATTAATGACGAGGTAGACGTAGAACAGACGTTCCACAGGGGGAGGGTAGCCATCCATGGATGGTGTGTAATTCAGAAATAAAGTGCCGATGGGGGGGGAGGGGGCGGAGGGAGGGGGAAAGGGAGGGCGCGGCTTGTGGGGTGTGGGTGTTTGGTAAATGCCATCCCAGGCTAGGGATGTGTGGAGGTTGAGGCGGGTGGCATGGCCCTCATGTTTTACCCTCGTGTGATAGTAGCAGCAAGTCCACACAAAGCTCACCTGCCTTCAACCAGCATACCTCGCCACCCCACACCCCCACACACTCGCACTCCCAACCCCAGGCACTGCCTCTTCCGTCACCCGCCCACTACAACAAGTCTTCCCAACCTAAACGCATGCAACCCCATTCCCCTGTGCTACTTGTAAAAACATCCTTGCAACCCACCCACCCACCCACCCACCCCCGCCGCCGCATTACCGCGCCGCCGCAGGTACCGCACCCTGGCGGAGGAGACGGCGCCGGACACGGCGCGCGGGGCGGCGCTGGCGGGCGCGCTGGCGGCGGGCGGCGGCGGCTTCCTGGGCCCCACCGACGCGCCGCCCGGCTCCAGCGACGCCGCGCTGTACGTGCTGCTGCGGGCGGCGGACCGCTTCTTCGCGCAGGTGGGGGGTGCGGGGGTGGGGGGGGAGGTTGCAGGCGGCGTGTGGGAGAGCAGGCAACAGTGGGGGGGGGGGGGACTGGGGGGGGGATGGGCGCGGGCTGGAGAGCCAGCAGCCGTGTGTGTGTACGGCCGGTGGCAATCTTTGGCTGCCGGCTGCCGGCTGCCAGCACCACAGCCACAAACCTTGAGGCCGCGGCGGACACAAACGCATGGACTTGACACGTCGACACACACACACACACACGCCCTCATGGGCTTGCGCCGGTCGCTGACGTGTCCTAAACAAACACGTGCGTGCACACACGTACACACACGTACACACACACACGTACACACACACGTGCAGACGGGCCGCTACCCGGGCGACGGCTCCGGGGACCCCGCCGACGACGTCCCGCTGCTGCGGCAGGCGGCGCAGCAGGTGGGAGTGGGGGTGGGTGGGGGGGGGGGGGAGTGGGTAGGAGTGGGAGTGGGAGTGGGGGGGGGGGGGAGGCGGGCGGGGCGGGGGGGGGGCGTGCATGGGCAACGCAGGGCGGAGCGCACGCATGCGTGTGTTTTTTGGGGCGGACCTGTGGACCTGTGTGCAATGGCAACACAAACACAACACGGCCGTCGCTGCGCATGCGCTGGGGACGCCTGTGGTACGGCAAGACACACACACACACACACACACACACACACACACACTCCGTTTCCGTTTACCAACACACACACACACACACGCCTATGCACATGCTTTCTAACCTCACGCACGCAGGTGCTCATAGACACGGGCGTGGTGCCTGGCGCCGGCGGCGGCAGCGCCAGCGGCGTGGGCTTCAACCCGCGCAAGAGCCCCGACAGCAGCAGCGGCAGCGGCGCGGCGGCGGCGGCGGCGGTCAGCGAGGACCTCATCGCCGAGTTCTGCCGCTTCGGGGCAGGTGAGTGGGTGGGGCCGCGGCGATGGTGAGGGATGGAGGCGGGGCAGGCAGGCAGGCAGGCAGGCAGGAGTGGAGGGGGTGCGTCTTGAGAGATACGCGGAGTGGGGATGGCTGGCTGGTAGGTGAGCGAGCGGGGAAGGCGGCCAGGCCAGAGGGGCACGGGGAGGGCACGTGCGGGGAGGAGCAGGCGGTTGGGAGCGTTGGCAATACGTTGGGGCGGTGTGCTGCAGCAGGCACGCAGGCACGCCCACATCCTCCTCCTCCGCCTGCGTCTCCCCCGCGCCCCCATGCCGCTACCGTCTCCTCTCGCCTGATTGCTCCTTCACCCCGCCTTTCCCCCATCCCATGCCACCACCCCGCTCCGCCTCCCCCTCCCCGCCTCCCCCTCCGCCTCCCCCTCCGCCTCCCACCACACCCGCTACACCCACCCGCTACACCCACCCGCTACACCCACCCGCTACACCCACCCGCTACACCCACCCGCTACACCCGCCCACCCGCCCACCCACCCGCCCATTCCGCCTCATGCAGCCGAGCTGCACGTGATAGGCGCCTTCATGGGCGGCGTGGCGGCGCAGGAGGCCATCAAGCTGGTCACGCGCCAGTTCGTGCCGCTGGCCGGCAGCCTCATCTACAACGCCATGGCCGCCACCACCACCGTGCTGGAGCTCTGATTAATTGACTGATTGATGATGATGGGCGGCGGCAGCGCGGCAGCGCGGCAGGGCGGTGGCGGTCGTGGCGGGCGGCTGTGGCGGGCGGCTGTAGCAGCAGGTGGTGCAGCGGTCGTGGCGTGCTTTGTTGGCGGCGTGGCGAAGCTGCCTGGTGTGGCCGTAGGCTGAGGGGGGAGGCTAGCTCATTCCAAACCCAAGCGACAAGGGAGGTGGTCCCCGTGAAGCGTAGTGTTATTGAAGTCCACCACAAACTTTGATTCATAGGTATGGCGCTATGCTAGGACTTTCCGAGAGGCGTCCTCTCCGTTGGGGACTGTTCCGAGGTGACGCCCCATGCAAAAAATACGCGCGAGTGTCACTGGAGGGCTTTATATTTCCCTGCCGCCTATTTACAACGAACTCAAGCGAAAATCCATAGACCCTGAACCCGAAACCAGCCAGGAAGCGGAGGAGGTGTGGCATGGGGGGCTGTGGAGTGGCATGGCCGTGCTGTCCGGTATGGGTGGGTGGGGTGGGGTGGAGAGGTGGGGTGCTGTGCTGTGGTGGCTGGCTGGCTGGCGGTGGGGAGGTGTGGCGCGGAACGGATGCTGGCAGAAGCTGTAGTAAGCAGCTACGCAAAGGCTGTAGCAGCAGGGTATGTCTCCCCACAGCTGTAGCAGCAGGGTATGTATGGAGTGTGGCGCGGAAGCAGGCAAGCAGGCAGGAGGCGCGCGGAACGGGGGGGGGGTGGGACCCCACACTTTCGTTTCGCAATTTAGCGCATGTCTAACACAGTTGGCATGGGGGGCTTCGGACACTGCCGGGAACTTGCCTTCCTGCCCCTTGCCAACTCCATGAACACAGTTGGCATGGGTTACAACTTACAAGAGGACCCTGCTGACGCAAGCTAATAAGCTTCGTTCAGCTCCGCACTCGTGATGGACTGCCGAGCCACTCGCACGCGCCTGCTGCCGCCCTGGCCGCTGCCGCGACGTGCCTCCTTGCTATTGCTCTCAAGCCCCAGGCACGAGCCACCTGCAACAACGCCTGCAACGTTCTCTCTATGCACCCCTGGTCCTAACTCATCACACCTTTTGCATGACTGCTAGCCGCGTTGAGTGTTGAGTCAGTCGAGTTGTGTTTCCGCATCAGGTTCGGCCATCAGTCAGCGCCGCAGGACTAGCAGGTGCAGCACTCTACCGCCGCACCAGGACATACAGTGTCACCTACGTCACAACGCTCAGCAGTGGCAGGCAGAAGAACTGGCAGTCGCTAGGTGCAAACAGCTTAACAGCAACTCCCCCAGGCCCCCAACAGCTGGAATGGGCTCCACCCTCTCGCCCTCTACTCCCCATGGCACTTCACAACCGATGGATGGCTATCCCCCCCCTAAACGGATCCCATTCGCCGCATCCTTGCAGCCCCCCCCCCCGCCCCAGCACGCCCCGACACTACCGTTGCTTCATTGAATTCAAACCCAGCTGTGTGCGTCCAGCAGCCGCCGCAGCTCCTCCAGCTCCGCCGCCTGCTCCTCAGCCGTGCCGTCCAGCCGCGAGGCGCCAAAGTCCATCAGCACGCACCGCACACCGTCGGCAGTCGTCGGTGCGGCAGCTGCTGTGGCGGCCGTGGCACTGCCGCCGGCACCGCCCGCCTCCTTTGCCTCCGTGGCAGCCGCCGCCGCCGCCGCCGCCGCCGCCGCCGCCGCCGCCGCCGCCGCCGCCGCCGCCGCCGCCGTGGCTGCCTCCGCCGAGAGGGCCCGGCCCCCACTGCCGCCGACGCCGGTGCTGCTGCTGCTGGCTGCACCTACTACTGCCGCTGCCGCCGCTCCTCCTCCTCCCGGCGGCTCGGCCACCAGCAGCAGCATGTTCTCTAGGCGGATGTCGCCGTGCAGGAAGAAGCAGCGGGCGCCGCCGCCGCCGCCGCCGCTGCCCTCCTGCCGCTGCTGCTGCTGCCACCGGGCGGGATGAACAAGCAAGGGCATGCACGCACGGCGAAAGGGCGGAACGAGCGAGTCAGCGTTGGCGTGAATTTGACCCACGACGGCTCAGCAACAATAAAGGCAGGGCATGCATAGCACGTGCCGCTACCCGCAGGTGGAAAGTAGGCAGCCGGCGGGTAGAGGAGCGGGCATGGCACGTGAGCCATGTGCGCTAGTCACATTCTTAAAACCCCGTACGTTGGTCGCAGCAGTAGTGACGCGGCAGGGCTGAATCACGTGGAGCGGCGCTGCTGCCACACTATGTCGTCGTCAGCCCCATGCATTATGATTTGTGACACTGCACGCACGCACGCCCCCCCCCCTGCCTTCGCATAGGCGGCTGCGTATCCCAGCTGCAGCGCAGTCGTCATGTTCTTCGCAGTTTGTTTCTCACTGGGACTGTTTACCAGTAACCCCCCGCCCTCGCACTAGCAGCCGTTCCGCCCCCACAACCCATCCACTATGCTCCCGCTACTCCCGCGCCCGCTTAATAGCCCGCTCGCTCCCGCCCGTGCCCGCACTATACAGCATCCACTCACGCGGGAGGCCACGGCGTGCACCGTGCTGAGCGCCTCCAGCGCCGCGGCCCTGACGTGGCCTGGGAAGGGCCGCTGCTGGCGGTAGCAGTCCGACAGCGGGCGGCCGCCCGCCACCGGCTCCATCACCAGGCAGCTCAGGGCGCTCAGGTCGCCGCACAGGTCCGCACTCGTCACCACCTGTGATGATGGCCAGATGGATGGATGGATGGATGGATGGATGGATGGATGGATGGATGGATGGATGGATGGATGGATGGATGGATGGATGGATGGATGGATGGATGGATGGATGGATGGATGGATGGATGGATGGATGGATGGATGGATGGATGGATGGATGGATGGATGGATGGATGGATGGATGGATGGATGGATGGATGGATGGATGGATGGATGGATGGATGGATGGATGGATGGATGGATGGATGGATGGATGGATGGATGGATGGATGGATGGATGGATGGATGGATGGATGGATGGATGGATGGATGGATGGATGGATGGATGGATGGATGGATGGATGGATGGATGGATGGATGGATGGATGGATAGATGGGCAGCGCGGCGCAGCCCAAGAGGGGTGGGGTTGTGGTTACCAGCCCAAACTAAACCAAGCTAAAGGAATCGGAGTCAAGCAATGCAGGCAAGGTGGGGGGTAATACTCGTATTGCATTGGGGTATTACTAGCATTACACGCATTAGAGTTAGGATGAGGCGGCAGGGGTAGCGGTGGGAGCCAGAGGCCTCATCAGAGGCGGCAGGAAAGCAACAACCAGGAGGTCGGAGAGCAACACCCTGCCTTCTGCTCCCCAACACACACCACATTCGAACAACGAAGCTCCAGCATCAGTCTATACCGCTCACCCTCCTCTCGTGCTGCTTGCTAGAAACGACGTCAACTTCCAGTCGGTTTCGCATTTCGCATTCGCTATTTAGCGCATGTCCGTAACTAACTACGCACGCACCTTGGGCACCACGGTCCCCTGCAGCGGCAGCAGCGCCTGGTACGCCGCCGCCTCGCGGGCCTCCGCCTCCACCTGGTCAGCCTCAAACCCGTACACCTTGATCACAGCGGGCCGCCCGTCGCACGTGCCGGCAAACACGCCGACGCAGTCCCGGCCGTGGCCCAGCTGCGACGCCAGGTGCAGCGTCAGCAGCGCCGGCAACGGCTCCGACGACTGCTCGGGCTGCTGCTGCTGCGGTGGCGGCGGCTCTGACGGCAGGGGCCGCTGTAGAACCGACACCGCATCGCTCCCGCCGACGCCACCGATGCCCGGAGCAGCAGCAACAGCAGCAGCAGCCGACGCACTGACGGCTTCATCACGTAGGGGAGCAGAGGCGCCGCCGCCACCAGCGCCGCCGCCACCAGCGCCGCCGCCAGCGCCGCCGCCACCAGTGCCGCTAGCGCTGCCACCACCAGCAGCGCCGCCGCCAGCGCCAGCACCGCCAGCGCCGCCGCCACCAGCGCTGCCGCCGCCAGCGCCGCCGCCACCACTGGATGCTCCCCCACCAGTTGGCGGCGTCGGGCCCTCCTCACCCTGCTGCTGCTGCTGCTGCTGCCGTTCCAGCAACAGGGCCGACACGGCAAAGCGCAGCGCCTGCAGCTGGAGCCACGACAGTGCGCGCAGCATGGTGGGGCGGGTGTCGGAGGCGCGGAAGGCGGGTGACACGAGCATGCGGCGGCGGCGGCGGCAGTCTCGTGATGACTGCAGTGACCCGCCGGTGGGGGGTACGTAGACCAGCCAGCACACGTTCCAGCAGGTCAGCACGCAGTGGCACATGCCCAGAGAGATGAGGTATGTGAACAGCTGCGGCCGGGCGGCAACCATGGGCGGTAATAACCGGTTGAGAGGCAGGGCGGCGTTGGGAAGTAAGATTGAGGGCGCAATTGCTGGCGAGATGCATGCCATCCATACATTCATGTCCAGTTAGTTGCAGCATATGGTAAGCATGCCATGTGCATGTGCGCCCTTCCTCGCCAACGTCAGCTGCTGCTGCATTAGCTGAGCCGGCCGCCGGCCACTGCAGATAGATAATGCTGCCCGTGCGGTAGCTAGTAACGCCGCTGCCCGCTGCCTGCCTACCTGTCCAATATAGCTCATTACTACTCATCACTTCCGCCCCGCTAGCTGCGCCCGCGTGCACATGCGCCCAGACAGACACAAATAACCCACGCACTTACTTGTGCAAGGAGGTCGCGCACGCTGTGGTGCCGCGGGTGGCGCCGGTCCTTCCACGCGGCCACCAGGTCAAGGGGCTGGTAGCACTCCGGCGCGGCCGCCCCTTGCGTCAGCACCGGGATGTCCTTGAACCCGACTGCAAGCACGGGGACCTCCTCACCGGCGGCGGCTGTGCGGCCCTCTGGGGACAACACTAGCACCTGGTCAAGCCAGCAGCAGAGCCCGGAATGATAATCGGCATCATCATTGCTGATGGAGCTGCTGGAGCCGCTGCTGACCGAGGCCTGTGGTGGCCCCGTTTGCCTCCCCGCCGTCCCGCCGCCCGCATCAGCACTACTACTAGCAGTGCCCGCCGCCAGGGGTGATGCTCTCGCCTGGGCCTGCAGCGCCCGGTGCCGCCGCTGATAGCGCAGGAGCGCGCTGGACAACAGTTTGGCGGCTCTGTTTGCTCGCCATGTTGCGACCATACCGCAGCAAGCCAGCAGCCCGCTCCATGACGCGAGCAACACCAGCACGCGGAGACAGATGGTGGACATGAACCACTGCGCCACATCCGCCTCAGAGCTCAAGTCGTAGGTGCTGGCCATGTCCTCAAAGGCCGGCCTGTGGACGTGCCTGTTTATTTTGCGGCGGTGCGACAGGCAGGCATGCAGGAGGTGCAAAGGATGATGGGGTGGCGCTCCTTGGCAAGCTGGTTATATATGAGAAGGGGGCGGGAAGAGGGAGCGTTGATTGGGCTAAATAATCTTTCGGTCAGCCCTGATGGTTCTTAGTCTATGCGATTTATAGCTCGCACTTACTGACGCCGCTGCCAGCGCGGCACTATCCAGCAGTAAGGCCGAAAGCAGTCTATGCGCCGTTACGGGGCCGTACGCAGCATGGACCCGGGTCCGTGACGGTTTAGGGTCAGATCATCATGGCCCTTTACGCCGGCACCAGCAGCAGCAGCAGCAGCAGCAGCAGCGTAACGGGGCCGTGGGCGGGTATGGACCCCACGGCGCCGATGCCGGCGTGAAGGCTCCAAGTAGATGGGCCGTTTTTAGGCCTCAAACATCATCGCGTGCAGAACCTTCACCGTTGCATTGCAAGAGACCAGAGTAGTTAATGGGAGGCGCCAGTGCAAGGTTCGGTTATGTCCCTCGGCCCTAACGTGGACATGTCACGGTCGACATGTGTTCCGCATCCCACCGCCCGTTGCCCTGCTCCCGACGCACACACAAGGCACCAAACGTCTAACCCTACGTCTACGATTTCGCCAGATTTTGCGCACATTATCAAGTATCAAGCATTATTATTGTCGCTGGTATCCTCCCCGTTTAGATGACTATGGCCTAGATGACTATGTCGGGTCGGCAGGGGCCGGGAACGCGTGTTGACCACCGCAAATAACAGCCCATCTTACCGTGTGTGTGTGTGTGTGTGTGTGTGTGTGTGTGTAGTTACAAGGTGGGCACGATCCCGCGTGCGATCCTCTCCTTGTAAGACCAGTAGTGGCTTACTGACACGTAAGGGTGCGCATCACCCCCACCCCACGCACCCCACACCACCCCCACATACACACGCTGCGCACGCGCACAGCACCACGGCCCCGCTCAGCGCAAATTAGATGTTGGGGGTGCACTAGAGCAATGAGAGACGCTCGTCACGGTGCTCGCTCACCCCAGGGGCGGCGCGAAGTCGCCCGGCTGCGGGTGCAGGACGATGGCGTCCAGCAGGGGAACCGGCTGGCTGCCGCTGCCAGCAGCAGCGGCCTCACCCGCTATTATTGCTTCAACATGCGTCCATTCCTCCACGGACTCGGGCGGCACATAGTTCCCTTTCGTCGAGGCAGAGCCAGAGGAGACATTGCCAAAGCTGGGCGGCTTCCCCGGCACCACTTGGTCTACCAGAGCCTCCACGAGTGCCCGATGACCTGCAAAGGAGAGCAGGAATCGCGAAGTTCGGTGCGCAGCGACGCTTGACGTGGCGACCAGGACAACTTCCACTCACTCGCGGCTGCTGGCCCAGGCGCCGTCGCCATGGAAGTATTCCGCGTACGTATCACGGCTCACTATAGCGTCGCCAATCAAGCGAGACTGCGTTAGTGTTAAGGTTGCTGCAACTGGTCCACTGTCAGAGCCCCATTTTCTCCGCTTAGTATTCCATGGTTTCTATTTTCCATGTATGCAGAGCGGTGGCAACTGCAGGGAGATGCGAAGGCAACGGCCGCCGCTTCTGGATGGGGCCGATCGCGCGGTACACGGATCCCGGCCGTGTTTGGGAGCGAGTCGAGTGAAAGGCCGAGGAGCCCCGAGATCGGTCCCAGCTCGGTCCCCGGCCAGAGCCTCGGCCCCGAGCTCGGTCCCACCCCGTGCTTAGCCCGAGAAATGTGGGGCATCGGCGACGTCTGCAGTGCGGTAGAGGGCTACAAAATGCTTGGACTTGGTGGCAAGCTGGCCCTTGACTCGCGTGGATGTGGGATGTGTGTGTGTGTGTGTGACCGAGTCCTAAGCCCTGAGCTGGATCATCGTCAGCACGGGTCTAAATTACATTCGCTTGAAGTAGCCACCCAGCCTGTGACCATACTGGGGCTCAGCCCCTTTTCCAGCTGTACAAAGCTGACATCCCTTGTTTCAGGGGGTGTCTGGTGAGGAAGTTCTGGGCCCCCAAAGTTGACGGTCGGTCGTCCTCCCGGGGGTCCTTGGGGTTTCGGGAGCCTGACCTCAGCCCCATTTCGGCAGGAGCCCCAACATGCCCTAACTCAGTCCTACGGGGTAACGGGGGCCAGACGCAGCAGGATATGATGCACATATGCTTTTGGTGCAACGCCTCACACTATTACACGCTGGGAAGACCTAACTCGACGCCTGGACGTGGACATGTCGGCACATGTCACACACATCGACGGGGGACTTGAGACCCAGAACGGCCTGGTTCAGGTAACACCCAATCAGGTATCACCGTAGCATTATTATAACAAGTAATGCATTTGGGAGCGAATACGGGTCCGTCTACGTGGCGGGGTTTGGGCCGGGAATCTCAATGGATGGATTCCCGCTCGTGTCGAAGTTGTGGAACAGGCCCGCAGATGGCATGGCGTGATAGAGCACGCTGAGAGGAGTCGATTGGCACCGCTTTGGTATTAAATGGAAGGGTATAACCCCCTTTTGAGACGGTTTTGTCCGCGGAGGACTCGGTCGTCCCCCCAAGGGAGCTCCCGGGGGGTTTCGGGGCATGGGGTCTGGCACTTTGTTTCCTACCCCCCCCCCTGCCGCATTAACTGCACACACACACACACACACACACACACACACACACACACACACACACACACACACACACACACACACACACATGTGGGCTGTTCCCACAGGACACTCTGAACGCAGGAAACCTCGCTCGGTTTCCGACTACCGCCGCTAAAATCAACCGTACAGGTGTCAGTGCGAGAGTCAGGGGCCTAAGTATGCAATGAAGCTGACAGAGGTTTCAGCGAGTTCACCATGAATTTTGCGTGTATGGTTACAAGGTGGTGCGCAATTATTCTCGTGCCTCCCTGCCATGCAAAAACCGAAGGCCTAGAAGGCCCGGGCCGGGGTGACCCTTACAACGCTGCTTACAACTTGGCTGGCTGCGCCCTAGGCCCCCATGCCTGCATCTGCCATGTCAGGCATGCGTGTCATCGGTGTTGTGTGCGATGGCGCCAGCGAGTGCCGCCGCCTGTGTGTATATGCAAGACGGCGGATTGCACGCTATGTACGGCCACAACGATGACCCACCAAGTAGTGAATCAAGCCGATGAATAATTATGTATCCACTCAGTAGCGCATGTGCAAGTAATAAGCAAAGCAAGAGTCGTGCGTGTTCGCGTACATCAGCCGGGCCGGGGGGCCCTGACTACTACCCTGACGGACGTACGGTACGGGGCTCATCAGTGACCGGCAGTGGTGCTGGCGGGCAGCGGCGGCGGCGGCGGCGGGCAGGGCACGTAGGCTCCGGTGGCGGTGTTTGTGTAGCCGCAGGGAGCGGGTGGGGAGGGAGGCGGCGGGGAGGGGCGGGGCGGCCGCCTGAGCAGGGGCGTTGATGGCGGTGCGGGGCTGGGCGGCAAGGGCGGCGGGGGGCAGGGCGTGCCGCCGGGCGCTGTGACGAATGCGCCACAGGGGGGTGGGGGCGAGGGCGGCGGGCAGGGGATGTAGGTGCCGGTGGTGGTGGTGTAATCGCATCGCGGCGGTGAGGGAGGCCTGGGCGACGGCGGACGGGGTGAGGGGGGCCTGCAGGTGCGTGTGGGGGGGGGTGGACGGGGCGGCAGGGCAAGCACATTACCGTGTTGGGGAAAGACCGTGTCACCGTGTGGCTCACTGGCTGGTCATATCACAGGACCCCAGGTGCCAAAGCTTATTAGTTGCCGGTTGGTGCAGACCCACGGTGCAGACAGCAGACCCCTTCGCTGCTGTACTGCGTGCATGCAATGCCCTGCTGCACTTGCGGCGGCGAATGCTATGACGGCGAGTTGCGGCCGGTCCCCATCAGTCATCAGAAGTAATCCGCTGATGCGCATTGATGCGCACTCACTTGAACAGCAGCGGCCACCAAATGAACTGGGCTGCGCGCCGGGCGGTGGTGGTGCCAGGAGAGACTGCGGCCGAGCTGTCGCCTAGCAGCGCACAGAGTGGCGGTAGCGATGCGCATGGGAGGCATCAGCAGTCCAGCACGGCAGCGGAACAACGCGTGCGCGGGAGCCGGGAGGCATGCTTGAGGCGCAGCCTGCAATCGCTCATGACTCACCTGAAGCTGCCGACGCCTCAAGAAGAGGCTGGTTTGAGAGGTCGTCGAGTGTGCGCGCGGAGTGTGCCATCGGCGCCGCGGCCAGCATCACGGCCAGCATCCATTCGACCAGCTGACGTCTCCCGCGCCGACCGTGCCGAACTGAAAACAGGTTGCGGCAAGTCATCGCGGCTCGATGTGTATAACCCACGAAGTTCTGCGGGAAATGGGATCGGCGGGGCCGCGGCAACATTTACACATGCCAGCAGGAATGGCTGACCAGGGCTGTGTACAGTCTCAGAGCACTTCCTTGGCCAATACCCGCACAGCTAAAGTCAAGCTCACCAGAATTACTCTCGTTTACTTGTCGCTTTGGAGCTCAGACAGTGTGAAGAGTGTCCGTCCCAGGTGTCTTCCTGAAAGCGATTACCGTGTTACTTGCTGAAACCTCAATTTCCAAAGTGAACAGACACAATAAATTGCACAATATATTCAGTACTCGGGTACTTATTGCCTTTCGAGTGGGGCCGTCCTCAGGCTGGGCGCGCAACGGTCGCTCGCTGGCACCTGACCTTCTCGACGGTCGCAGCCGTTGGTGACCGGGGCCGCGCGTGCCTTTCAATTGCCGTGCGTGTGTCGACAACTTACAGTTGCCCTAAAGATCGGATTCGTCAGGCACCGGCCCAGGTCGCCCTCGCGCCTCGACAATACCGTGGCCAAAACCGTGCGCCGGGCCAGCGGTTGGCGACCAGCCCCGCCTGAGCTGCTCGCCGCCTTTCGTCCTGGATGCTGCTGCCCATGACCCTGACGCCAGCCCCTCGCCAACCCAGTTACCGTTCTTTGCAACCCGCGCCATCGGGCAGCACCACGTGTAAACCTAGTCAATACACACCGCAGATCGCACCACACATGCCCACACACGCTCCCCACCGTGCCCCGCAGCCCGGTGCCAACCTGCGGCCACGGTGAGCGCCTCGCCCGCAGAGCGCACCGCGTGCATGCATTCAGCCCATCGCACAGTACTGTAGCAGCTAGCATTTCCAAGTTTAATTTGACAGTCATAATCGACACACGCACAACATGTTGCATGAACACTTCCCAGCCTCCCGTACGTACATCGCATGCATCCATCCTTCCACATCAACCAACCCCAACGCTCATCCTAGCTCGTCCTCACTAGTCAAATGTGCCCACTCCTCCTCCTGCTTCCTGCGGCCGCCACACAACGCCCACCCACCCACACCTGCCCTCGACGGCCACGCACAGCAGGCCCCTCTCTCACTTGCGCTGCCCCTGCCCCTGCCCCTGCTGCGCCTGCCCCTGCCCCTGCTGCGCCTGCCCCTGCCCCTGCTGCGCCTGCGCCGCCGCCTGCACCGCCTGCTGCAGGCTGGCCAGGTAGAAGGTCTCCATGTGCTCCTCCAGGCCCTGTTATGTGTAGTGTGTGGTGTGTAGTGGTGGTGGTGGTGGTGGTGGTGGTGGTGGGTGGTGCATTATAGAAACCCAAAGCCATCCCTGCCGCTGCCCCTGCCCCTGCCCCTGCCCCTGCCCCTGCCCCTGCCCCTGCCCCTGCCCCTGCCCCTGCCCCTGCCCCTGCCCCTGCCCCTGCCCCTGCCCCTGCCCCTGCCCCTGCCCCTGCCCCTGCCCCTGCCCCTGCCCCTGCCCCTGCCCCTGCCCCTGCCCCTGCCCCTGCCCCTGCCCCTGCCCCTGTGCCTCCGTCCCCCTCTCACCTGCCCGCCCACCAGCGCATTCAGCAGCTGCATCTCGCGCTCCTTGATCTCCTCGTACACCTCGTCCCAGGGCCGGGACTGGCGGGGGTTGGGGAGGCGGGGGATTAGAGGCGGGTGGTTAGGGGACGGGGGCGAGATGGGGAGCATGGGTAGGGCGACAAGGGAGGAGACAAGGAGGGTCTCAAGGAGGGGCGCCAAGGGGCGTTTGGTTGTGAATCCAGGCAGGAAATGTCAAAATCCTGGGCATACTTCAGGCCAGGGTGTTTGGCGCGGTGAGTTCCCTCCGAGCTCGCAGCAGCCTCCAACCTGTCTGCCCCTGGCACCCACCCCGCGTCCCTCCCTCCCTCCCTCCCTCCCCTGCCCCGAACTCCTCCTCCCTCACCTATGCCCTTCCCTCCTCCTCCTCCTCCTCCTCCTCCTGACCGGCACCTCGTCCACCAGCCGCAGCCCCAGCCCCCGCCCCATCCAGCCCCCCCCCGCGCTCTGGGTTGGGCTGGCGGGTTCGGGCTCTCTTGGTCGTTCCGCTTCTAGTTTCTGGAATGAACTACCCCCCCCCCCAGCCCAGCACCTCCCAGCCCCCTGGCCCTCACCTGCTCCTGCACCTGCGACACGATGTCCTGGATCACCTCCACGCCCGCCTTGCCCTCGCCGAACACGTCCGTGCTCACGCCCTCCGCCGTGCTGCGCCCCGCCGCCACCAGCCGCCCGTCCGCGCCCAGCCGCACCGCGTGGCCCACGTGGCAGTAGCCCATCAGGCGGGGCACGCTGGAGGGAAGGGGGGCGTGTGTGTTTAGTTAAGGGGGGGCGTGTGTGTGTGTGTTTTTTGGTGGGGGCGACGGTCGTGTGTGTATGTGTGTGGGCGGGGGTGGGGGGTGCCATGCATGTTTAATGACGAGGTAGGGGGGGGGTTACACGCATTAGAGTTAGAAGGAGAAGGCATAGCCAGGTATACCTCCTCCGGTCCTGGGCCTTGGTCGGGTGGTTTGGGCGACGAGCAGCTTAATTCGGGACGGGGCGATTGTCGAGTGTCCTCCGTTGCCAGCATAGGCCACGCTCTTTTCCTCGCTCTTTTGCATGGGCATGGTTTGATTGGGCTGGTGTTTACAACCCCCCCCCCCCCCACACACACACATACACTCACACCCGGCCGTAAGTAACTCCGAGCGATTGCGGGGAATTCTCTCCGTTTCCGTTTACTAACACCCGGCCGCACAACCGCACACCTGGGTACGATGTCGTTGGTGTTGGTGATGCGCCAGGTGTCTGGCACGAGGCGGTCGAAGGCCTCGGCGAAGGCCTTGTTGCCCACGCGCGGTGCGCCGTAGGAGTAGAGGCTGATGCGCTGCACGGAGCGGGCGGGCGTCCTGGTGGGCGGGAGGGCGGTTGGAGAGGGGTGAGAGGGGGTGAGAGGGGGTGAGAGGGGGTGAGAGGGGGTGAGAGGGGGTGAGAGGGGGTGAGAGGGGGGGGTTCGAGTGGGTGAGAGGGGATGGCGGGGAGGAGGGGGTGAGAGGGGATGGCGGGGGCTGGAGGGGAGGGGATGGAGGCGGGGGAAGAGGTAGATAGGGTGAGTGGGTGGGTCGGATGGGGAGGGATGGCTACTACCCCCACCGGTGTCCCTCTCTCACACACATAAGCACATCACATCTCAACGCCCCGTATCCCCAGCCCACCAGCCCCCAGCCCCCAGCCCCCAGCCCCCAGCCCACCTCCCCCCAGCCCCCAGCCCCCAGCCCCCCACCCCACCCCGGCCCTCACCGCCGCTCTGCCAGCTCGTAGGCCGCCAGGGTGGCCAGCGCGCCGCCCAGGCTGTGGCCCGTCACCAGCACACGCCACGGCCGCCCGCCCGCCTTCTCGCCCGAGCCTGTGGGTTTAGAGGGAAGGGGTGTGAGGGGTGTAAGGGGTGGAGGGGCGGAGGGGTGCGGCGTGGGTGCAGCTGAGGGTGCACGTGAGGGGGGAATACAATACAAGGGAGGGAGAGTACGCACTTCCCCTGTCTCCGCGCACGCGCCCTCACACGCCCCTCGACCCTCCCCTTCCCTCAACCCTCCCAGTTCCCCTGCCCGGGGCCCCGGCCCCACCACACACACACACACACACACACACACACACACACACACACACACACACACACACACACACACACACACACACACACACGCCCCTACCCGTGATGTCGTCCAGCAGGCGGAAGCAGGTGCGGCGCACGCTGTCGTACGCGTCCAGGAAGCCCTTGTGCACCATCAGCTGGGGGGTGGGGGTGGGGGGTGGGGAGGCAGGGGTAAGGGAGGGAAGGGGGGATGGAGGGGAGGGGGTAGAGTTAGGGGGGGAGGGGAGGGACACAATGGTTACGGACGTAGGGAAAAGCTTGGAGATTGGGGGACGAGGGAGTGCAGGGAGCAGTGAGGCTCAGGGGATGGCAGGTCGTGGGGCCGAGACCGCACCATCCATTCACTACCGGCCTTCAGCCACCCATGCGCCCATGCGCCCATGCCCACGCCCGCCCACCGCCCACCGCCCACCGCCCACCTGCCCACCTGGTTCTGGTTGGCCCCTGACACGGCCTTGATGATGCGCGCGCTGAAGGGCAGGCCCGCGTTGTCGTCCAGGCGCTCGGGGTTGAGGCTGCAGGGCGTGAGGTTGAGGTCGGTGGCGATGTCCTTCCACTTGACCTGCGTGTGTGTGTGGGGGGTTCCATGCATGTTAAATTAATGACGGAGGAGATGTACTCCGTCATGTGTGTGTGTGTGTGTGTGTGTGTGTGTGTGTGTGTGTGAGTGTGTGTGTGAGTGTTTGTGTGTGCAGAGGAGATGGAGATGACGGTGTGTGGGCGCATGTGTGTGGGCAGATGTGTATGGGCGTGGGTACATGTGTGGGCGCACTATGACTATGACACGCCACACACAAAACACGAACCCAAACAAACAACAAACAAAAACCAAATGAGAAAGCAAACGCCTGCCTGCTCCGTGCCGCGGAAGGCGATGACCGCCTCCCGCGCCTCCACGTTACGGTACAGCCAGGCCTGTGGGGGTGGGGGTCGGTAGGATGGGGTTGGAATGGGTTTGGGGGTGGGTTGAGTAACGTATGCCGTCTGTTGCCAGGCGGTTGTCGCTGGTCACGCTCTCCCGCACCTCCGGGCTTGATGCAGCAGGTTGGCCCCTGGCCTCTCCAAACCCCTCACCACGGCTCAGCCCTTACCCACCCACCCACCCACCCACCGGCCCGCCCGCCCTCTGACACCCACCCACCTGCGTGTCCGTCTCCTCGCTCTCCACGAACGCCACCGGCTGCAGCGCGCTCGCGCCCGCCGCCCGCCCCACCATGGCCGCCAGCAGCCGCCAGGGGTTGGGCACCTGGTCGCCGTCCGGCAGCGACACCGTGCCGCCGCCGCCAGCCGCCGCCGCCGCGTCGTCTGCGTCACGTTGAGGAGGAGGAGGAGGAGGAGGAGGAGGAGTGGGAGGAGGAGGAGGAGGAGGAGGAGGAGGAGGAGGAGGAGGAGGAGGAGGAGGAGGAGGAGGAGGAGGACGGCGGGACGGGGGGCGGGGGGCGGGGGGCGGGGGGTGCCATGCATGGGAAGGTCAGGACAGTAGGCTTAGACGTGTGTGTGTGGGGGTTGTGGTTACCAGCCCAAACTGGGGGGGGGGAGGGGGCAGGGTCAGGGGTGTGTGAGGGGGGGGCTTGCTGGAATGATCGGATATGAGACGGATAGATCCCGTCTTGGTGGCGAGGGGGTTCTGTGGCCCGCCATTATTCCCCTGCCGGCCATGTCCGTCGTCATGCCATCGACAAAGCCACAGGCTATGTTTGAAGCAATCAGCCCGTATCAACCCTCAGCCCCCTCTCATCTCACCCTTGGCCTTCTCGCCCGCCGCCGCGTCCCCGGTGGCCGCCGTCACCGCCTCCACCACGCCCTGCACCGCCGCCGCGGCGGCCTGCGAGCGCGGTTCGTGTGCGTGCGGGGGTGCGGGGGATGGGTCCATGCACTTAGATTTATAGGAGAAGATCATAGGCGGCCTTGGAGGAACATCACCAAGGTGGTTGGGGGGGTGCATGTGAAACACGAACGTGCGCATGTTAGTATGTGAATGGCATGTGCCGCCAGGAGGGGTTCTAGGCATGATATGCTTAGAAGTGAAGTCGTAGGCAGTTTAGTGCTGTGCAGAAGTCCCCTCCCCCCTCCCAGCCCCGGACCCCCAGCCGCCCCTTCGTCACCACGCCGCCACGCCACCACGCCGCCGCACCGCCGCACCTGCAGCCCCGCCACGGCCGGCGCGGAGGGTGCGGTGGTGGAGGTGGAGGTGAGCGCCGCCACGTCGTCGGGGTCGGCGTCCGCAAAGGCCAGGAAGCGCGCTCGCAGCGTCACGCTGGCGCCGTTGCCAGAGCCGGCGCCTGCGGCGGGGCGGGGCGGGGGCGGGGCGGGGAAGTGGCGGGGGGAAGGCGGAGAAGCGGGGTTGCAA
The DNA here is from genome assembly GCA_016834595.1 of Chlamydomonas schloesseri. NCBI lineage: Eukaryota > Viridiplantae > Chlorophyta > Chlorophyceae > Chlamydomonadales > Chlamydomonadaceae > Chlamydomonas > Chlamydomonas schloesseri. The sequence goes on from JAEHOD010000090.1 coordinate 241,849, forward strand.
GGATGTTTGGCGGGTAAGGGGGGGGGGGGGGGCGGTTGGGGTGGCGGCGGGCGGCAGCGAGTGCGGATGGAGGAAGCGCAGGGGGAGAGAAGCGATACCACACTGCTGTGGGTTCTGAATGGCCTAACCCCACCCCCACCCGCCCGCCCCCCGCCCGCCGCCCACAAACGACCAACGCCACCGCCCCCCTCCCTGTCGCCCCAGCTTCCCGCAGCGCAGTTGTCTCAGGACGGGAATGGTTTACCATGTAAGCCCCCAGCTGCCGCCCGCCCGCCCGCCCGCCCGCCCGCCCGCCCGCCCGCCCGCCCGCCCCCGCCCCCGCCCGCCCCCACCCACCCCTCAGCGGCAGCGTGAAGCTCTGGCGCCGCCCCTTGCTGCCCGCGAGCGCCGCCAGTCCCAGCATGGCCGTGCCCAGGTCCTCGTCGCTCTTGCCCAGGTCCTCGTCGTACAGCCGCACCCGCAGCACGTCCGCGGCGGGGTCCCTGTTGGTGTGTGTTGGGGGTGTGTGTTGGGGGTGTGCGGTGGGGGTGTTGTGGGGCTTTGGGGTTGTTGGAGTTTGTGCGTGTGTGTGTGTGTGCGTGTGTGTGTGTGCACGCCTGTGCGAGTGGGCTGCGGGTTTGGTGGGGAACAGGGACCGGAGGGGTTGTGGGGTGCGTGCACTCCACTTGAAGGAAAGCGGGGTGGGCAAGGTCGCGAGTACCCGCTTGCCCCCGTGCCCTTCCAAGGCATGGGTGGTGCTTTTGTCTGCGTTATCTGAGTCCCCTGCCACGCACGCCACTCCCCACCACCAGCACTCCCACCCCACCACTGCCCGCCCCCCACTCCCTCCCCATCACCGCTCCCTACCGCACCCCACTACTGCACGGCTCACTTGACGTAGAAGCAGGCGACGTCGCCCTGCCAGGTGGGGTTGAGCGTGGCGGGCTGCGTGGGCGAGCGGTGCGTGGCGCCGCCCAGGCTGAGCACGGCGTAGGGGTCGGAGGCGCCGTTGGGGTCGGCGGGTCGCAGGTTGGCGGCGGCCGCCAGCTCTACCACCAGCACGCCCGTGTACACCTCGGTCAGGAAGGCCCTGGTGGTGGTGGTGGTGGTGGCGGGCACGAGCTCAGGTGTTGTTTGAAGGCGTAAGTGCAGGTGCAAGTGCAGGTGCAAGCGCAGCCGTGTGTGTTTGGGGTAGGGGGAAAACCTCATAGAGAGATAGGGAGGGCCTGTGTTGCAAGCGTGTGCTAGTGCACAACGAAACCCGGTAGCGCCAACCCGGATGTTAGTGTGTGCGTGTGTGCGTGCTTCTGTGGGATATCCACACACACATATGAAGGTCGGGTGCGGGTGTGCGAGAGGCAATCTACGCGGCTCGCAGTCATGCACTGTGTTAGAGATCACAAGGGTGAGAACTATGAAAGACTTGTGCGTGCGAAGGGACAGGAACGCCAAGCAGGGAACGCGGCGCAACGCATGCACACTGTGTGTTGTGTCCTTCGGGCACCATGCAGATGCGCCCCGCCCCCAGACTCCGCCGCTCACCCAGCGGCCCCGGTCGCATCGCCCTCCCCCCAATCACATAAAAAAATCCACCTCTTTGCCGTTCCCAACTGTTTCCCTTACCTCCCGGCCCCGGGCTACCACCGTCCTCAACCCTCTCCTCCCATAATATCCTCCCATCCTATCCTCTCAAACCATTCCTCCCACCGCCCACCGCCCGCAGCCCACCGCCCGCAGCCCGCCGCCCCCCGCCCGCAGCCCGCAGCCCGCCGCCCGCCGCCCGCAGCCCGCCACCCGCAGCCCGCCACCCGCAGCCCGCAGCCCCACCCACTTGTCGGTGTAGGTGACGGTGGGGCCGCCCACGCTGCGCTGCAGGAACGCCGCGCCGCCCTCCGCCGCCTGCGGCTGCAGGTAGCTCTCAAACGCCGCGCCCGCCAGCACCACCGCCAGGGGCAGGTCAAAGTGCGCGGGCTGGACGAGCTCGGAGCCAGCCCCCTCGCCGCCAGCCCCGGCGTCGGAGCCCTTGTCCTCCTTCTTGCTGAAGGGGTTGCTGAAGAAGGGCAGGGCCGCCACGGGGCGGAAGGGCGCGCGGCCGCGCGCGGAGCCGGGGCCGAAGCAGCGAGGGTGGGAGGAGGAGGGAGAGGCGGGTGCAGTCTGCCGGCGATGGGCGGCGCAGCGCGCGACGTGGGCCTGAGCTCGCCTGCAAGCGAGCGACGGGAGGGCGAGGAGGGAGTTGCCCTGGGAGGGTCGTCGACACAGCAAGCTGTGCATCTAAAACCTGGGCCTGCTTTATTAGCGCGTTAAGTAGTCACCCAATATCACTTTGGCACAGCGGCGCAGCCGCTAGACTTACAGCTGGCCGTGTGCACATGCTTGCACCATCACTTCCGGGTTCTGGGCTCCGCGACCGCTTGATGCCTGTGCCATGCCAGTCATTCGTTATAGTTTGTTGTGGTCGCGAATGTCAATTAGGGGATTGGTGCTGCTAATCACTTGCACTGGCTCACCGCGGTACCGCTTGCTTGCCAACGCGTTGTGAACGCCATCGCTTGACTCGTATACTGTGAAGTTATGTAGCGATTATGTAGCTATTATGTATGGGCGCCCTTACTTGCTCGCCGCGGGGTCTGCTCGGCAGGCGAAGGCCACGATGCGTGCCTTTGCCAGTGCCTTTGCCAGCTGGACCCCCGGAGCCGGGTTGGTCGCCCGCAGCTTTCCTCCACCTCAGATTTTATTGCCAGCTTGTTAGAGTTGAACTGTCCCGGTCATCTGGATCCATGGACTAGTGCAGGTATGAATGCTGGTGCACGACATCCTACAAACATCCACCTTCCAGTGTGCTGTGCGAACGCCAACGGCCCACCGCCCACCCTGCAACAGCTGCGCAGCATGAACGCCCATACCACGTGGCCATTGCCGTGCTTAACTCAGTTGCTTCAGGTGCTGTTGCGCTGCCGGCTCAGCCCAGCTCAGCCCAGCGCGGCACGCTGCGAGGGACAGGGCGAGCTGTTGATCATGTGCTGCTGGCCGGGTCTCGCACGCGTCCCGGATGATTACAGGGATTACCCCACAGGCCACAGCCAGGGGCCGCTCCACGCTATCCAGCAATTGCATCTGACACGTCACATTACGACAACATAGCTCTGCCGCTGCCGCCCGGCTCGACAACGCATCAGCTGCTTACCACGGTCGGGCGGCTGCGCACCAATGCCAGGCAGGGTTCCCCCCACCACAGCGTGCCGAGCGCCGAACGTGTCTGCACCATGGCGGCGTACGCCCCGTATCTTCAGTACTGTGAAGCATGCGACTTGCCTATGTACAGTATTTGCAGGTTGATTGCACGTCTCTAACAATGCAGATGCCACCACGCCTGGAAGGCAAATCCGCCTCCCGGCTCCCGTGCCACATCCGGACCCGACGACCAGTGCCTTGCCGAAATATGCGTACATGGGGATTGATAAATAAAAGCATCAGAACCAACTTGGAAGCGCTGGAATGCTCCAGGCTCACCAAGCACGTGTGCGATAACAGAACGACAGGGGGTGGTGCAGTGGCGGCATGCTTTAGCAGTTCAGTATAAATGCCCTCACTACCATCGAGCGCAAAGTCGATCGAAACGAGGCTCCAAAGCGTTAGGACTCAGAAGCAGCGTCAAGATATATACGTCACAGAAGTCCACAGGATGAATGAATGGGGTATGTGCGGTCCTCAGGACATTCGTATATGGGATATGCATGTGCACGTTTGCACAAAATGCGTGGGTGCGATACATACGCAACAAAAATGCAGGTGGTGTCAGTGGAGTAGAAATGCATGGCTACCTGCAGCTCTCTGTACGTGTGGTTACCCACGCCGCCAGGAGCCCTCCAAACCACAAGCAGCTCTCCCATGCCACCCTCTGCATTAAACCGTATCTAGCTCTGAGATTAACTTTGCGCTGGTTGTGCAACTTCCTGTTGCTAAGCCCGGAGGCGGCGGCGGCCGCCGGCTGTGAAAACGTTGGGGGGAGGAGGGGTGGCTGGAGCTGGCGGCGGGCAGGGCCGCTTCACGAACTCCTTGCCATTGAAGACGACAACGAAGCAGTCGCCCTCAGAGGAAGGAGGAGGCGGAGAGGGGCAGGGCCGCTTCACAAACTCCTTTCCGTCGAAGATGATGATGAAGCAGTCTCCGTCAGAAGGCGGCGGCGGGGGCGGCGGCGGCGGGCAGGGCTCTTTGACATACTCCTTCCCACTCCACACCACCACATAGCAGTCGCCGTCGGTAGGAGGGGGCGGCGGCGGCGGGCAGGGGTGCTTGGTCCATTCCTTACCGACAACCACCTCCACCCAGCAATCGGTAGGCGGAGGAGGAGGCGGGGGCAGCGGCGGCGAGGGCGAGGGCGGCGGCGGGCAGGGCTGACGGACCCAGGCGCCGCTGGCCAGCTGGACGGTCATCCAGCAGTCGCCCATGGGTTGGGGAGATGGAGGCGGAGGAGGCGGTTGTGAGAGTGGCGCAGGCGGCGGGGGCGGCGAGGGAGTAGGCGAGGGAGCAGGCGAGGGCGGCTTTGGCGAGGGTGGGACAGGGACTGGGGAAGGCGAAGGCGGGGGCGTGTTGGGACCGGGCCGGAAGGGCGGCTGGGGCGGGCGCGGCATGGTTGTGGAGGGCGGGGAGGGCGGCCTGCGTGGCGGCAGCGCGCATGGGGGCCCCGGGCCGAGAGCGCTTGTGAGCGGCGTCGAGGTGGTGGTGGTGGTATGCGGCGCTGTCCCCGGACGGATGCCGGCAGCCGGCCCAGTTTGGTGCTCACCCGCGAAAGGCCGAAAGCGGCACAAACGAACCGCTCTTTATCGCTTAATGCTGGTTTCACAACCGCATGCAGCTCGAGATTAGGCACTTCTTGTGCTGCCCCCTTGCGTTGCGTTGCCTCCCCTCGCCTAGACTGCCAACATGCCATTCACCCATTACCCAGCGGACCTGCAAGGCGCATTGGTCATTGGACTCCCTCTCACCTGTCTTGCAGTGACAGGGACGCAGTCAGGTTGGGCGTGAGGCTGGGCGTGGCGAGGCTTGCGGGGTCCAGACTGGGGGCAGACAGGTTGGCGGCGAAGGGAGAGAGCGGCGGTGAGGGCGGCGGAAGCGGGGGCGAGGCGTCCAGAAGCGAGCGGCGGCCGCGCTCCTGATTGGGCGGGCGAATGACGCTGCCGTCAGCTGAAGAAGAGGAGGACAGAAGGCGGCCGCGCTCGTGGTTGGGCGGACGCGCGGCACTCGCGACGGTGAGCAGAGCAGCGCAGAGTGCGATGCTGAACATTGCACCCGCGTGATGCCTCTGCCGGCGTTGTCTGGCTCCCCATGACAGGGTCATCGCAAGCTATGATGAATTTGCGGAGCTGCTGCAGCGGAAAGGTGTGCGCTCGAAAGGCGCGACGCACGCACGGCCGCGAGAAGTCAGGGATGTCCGGCACTGGCGACGCGTATACGGGGCGTAGGTGGGGCGGCTGAAAGCTGATGTAGCAGGGGTTGCGAGGAATATTGTATATACCAGGGGCGAGCGCCTTTTTAGTTATCACTCGGCCGCTCTCGATTGGCAGGCCAACTGCCGCGGGCACGGGTTCTCGACGTCCGCCTTCGAGCAGAGCAGCGCCGGCAGCTTGCATTCGATCCCCAGCAGCCATGCTCGGCAGATGCATATTGACTTACTCGAAAGTTTTCTTTCTGTTCACGCCTCACGGTCCGACTGCAGTGCATCGACCGAGAGTGAGACTGGTTGGTGCCATGCCCGCAACAATCTGGACGCGTGGCAAGTACCGCACGAGACAGAGACGGCGTTACATATGCGTGCAGTCGCCTCGTGAATATATAGTGACGGTAGATTGCCAAGCCGGAGATCAATTCTTGGTAGCATTGACCCGATTTGGCGTGTACCCGGAATACACATATGGAACAGGATCCAAACGTCCCCCCACACACCAGGGGCTCACTGTTGTGTTGCCAGCCGTGACCAACCTTGCCCTACTCTTGTGTGAGCGCTGTAAGCGTCTCCGCCTTGCCAGAATTAGTCGGAAGGGGCTACACACGCCCGGTCTTCACACCCGTAGGTCCTCTCAAGGCGAAGTCCCGCGGCAATCAACGGTAATAATGAAGGTTTGCTTTCTTCTGCATAATTCCTCGGGTTGCAGCTCACCACTACGTGCATCAAAACACGCCCCCACACCCGGCGGCTGACCACGCCGCACGCTCCAAGGCCACTGCCCATGTCCTGCCCAAGCCAACACAAGCACCTGCACCCAGCCGCCTCCGGGAGGAAACCCGCGCAAGGGCGGCCCCCGGCCCCCGCGGCTCCCCGCCTGGCGCGCCGCCCGGGAGCCACGCGGTTCGGCAAACACCGCACTGCTACGTGACTCCCGTGCGACATCAAGTCAGCGCCCGACGAAGTCGCAGGCCGGCAGTACCGCCGCCAGCCGCCTCAGGCCGCAGCCAGCGTGCTGCTGCCGCGGCCAGGCCCCTCCAAAGGCCGCTAGTGCTGCTGCTGGGCACCGGGGCAGGAAAGCAGGGACCCAGGTCGGACGACCAGCGCCTTACACGTCCAGGGTCAGGCCGGCAATGATGCCGGTGGGCTTGGTGGGCGCCTTGGCGCTGACCTTGCCCTCCAGGGTGATCTTGGGCTTGACGCTGAGGGGGTGGCAGTGGAGGCGGCAGTGCGGGCGAGCAGTGAGACGGCAGGACTGGGGTCAGACAAGACGCAGGAACTGTTGCACACACGCGTCAGCTGCAGCCCGCGTGCTCTACTCGGTGTGTGGCCATGGCCCTGCCGCATGCGTGCCAGCGAGAGTACCCAACCGGCACCAGGACTCACCCCGCCACCTTGCCGGGCTTGACCTCGGCCACGATCTTCAGGTCGCGGGCCTTGATGCCCACGGTGCTCTTCAGCGACACCTGTGTGGATGGACGCAGCGGAACAGCAGCCGACAGCGCACAGCAGAGCATTTCTTCGCGCGCGCGTGTGTGCATGGTTGCGTTGGCGCGCGGACCATGGAGGCGGCTAGGACGCAGGGCGTGCCTGCTCTGCTCCGCGCTTCTTCCCTGTGACCCGTCGCCCGCATTCGCGCGCAGCCCCGTCCCCTGCCAATGAGCACTCGGCATTCAATGCCTCATTCTCCCTCCACCCTCCTGCCTAGCCGTCTGTTCCCCCACGCACCCAAACAGCCACCTGCACCCGCTTGCTTCCTTCTCCCTTGCCCCCCGCCGCTTCGCTCGCCCCTCCCCTCCCCCCCTTGCCCCCAACCCCAATGCGGCCACCGCCGCCCCTCCCCAGGCGCCCCTGCCCTCCCCACCTTCTTGCTGGGCTCCACCTCGTGGATGAGCGAGGGGCCGGCGGCCTGGCTGTACTTGGCGCTGAGCTGCTTGGCCCAGGACTGGCCCACCTTGTGGGTCAGGGTGCCCACCAGGCCCTTGACGCCCTGTTGTCGGAAAGGGGGCGCGCGTGCGTGTGTTCGTGTGTGTGCACAGGGACGGCGCTTGGGTGCCGTAAGCCATGGATGGATGGGCGTTTCAATGCGCGTGAGCCGGGCGTCCGGGCAGCCGACAAACGTGTGCCGTGTAGCCCGACCTTCCTGTGCCTCCCGCCCCGTGTGTGGAGCCAGCCGCCGCAACAACCTGCCGGGACGCCACGCGCGCCCAGCCAGCGCGCCCTCCCGCGCCGCCCCGCCCGCGTCAGTCCCAGGCGCCGCTTGCCACAGCTCAAGACCGTACCCACCAGCAGGCCCGACCGCTAGCCTAATGCCCCAGTCGCTCGCAGCCGCTCGCTCACCGCCTTGCTGTCGAACTCGAGCTTGAGCTTCTCCTTGCCGCCGTTGAGCTCAATGACCTGGTCCAGCTTGGCTGCGGGTGTTGATGTGGTTTGAGGGTGCCGGGCAGGTCGTGCAGTCAGGCCGGGCCCGGCGTACCGTAACAGCAAAGAGTCAGGTTCAGCCAATGTCAGCGTCGTGGGAATCACGGTGACTTGGACAGGACACGTGTGGAAGTACGTGGCGTCGTCCGGCCACCATGACTCTTCGACGACTCACCCTTGCGGGCCTGGAAGCAGTAGCTGGGCTCCACCTCCCACGAGAACTTCTTGCCCTTGACAATGTGCGACTTCCACTGCGCGAAGGAGAGGGCAAGTACGCGCGGGACAAAGGCCTTGGAGTGAGGAGGGGCGCGTTGGAGGTGCGTGCGGGTGTGCGAGGGTGTGCGGGCGCGCTTTGTGGGAGGCTCCCGGACTTTGCAAGTGCGCCGGTGATTTCGGTGCGCCGATCAGTTGGGCGACAAGTGGGTCATGTAGATAATCTCGTGCTGATGAGCGCAACGCGGACGCGGGTGCGTAAGCGGTCGCCCCAAAGTCACCGATCCATAACGCACCTGCACCTCCGGCGAGGGCAGCAGCTCGGACTTCAGGCCGGGCACCTTCTGCTTGATCTTCAGCTCGCCAGCCTTCAGCTTGAACTTCTTCTCGATGCTGAAGTCCTGCACGGGACCAAGAGGTGACGGTATGTTGACCTGGTGTCCCCGTCACCATCGCTTTACGGCGCGCGCACCTTGCTCTTCACGTCGTAGGTCGCCTCGAAGCCCTTGTACTCGACCTCAACGCCCGGCTTGAGACCAGGGTTGGCCAGCTTGAGCTTGACCTGTAAATCGGGAAGGGCACGTTTGGTGCCGGCATGCGATTCAGCACACCAGCGCCCGGAGTGGTGCCTCGAGGGTCCCAGTGGGCGCTCGACGACGTGATCACCTGCAACTTGACTTACCGCGACATTGTCGGCCACCTTCAGCTTGCAGGAGGACTTCAGCGTCTTCTTGGAGACGTCATACTCGCTGCTGATGCTCTTGAAGTCCATGTTGGTGGCTTAAAGGTTACAAGCTTTCAAGTGTTATTGGGTAGGGGGAAGCACTCGCAGACTGGGGCTTGCAAGCGTTTTGAAGGGCCGAGTCTCCATGCAGAGAATTGGGCGCGCCCGTGGTTCCTTGCGCGAGGGCTGCTGTGCCTATAACATACATCTGTAGCGTAACACTCTTTATGAATAAAAACAATTAAACTCTTGACACCCGCGGTAACACGAACAAGGACGCACACTACATTTCTCGCCATCTTTCACCCTTGGACATCACGTCAGACCATTAATTTCATAGGAAACATTCAATACACTCGATTGCTTTCGGCAAGAAGCCCTGCTTGGTTTACGTCCATTGAGCTTCGCGCGGTGCCGGGATGTTTTTGAGTCCACCTCGCTGCTCTGTGGAGCACGTAGCTAGAAGCTGAACGCACAAAGCCTCAGGGTAAGGCGTTTGAGCGAGTTTGCGGCCGGGCCTGCAGTCGAAGGCCGCAGCGGATGGTGCAAATTTTGTCCTGCAATGGCTCTACCAGTGTGACTGAAAGCTTGGACCTGCAAACATATTGACAGGGCATTTCGCGCACAAAGCTTGGACAATTCGGTATTCAGCAGCTGGGCCTGCGCCCGCGTGCAGAGCTAAGCGCTGAGCCGTCGTGGAGTTCAGGGCTTCAGAAGATAGACCGGAGGCCGTGGCCGCTGGCCCGGCCGCAGCCGGCGCGGCTCGCATACAGTCATGGACGCTAACGAAACGGGGCAGCAGGGTTCCCGGGACGCTGCGGCGCTGCCAGGGCAAGCGCCGGACACGGTTCCGGAGGATTCAAGAGACGCAAATGAACAGGAATCGCGAAACATTCGACGCAGTTTCGAGGACAGCGCCAAGCAGCGGGCCGCCGCTCGGGGGCTGCACGACCAAACAAGTGTGCAGCGGGCGCGCGTGGCGTGTGCAGCCGACCGGGTGAGTGGCCCGAAACGCCGCTGCGGCGGCGCAGCCAGGCACACGAGGACGTTGTGGGGGAAGCAGCAGATGGCGGGAGCTGGCGGGCAGGGGCCGTGAAGGCGTGTCCGGGGTGGGCGTGGCGCAGCCCTACACCGCGGCCGCCCTTTGGGCAATACGGTAGCTTGTGACCGCTAGCGGGACTGCGTGCGCATCGTAAACGCTCCTTGTTGTCTGAAGTGGAGCGGTAGGCACGTACGCTGGGGTCGAGGCACGCAGGGTGGCAACGGGCAGGGCAGGGGTAAAAGACCGCTTACCGTATTAGGTGTTGATCCTGCGGGCCGTGTGCCGTACGGCAGCTGCGCGCGAGCATGTGCGTGTGGCGGTTGCCCCCCTCGTGTGCCCCTCCCCTTGTGTGATACTGCGGCCGCACCGTGGCGCGCTCCGCCTCGTGCGGAGGGGGAGGGTGGCGGGGGCTGGGGCTGGGGCTGCCTACAGGGTGTGTGGGGGCGCGAGGGGCGCACCGTGGGGGTGCACCATGCCTGTGCGGCCGCGTCGCGTCACGTTCATGTGGCGGTAGTACACGGAGCCGGTGAAGGGGCATCGGGGCGCTGTGTCACCGCCAGCGGCTGCCGCTGGTTGCGGCACGGCTCCTGCCTGCTTGCACCTGAGCAAGGCGCCGCGCACGATGCAGTAAACCGCAGCACCACACCGCCTCCGGTTGCACGACCTCCCCGCCAACCGCCGCCTGCTGCCCTCCCCTCCCCTCCCTGTTCCCCCGGGCCCCCCTGCCCCCCTGGCGTAACACCCCCCTGCCGCTCCCGCTGTCCCCAACAGGAGATGCTGGCCAGCGCGCACAAGTCGGACATCAAGTCCGTCAAGGTGCTGGGCGAGGGCGCGTTCGGTATCGTGGACCTGGTGCGAGTGACCAGCCCGGCGGGGCAGCTGCTGTGCGTGCGCAAGAAGCTGCTCAAGGTACCGAATTGCAGATTGCGGGGGCGGTGGGGAGGGATTGCGGTGCAGGAGTGGGTGGGCGCAGGTGCAGGTGCAGGAGGGGGTGGAAGAGGTGGAGGGCATGGAAGAGGTGGTGAGGTGGGGGCGCGGCGAGGAGGACAGTGATAAGACAGTGATGGGGAAGGAGGCGCGGCAAAACGGGAGTTGATGAGGTGGTAGGCAAGGGAGCAGCACCCAAGGCCATACACACACACACCTGCTCAGTCCTCCATCCATACGCACATGTGCTACCCCCGCCAAACACCCGCACGCGCGGCCCCTCCCCCCGTACACGAGGGTTCATGTTGTTAACACACAAACACACACGCGCGCCCACCCACCCACCCGCCCACAGGCCAGCGAGACCAACAACAACGACCCCGCCAAGGAGGTGGAGGCGCTGGAGGCGGTGCGGTCCTGCCCCTTCATCACGCAGCTGTGGAGCTGCGTGGTGGGGCTGTACGACTACACGCTGCTGCTCGAGTACTGCCCGTACGGCACACTGGAGGGGCTGCTGCGGGTGAGGAGGGGAGGGGGGGAGGTGAGCGGGAGGAGGCGGAGGAAGAGGAGGAGGAAAGGGAGACGGAGGAGCAGAGGTGTAAAGCACGGCGTGGGAGGACGGAGGGGAGGGTGGGAAAAGGTGGGGGCAAGGGTTGGAGGCAGGCCGGGGGGATGACTACCTGCAGGCGGGCGAGGAGGAGCTGGGCCAGGTGGTTACGCGTGGGGATTCCCGACACGCGGGCGGCAGCTGGCCAGGCGGCGACGGGGGACCGGGGACCGGGGAGCAGTGGAGCAGAGCAGAGCGGCACCTGGAGGTCTGGCTTCCACCCCCGTCAACCTGGTGGTGGGCGTGGTGGTGGGCGCTTGGTCCAACCCCTGCCCCCAGCACGTCTTCTCTAATCTTAATGCGTGTAGCCCCCACTCCCCGCCCCGCCTTGCAACGCCCCCCAACCCGCCAAACCCCGCACCGCCAATACACCGCCAATACACTGCCGCCGCCGCAGGAGGTGAGCGAGCGGCGCAGCGGCACCGGCAACGCCTGCCTGGACTTCCTGCTGGTGTCGGTGCTGCGCAGCGAGCGGCGCGCGGGGCTGAGCGAGGTGCGGGAGGCGGGGGGGAAGGGGGGAGGAGGGAGGAGGGAGAGGGGGGCTTGGACAAGGGGGCAAGTATGGAGTGCTGGGACGGTGGGCCGGCAGCGGGGAGGCCAGGGGGTTGCGAGGGGAGGCGTGAGGCGAGGATTGAGATGAGGGGTGGGGTGGGCGAGGGACTCGCGTGGTGAGAGAGTGGAGCCCGGGGAGGTGATTGGTGTGAGAGGGGATGGGAGGGCGTGAAGGAGTTACCTATTGGACGGGCGATTAGCTAGATCTGTTTGGCCCGGCGCCTCAAGCCCCATGCACGCCCCCCCCCCCATCTCTCTCTCTCTCTTCCCCCCGCTGCTGCAGGACGAGGCGCGCTTCTATGTGGCCTGCTGTCTCATAGCGCTGGAGGTAGGTGCGCGGGGCAGGACAGGACAGGACAGGACAGGGGGCGGGCACACGAGGCAGGGGGGGGGGTGGGCGGTGGTGCCAGGGGGTCCGGGCGGTGCAGCCGCGGCGCCGGGCCGGGCGGTGTGCGGTGGGTGACCTGTTGGAGGATGCTGCAGCTGTAGTGCGTGAATGGACAGTACCGTTAGTGCCACGGATTGTGGCACCAGCCCTCCGCAAGCCACCTCACCCCACCAGGCACCCACCAACCCAACCCCAATCCCATTCCCATCCCCCAATCCCTAATCCTTGCAACCCCCACCCCCTAACCCATTCCCATCCCCCTAATCCTTGCAACCCCCACCCCCTAACCCCATCCCAACCTCCAACCCCACCCACCCCCCCTGGTTTCTGGGTCGCGGTCTTCTTGGGTTTTGCAAAAAAAAACTACCCCATTCTTTAATTAAGCACCCCAAACCCAACCCAACCCCATCATCCTCAGGACATGCACGCCCGCGGCTACGTGCACCGCGACATCAAGCCCTCCAACTGCCTGCTGTCTGAGAGCCGCTACCTGCTGCTGTCGGACCTGGGGCTGGCCAAGCGGCTGGAGGGCGGCGCCAAGGCGCACAGCACCGCCGGCACGCCGCTCTACATGGCGCCCGAGATCGTGCACGGCAACAAGACCGGCTACAGCTTCAGCGCCGACATGTGAGCAGGAGGGGGTCGATGAGGGACAGGCGTGGCGGTGGTGGTGGTGGTGGCGGTGGTGGTGGTGGTGGTGGTGGTGGTGGTGGTGGTGGTGGTGGTGGTGGTGGTGGTGGTGGTGGTGGTGGTGGTGGTGGTGGTGGTGGTGACGGAGTTGCAGCGGGGCCTGAGCTTGAGGACAGCTGGGTACTACATGTGTGTGCGTGTGTGTATGTGTTTGTGTGTGTGGGGGGGGCGGCTGGGAGTACGGTAGGTCCCAACATGCAGGAATGGGGGTGATTGGGCGGGTAGCGATGTGGGGGGGGGGGGGCGAGAGGGGATGCATTGGCCAATAAATGTCTGGGACAGGAGAACAGCGACTGCCAGGCTCTGCATGAGTCCCGCACCCCACCCCCGCATCGTCTGTTCTACGTCTACCTCGTCATTAAATTTAAATGCATGGAACCCCCGCCCAACCCCTCCGCTCCCCCCTCTGGTTTCTGGAATGAACCCCCACCCCACCACGCACCCCCTCATGTGCCCCCTGCCACCCCCCCGCCCCGCCAGCTGGTCGTTGGGCATCATGCTGTGGGAGATGGTGGACGGCGCCGTGCCCAAGTGGGCGGCCGTGTCCTGGTACTGGACCAAGACGCTGCACTGCCCGGACAAGTTCTCGCCCGAGCTCAAGGTGGGTGGGTGGCGGTGGGTGGGTGCCGGTGCCGGTGGGGTGGGGTGGGGTGGGATGTGGAGGATGGTGGTGGGGATGGTGAGGCAGAGAGGAAAGCGAGCGTCTTGCTTAGTGGCCCCAATTCGGCCGACCGTGTACGATGACTTGATTCTCAAACCCCCTTGCCCACCGCCCCTGCCGCCTGCGAACGCCCCGCCCCGCCCCCACCTACCACTTTGCCACACATCCTTGCAACCCCTACCACTTCTCCACATATCCTCGCAAACCCCCCTTACCGGCCAAACCCGCCCCCAATCCCACACGCCCCGCCTTGCACCCCCACCCCCGCCCCCACGTGTGTTGCAACGTCTGCTGTACGTCTACCTCGTCATTAAATAAACATGTATGGCACCCCACCCCCACCCCCCGCGCAGGACCTGCTGTGCGGGTTGCTGGAGAAGTCGCCGCGCGACCGGCCCACCGCCACCGCCGCGCTGCAGCACCGCTGGTTCGCATCGCTGGACCTGGCGGCGGTGAGGGCGCAGACGGCGCCGCCGCCCGCGCCCGCGGAGCTGCCGGGCCTCATGATCCACACCGGCGGGCCACGCGGCGCGGCCGGCGGCGGCGACAAGCACTTGTGATGATGAGGGTGAGGATGGTGGCACGTCGGTCGGTGTGGCGGCATGACTCGTTCCATGACCCATGATCTGACGGACGGACTGATGGACGCAGCAACGGAGCGGAGTCAGAGGACCCTGACCGCACATATTGCGCCTTACGCGTGGACGGTTGACGGACCTTATTTCGCACCTTGCTTGACACTGGTGTGCTGACTGGCCGACTGGTGTGCTGACTCGCGGCTGACTCTAGGACTCGAGCGCTGTCTGTGCGTGTGAATGCGTGCGTGACCCTCACAAACGAAGATTATTTATCCGTGCTGACTTGAGGAGATAGATGACACCTGCTTCACACGGTTGCCTGACCTTGGCCACTCAGATGTGCACATGCCCCACATGCCAGTAACGGCACGCACACGCACACGCACACAGTCTTTCATTGATGTGACTGACTGGCCGTCTGTACTCATGCGCTGTTGCGGTTTTCTAGGGGCTCCTCTACCACGAGGGCTTGCTTGGGCGAGGCATGTGTGGACAGCGGGACGGGGGACGGCACGGGGACTTGTGTGTGGTGTGTGCTCCTCAGTCTTCATCGTGTCGATGTGCCCGGCGATGTTGGGTTGACCGCACTGCTGCTGCTGCTGTGGGGGCTTCGGAAAGGGGTGAGCACAGTGTGATGAGGACCGATTGTGGGGGCACCGTTTGGGCGAGCGGGAAAGAGGGGCGCCGCACGCTGGCACGCGTGTGCCAGGGTGCAGGCGCGCATTCATGTGCGTGCGTGCGTGCGTGCACGTGTGCGGGCGCCCGTATGGGCCTGGGCCTGACAGGCGGCATGTGTTTCCATACGGGCTGCCGCTGCTGCTGCTGCTGCTGCTGCTGCTGCTGCTGCTGCCGCTGCTGCTGCTACTGCTGCAGCGCCCGGAAGCCGTTCCCTTTGGGCACGCAGCCGTGCCGGTCGTGGTGCGGGCCACAACCAGCCGCAAGGCTTGGGCGCCCTGAGGCTTGTGCGCCGTGGGGCTGGGGCTGGGGCGGCGCCGCATACGGCAGGGCCGTAAAGCCGCAGCAGCCCCGCATGTCGTTACTATTCATGTTTGTTCAGGTTGTTCAGGTTCGTGTGCACGTCGTGTTGTGCCATGGTGGCGCGACGTGTCGGAAGGCTGAGCTCGTGTACGCATATTGCATGTGGTGGTGTGCGGCGGGCGGGCGGGCGGGGGGGGGGGGCATGCGGGGCGGATGACGAGGCACGGGGCACGGCCCCGCACGGACACCCGCCAGGCTGTACAGAGTCGCTCTTCCGCCGATCGTCCACAAATAAAGCGGGCCGGTGACTGTGGCGGCCGTTTGCGAGGCCGCAAACATTGACTGCAGAGTGCAGTTGGATTTATGATGTGTCATCATGATGGCTTGTGTGAAGCGGCGCGTATGTGCATGGGGTTGGGGGTTGGACAAGGCTGTGTGCCGCATCGTCATCAGTCCGTGTTCGCGAGGGGCGCCGTGGGGCGGCGCCCGCAGGCAGGGGCGTGATGAGGTGGGAGGGGCGTCTCCGCAGCCCCCCCACACACACACACGGTGCAAAAAGGCCACGCGACATGATGATGCTGGCCACTAAGAACGATATGATGGCTGTGCCTGCGTTTGGGGACCTGGGACGCGCACATGCGGGGGCCCTCTGGTGTTTCATGACTTAAATCGGAAGGTGATGCGAAGGTGCCTCAAGCGCACACGCAAGCCCACGAGCCGTGTGTGCGGCTCTGATTATTCACTGCCCAAGCACGGAATGCGGCGTCTGTAGACAATGAATGGTTGCCGTTGATGCGCTCAACGCTATGAGACGCAAAGCATTGATAAAGGAGGCATCTGTAATTGTATGCAGCATTTCGCGAGCCGTGCGGCGTCCGTGTTGTTGGTACGTAGGGGTATGGGGGCACGGCGCTCGTCCTTGAGATGCGGCCTCTTGTCACCGGCGGCGGGGGGGCAGGTGGTGGTCCCCATGGACCCGCTCACCACGTGGCCAAGGGCCGTGGCATGATGGCCATGCTGTGCTGTGCTGTGCGGTCGCGTCCACGTGAGAGGCGTGTGGCCGCGCGCCAGCGCCCGTGCCGCGCTGAGTGACCGCTAAACAGGACACACGCCGGGACGCGCTTCAGGCGCAGGCGGGCTGTGTGGTGGGTTTCAGTCAGGGCGCCGACACATGTGGCTAGAGTGGCTAGTCGGTTTCGCATTTTGCATTCGCAATTTAGCGCATGTCCGTAGTGCAATACGGCAGTGCGTGTTGTTGTCGTTGTCAGGCGCCCTGCCCCTTGCCCTGCCCTGCCCTGCCCTGCCCTGCCCTGCCCTCCTGCCGGCGGGGCACCACCAGGCGGGCCGCGGGCGACAGCGCCCTGACGGAAGGAGCGAGGAATGAGCGCTTGGCCGGGCTGCTTGGGCGCATCCAATCACGGCGACTTGGAGTGGTGAGTTGCGCCTGTGACGGAACTGGTCTAAGCGGGCAGCCTGCTGCGGTGCTGCCCCTGCACCCCCCCCTCCTCTTTCTCAACGCCTGTAACGGGACTGGTTTACGCCCGGCCGTCACCGGCCATGGCCAGACTGGCGGCATACGTGTGTGCGTGGCGTGCGGCGCCAGCGCCGGGCGCCTGCGCGGGCCGGGCGCGGATAAGGAGCAGCAGCAACAGAATGCAGGTTTCAGGTGAGTGGGGAAGGGTGAACATGAGCGCGGGTCGCCCAACCTGTCTGGTTCCGTGTCGTTCCGTGAAGTCGCCGGGACTGAGGCGCGCGCGCCGCTCTTCCCCCACCAGCGCACGCTCAAACCACACGGTGGCACCACACTGACCACCGCGCAACCCCAAGAACGAGGCCTGCAACTCCTCTGCACAACGCCTTGGGCCGCATACAACGGCATACAAGGAGCCCGGGGTTGGACGACAAGGTTGCGTGGGGCAACCACCGACAACCGCCGAGGTCGATTATCGATGTATCGCCCGCGACTGCTTTTCGCCAGCTTCCCAACCCCAAAACCAAGCTCGCTCTGAACGCTTCGACACCTTCCAACTCTCGATTACCCTTAGCACAATCAATCCTTGACCCAAAGCCTAAATCGACACATGTCGACCACAACGGTCGTTCCGCCGCAGCCCGCCGCTGCTGCGGCGGCGATGCCACAGCCCCAGCTGCAGACGCGGACCTCCGCAAAGCCGCCGGGCGTCAACGTGCCGGCGGCGGAGCTGCGGCGGCTGACGGCGGCGATCTGCGAGCTGCGCGACGGCGGCGAAGGCGGCGGAGTGCTGGACACGGCGCTGGCCACCGCGCGCGCCTACGACCGGTGGGTGGCGGTGGCTGGGTGCTTATGATAAGGGAGAGAGGGGTCCTGGCGAGGCGGCTAGCTTGGGGGCATCGCGCGTGGCGAGGGCTGCATAGGGAGCCGGAAGGGAGCCAGGGAGACGGAGCGACAAAGCGGCTCGCGCGCGGTGGAACGCGTGAATTCCAACCGACGCGCGAGAGCGCGCGCGTTGCTGGTGCGCCTGCAGGCTGTGGCGCAGGCTGTGCGTTGCAGCCGCCGCAGCAGCAAGGTTCTGTTTGTTGGTTTGTTGCTGCGCCGACGCGGCGAGCGGCAGCGCACGTGCCCGCGGGTCGTTACCGCGCCGCCGTGGCCCCCTCGCTGCGACGTGCGACCAACCCCTTATCCCTTCCCTTTCCATTTCCCTTCCGGGCTTCCCACCACCCCCACCTTCACTCCCCACGCCTCCGCAGGTACCACCCCTACCGTGTGTCCAACCGGAAGGACTGGAAGGAGGGGGCCGACGCCGCGCATGCCGCCGACGCCTCAGCCGCAGCAACAGCAACCGCCGCCGCCACAACCACAGCAGCACACGGCCATGCCGCTCCCCACACAACTCACAGCGCTACAGCCGGCGGCTCACATGAGCGCGAGCCGGCGGCGGGCGCTGCTACGGCGGTGCTACAGCCGTACCACCACATGCGCACCTACGGCGTGCACCTGCGGCAGGGCGTGATGCTGGCGCTGACGCCGCCGGGCGACACCCACAGCGAGGCGGGCCGCTGGACGGCGGCGCAGGCGGCGGCGGCGGCGGCGGCGGGCGGAGGTGGCGACGAGGTGAGGTCTTGGGGTTCAAGGCACTGGGTTCAAGGGTAGAGGTGGGGCGTGGACGCAGAGGTGGCTTGCTCTAGCGACTTGAGGGTTTTGGGGCAGGGCCATGTGCACGGCAGGGACCTTGGGCAGGGACCTTGGGCAGTGGGTGGGCAGGGTACGGGCAGGTCAATCGTCCAATACGGGTTGCACGTGCCTGAGCCTGAGTTTGGGGCGTTGACATAAAACTACACGGGCAGCAGCTAGCGGGCGGGCGAGTGCGGCTGCGCCACCACGCCTGCCCACCACGCCCGAAACGCCCGTGCCCCTTTCCCCCTCCTGTCCATCTGCCCATTTGCTCTCCCCCGCCCCTGCGCCCACTCCACGACCATCCAACTCATCAGGTGGCGGCTGCGCCGGTGGTGCGGCTGGTGCACATCTTCCGCTTGAGCCGCCCGCTGCTAAGCCCCGCCGCCCTGGCCGGCGCAGAGCCGCTGCCCACCGCCGCCGCCATCGAGATGGAGGACTGCCATCGCCCCGTCGACGACCTGCGCTTCCTGGCCCCGCGCCTGCTGGGCGCCACCCTGCCCGCCGACTTGGCGCCGCTGATGCTCGGCACTAGCAGCGGCAGTAGCAGCTATTGGCCGCTGGTGCCCGGCGACCGCGAGGCGGCGGCGGCCGCCAGCTACGCCTTCGCCGCGTGGCTGGGCCGCCTACCGCCGCCCGAGACGCCGGGCGGTGGTACGGGCGGCGGTGCTGCGGGCCAGGCGGAGGCGGGGGACAAGGAGAAGAAGGGAAAGGTGGAGGCAGCAGGCGGTGGCGGGCTGGCGGGTGCTGTGTGGCGTGCGCTGGGTGGGCTGCGCACCTGGTTTGGCAGCGCGGAGCGGCAGGTGGTGCGGGAGGAGGAGGAGGAGGCCAAGGCGGGCGCCAAGCATGGCCCACCCGGCCCGCATGCCACCACCATTGCCGCCGCGCCCGCCGGCCCCGCTGCAACAGCCGCCGCTACCACCACCAGCACCAGCAGCACCGGCGGCGTGGGTGCGGGCGTGGGTGCGCCGCGGCCGCCGCCCACCACGCCCGCCGAGGCGTGGGCAGAGTTTGAGGCGCGCGTGCGGACCAGGGCCCCCGGCGAGGGCGCCACGGAGACGGAGCGGCAGTGGCTGCGCGCGCTGGGGATGCTGGAGTAGCAGCACGTACTAGTGCTGGGGAGCGGTGCGTGGCGGCTGGATCGCAGCAGCAGCAGCAGCAGCAGCAGGATCGCGGCAGCAGGATCTCGGCAGCAGTGGTAAGGCGGCAGTGGCGGTAAGGCAGGTGGCGTGGTAAGGCTATCAAACGCCTACACCTTCACCTTAACCAGCTGCTGGAAATGCAGCCCTGGCATATTGATCGCAAGGAGCCGCAGTGGCCATGTAGATCTACAGATAGGCCGTTGCGTGCATCCATTGTGGGCAGGCGCACGCCAGATGACGGGTTTCGTGCTGATGATTGTTTGGCTGATGATGCATGATTGATTGACGACAGAGTCCGCGGAACTACCGGATGAGCATTGTGGGCGGAGCCTTGTGGGTGGAGCATTGGCGAGCACGGGGCGTGTGCGTGGACGCATGCACAGGGGCGGTGCGGTGCGGGGGCGGGGCCGTAGTCCTAGCACCTGGTACCTGGTGGTCGAGCGCGCAGTGCACGTGCATTTCACGCCGGCGGCGCTCTCGCGTGCACGCCCTTGCACATGAATGAATGGTCAGCAGCTCACACGCAACCAACTGCCCAGAAGGCGGCGCATGCAACAGCAACAAACAACTAAACATTCGTACACATGCAATCCACTGTGCGGCGGGACTAGCGGGACTGGGAATCTGTGAGCTGGCTCTCAAGTACTAACGTGTTGCTTGGTGTGCATATTATGTTGGCTGCGCAGAGCCATGGGGCGGGGCGGGGCGGGGCGTTTGATTGACACCATCCAGTTGCAAGAGTTGAACGTTTGTTGCGAGAGGCGTATCGGCGGGGCCCGACATGTATGTTTGTTTTGTGCCGCATTGATTGCTAACGCGGCGCGGGTGGCAGTAGTAGTTGCCAACCGGCTGGTCGCGACCGGCCAAATCGAATTTCGCCAGCAGCAATCCCCAATCAAGCCCCACATACCAAGCCCCTGGCCTGCAATGTAATATTTGATTGCGTGAAGCATAGCGAGTACCTGACCCAACGCGTCACACCATGTCAACGACCACAAAAGCGCCCGCCCCGCCGCGGCCGCCCTCCGACGCGTCCGCCGCGCCGCAGCAGCCGCAGCCGCAGCTGCAGACGCGGGCAGGCTCCGCCACTAATCCGCCGGGCGTCAACGTGCCGCCGGCGGAGCTGCGGCGGCTGATGGCGGCAATCTGCGAGCTGCGCGACGGTGGCGAGGGCGAGGGCGGCCCCGGCTCCGGCGAGCGCGAGGGCGAGGGCAACGGAGTGCTGGACACGGCGCTAGTCATCTCGCGCGCCATCGACCGGTGGGCAGACGCATAGTTATCAGTGTTTCAGCTGCGAGTTAGAAGCCTGGTAGGAATAATGGGCTTGCGGGAAGTGAGAGCGCGGCGACCGGACGACGGGAGACCTGGTGGTGAGTCAGCAGGTAGGCAGGAGGGCTCGGGCCCAAGGTCAAGCGGCCGAACTTCACGCGGATCAAAGGATGGCTTTGCTGTGTGGAGCGAGCGGCGCAGGCGGCGCATCTGCTGCTAAAGCAGCCATAATAAATCCAAGCTGCAGGGTTGTTGTTGCTGCTACTGCTGCCGCCGTGTTGCCCTACGCCGCCGGCCAACATGGGTCCCTACCCCTGCTGGGCTACCCGCCCGTCCCACGCTCCTCCCCCGCCCCTACACCCCATCCCAGGTACCACCCATACTGGGTCGCGAGTCGCAAGGACTGGAAGGAGGAGGCTGCTACAGCCGCTCGCCCCGCCTACCCGACGGCGGTGCTACAGCCGCACCACCACATGCGCACCTACGGCGTGCACCTGCGGCAGGGCGTGATGCTGGCGCTGACGCCGCCGGGCGACATCCACAGCGAGGCGGGCCGCTGGACGGCGGCGCAGGCGGCGGCGGCGGCGGCGGCGGGCGGAGGTGGCGACGAGGTGAGGTGGGAGTGAGGTCGTGGAGTCAGGTGTGGGGCAGGGCTCAACTAAGGGGCGTGGGGCGAAGGCGTACATGGGCTGTAGCTAACTAGCTAGCTAGCCCCCACGGTAGTTGCGGCCGCCGCCGGCGGGCTGATGCGGGGCTGGGGCTTGGTCGGTGGCCGGAGATGGGTCGTCCGCGCGCGGCTACGGCCGCTGGATGGGGCCTTGCCTTGGCTTGGCATGCCTTGCCTTGCCTAATTGCCTTGGCTTGGCATGCAGACTTTATTGCGGCCAAGAGCCATCCAGCCAGCCAGCATGCAGGCGGATGGATGGATGGGTGGTTGTGTCTCGCACCCAGGTGCCGCCCGCCCACATCGGCACGCACCTGCCGCGCACCCACGTAACCTCCTGCTCGCCTTCATGCACACCACAACACACCTTCACCCTCTCCACCTCCTGCCGTCTCGCCACTTCCCCTCATACCAATTAAGGCCCTCTCATCTGCCTGATCTGTCCACTCCACGCCCAACCAACTCATCATCAGGTGGCGGCGCCGCCGGTGGTGCGGCTTGTGCACATGTTTCGCTTCAGCCGCCCGCTGCTAAGCCCCGCCGCCCTGGCCGGCGCAGAGCCGCTGCCCACCGCCGCCGGCATCGAGATGGAGGACTGCCACCGCCCCGTAGACGACCTGCGCTTCCTGGCCCCGCGCCTGCTGGGCGCCGCCCTGCCCGCCGACCTGGCGCCGCTGATGCTCGGCACTAGCAGCGGCAGTAGCACCTATTGGCCGCTGGTGCCCGGCGACCGCGAGGCGGCGGCGGCCGCCAGCTACGCCTTCGCCGCGTGGCTGGGCCGCCTACCGCCGCCGGAGACGCCGGGCGGTGGTACGGGCGGCGGTGCTGCGGGCCAGGCGGAGGCGGGGGACAAGGAGAAACACAAGATGGCGGACGGAACCGGCGGCGGTGGCGGGCTGGCGGGTGCTGTGTGGCGTGCGCTGGGTGGGCTGCGCACCTCGTTTGGCAGCGCGGAGCGGCAGGTGGTGCGGGAGGAGGAGGAGGAGGAGGAGGAGGAGGAGGAGGCTGAGGCGGGCGCCAAGCATGGCCCACCCGGCCCGCATGCCACCACCATTGCCGCCGCGCCCGCCGGCCCCGCTGCAACAGCCGCCGCCACCACCACCACCAGCAGCAGCAGCACCGGCGGCGTGGGTGCGGGTGCGGGTGCGCCGCGGCCGCCGCCCACCACGCCCGCCGAGGCGTGGGCAGAGTTTGAGGCGCGCGTGCGGACCAGGGCCCCCGGCGAGGGCGCCACGGAGACGGAGCGGCAGTGGCTGCGCGCGCTGGGGATGCTGGAGTAGCAGCACGTACTAGTGCTGGGGAGCGGTGCGTGGCGGCTGGATCGCAGCAGCAGCAGCAGCAGGATTGCAGCAGCAGCAGAACCGCGGCGGCAGTGGTAAGGCGGCGGCTAGCTAGCGGGCGAGTGCTGCATGTATGCGCTTTCTCACTGTCTTTGGTGGCATTCATATAGCCAACTGCAAGGGCACTGGCTAGCTGCTGCCGCTGCTTCTGGTGCGTGCAGCGGTGCGGTGTGTTGCTTGGGGCCACTGGGAGGGGAATCATGGGCAGCAAGCAATGTGTGAGGGCCTGTTTGCGCGGTGAGCGGATTCCGGATTGCGACTGGAAGTACTAGGGTCCCTTGTGAGGGCCTGGCCTACCTGGAGTTAGCGCCCCGTCGTCAGTTCAGGTGGGGGACGACGTGCATTGCAGTGCATGCGAGGATGCAGGGGGGTGGGGGCAGGGGGGTGGGGGCAGGGGGGTGGGGTTGTGGTTACCAGCCCAAACTAAACCAATCTAAAGGAAGCGGAGTTGAGTAATGCAATTACGGTAATACAACGAAATACTCGTTAGGTTGAAGCAGTCGAAGAAGACGTGTGGAGTGCGCCGGCGACTAGGCAGGGGGGTGGGGGCAGGGGAGTGGGGGCAGGGGGGTGGGGGGCAGCTGGCTGCTCAGCAGACGCGGCGGCCTTCGGGAGCCCGCCCTCGCCCCCCGGGCCGCGCATGACAAACTCACTAGCTTACTGCCATGGCACACACACACACACACACACACACACATACACACACACACACACACACACACACACAATGTACATGCTCAAACGCACTGCTGCCTGATTAGCAACAGTTGACATGCATTGCTACTTAGTACGTACATACGCGAAGGTCAGGAACTCTATCTGTTGTGAGCTGCTGGCTGGCTGGCACGCCCTCTTGCATGTACATGGTGATGGTGATTGGCTGCAGGCTGCTGCGCAAATAAAGTGATGGCTGGGGGGCCCTTCTGACGTAAGACGGATCCAGATCTGCTGCTGAACTAGCTGCCCTGGTGTCAGCCCCCGTTACTGGATGTTTGGGATTGCTTAGCTTCTGCCAAGTGATACGTATGTGGGAGGACATGCACGGTTTGGTTTGGGGGGTAGTTAGCCATCCCGCCCCGCGGGCACGACAGTTGACATTGTTGGTTTATTTCTGGCCCCGGTATGTAATATAAGGTGCATGGGCAGGCCAGCGCTGATCGCGGACATGAGCGGTTGCAGGCCGCCGCGCAGTGTGCAGGTCCATTGATGATTCCGTCGGGTGGGGTGAGCATATGGCCTCCTTGGTGTTGCCCTGCGGCACGTGCTGCGTTTTCCGCTGAAGTGGAAGCTAGGGGCATGGCGTATTCAGGGTCACATGCACGTTCCACTCATAGAGTGGCCACAACGGCCGCACCTGAGGTGCATGGCTGCGTCGCTATGTCATACGCGGACCCGCGCGTCGCGTTCAACACACTCTGACCCCACGCTCTGACCCCAAGTCCAGTAACCTCCCAACCTTGCCCCCTCCCCTATCCTGGCCACCCATACGCCCATCCACACCCACACCGTTGTCCCCTTAAGCACGCCAACTCGTGGTAAGCCCACGCCCAGCGCCTCGCCTGCTGCTACTCGTAGGCTGTCAGGCGCTGCCATGGCAGCTGTTCGCAGCAGTCGCGGATGATGCCAGGGTCGGCTAGAACTGCGCGCGGTGCGCATACCCAGCCCGAAGGCACTCTAGGCCCAGCCAGCCACGCGAGCGTGTACATTTTCACGTATAAAAGCTTCGACAGGTTTTGTGCGCCAAACATTGCCCGTCGGAAGGTAATTAAGGGTGTCGGCTCCGCATTTTTGGGCTGAGCCCCCCCAGCGAAGCAGGGGTGGCAGAGACCGACATACGGCAGCGCAATAACGAGGCTCAACACAAGCGCTGGAAGGAACTGGGGGCCAGTACATGCAACGCAAAGCTTATTGTTTATCGCAAACTCAGAATCAGCTGCCAGGCAACGTGTCCTCGATGGCATGTCGCTGGAGTTTGCCAAGCACGGCCTGACCAAGATGCATGTGGAGACCAACATGGCGCAGATGACTGAGCTCTGGGACAGCACGCTGTCGCGGGTACACGGCCTGACACGCGCCCAACTTGAGTCCATGACCTACCCTATGGCACCGAAATGATCGTTACGATCCCCATAACCATCTTACGACTATCGTTAGTTACCCCGCGCGCGTCGTAACATCCCGGTAACGATAGTGGTTACCTCTGACTACTGCGCACGGTTACCCCCCCCCTGCACCTCAACCGGGTCGACAGGGTAACGACGGTCAGCACCTCTTTACGACTTACAAAGGGACCCGTAACCAGGTCTTGTGCCACCTGTGGCAGCAGCCCCCGACAGGTCTTGTGGCAGTGGCCACACATCACGTTCATGAAGCAATACTCTACCGGTGAAATTATTAACGTGGCATGTGCTTGTTTACAGGTGTTCAGCTTAATACCTATCCTAGTGCATGCCTAATTCTGGGAGCGCCACGCTACTGCCGCCGACCACCCGCCTTCTTGGAGCGAGTGCGCCGGCCATTCCTACCAGTACCAACCGCCTCCTGCTGCTGCTGGCCTGGGTCCACCGCCGCCACCTCCTGCTGCGGGCCTGTGCCCACCACCACCTTGTCCTCCTCCTCCTCCTGCTGCTGCTGCTGGCCTGCGCCCAGCGCCGCCGCCTCCTGCTGCTGCTGCCCGGTGCGCGCCTCCGGCTCTGGTCCGCCGTCGCCTCCACCACCGCCGGGTCCAGCACGGCCTGCAACGACAAGTCACGTTGTAAAGTTGCAACTCAAGTCCATGATTTGTCGTGCATGGATTGGTCAGGACGTAAGGCACGGTATTAAGTATGAGGTGCAGACGCCTGTGAGAAATGTCAAGAAGTAATCTGCGGTACCTGCACGCCTGAGGAGGAGTGAGCTCAGGTGCGTGCGTGCCTACGTGCGTATGTGCGCGTGTGTGCGCCGGGCGGGATGGCAGGTGCAAGAGCAGGTGGCGGGGCCTGGCAGATTGTGGCGCTGCGTGCATGCATGTGGTTGGTGGGCTCCCACGGTGACTGGGCGACTTGCCGCCGCCGCCAGGCCAAGGCCCGTGTTACACGCCCCGCCCCACCCCAACCGCGCCTCACACGCCACGCCACGCCACGCTCGCCATCCTGTATGGCCTTACGCAGGGCGCCGTGGCGGCCGTGAGAGCTGGAGGCAGCGGAGGGATGTGATATGTGTTATTTATGTTCTATTCTACTCTACTCGGTACTGCTCGTTACGGCGTGTTTGTCTAGGCGTTTTGGCTCCGGCACCAGTGGGCTACCAGTACCGGACGTAGCGGACGTGGCGCAATGTGTGTTGCTGTGTGTATGCGGAACCAATAAATAGTAGTGCAGATTAGCACAGACCAGGGAAGTTCGTCCCCGTTCCCGGGAGGCTTTGAGCCGCCGCGGTCATGGATGTGAGCACCGCTGTTCTGCACGGTCCAAGGGGAACTGGGACGGGACATGACACGTGGTTGGGCCGTGGCACGGCACACGACACGGGCCAGGCCGCCCACAAAGCTGCTGTAACCCTCCAGCGGCCCCCCCCCAGCAGCCCCAGCAGCCCCAGCAGCCCCAGCAGCCCCAGCAGCCCCAGCAGCCCCAGCAACCCCAGCAGCCCCAGCAGCCCCAGCAGCCCCAGCCTTGGCCACGGAGGTGCCCACGGAGGACCAGGTGGTGGCCATGATAGTAGGCCGCGTGGGAAGGCACGTCCAGGGGCACCAGCGCCCCGTTCCTCTAGCTGCATTGACTGTACGGGATGGTACCGCCATGCAACTATCTGGCGTCAACGAGGAGCGAACGCGATTGCACAACGCATATGTGGCTGAAGCACTCGGCGTCACGTTGCCCCCCACCCCTGGACGCCAGCGCTTGGTGCTGTTCCGGCGGCACATGACGTCGGTATGGTATGTACGGTGGGAGCTGAAGCACAAGGAGGTTCTGTGGCGGCTGGCCGTAGACGGCGTCGGCATGCTGGGCAACACCCACATCCATGGCAGCGCACCCGAAACATGTGTTTGCAGCACATATCCCCCTCAGCCCTTGTCTGCGGTGACAGCACCAGCACTACCGGCACCGTCGCCCTCACCTCGCCTGCATCACTTCTGGGAGTGCCCCATCGCGCAAAGTGTGGTGGAGCTGCTGCAAGACACGATCAACGCTGAGCGCACCGACATGGGCTGCCCTGTGCGGCGGCATCATGTGTGGCTGCTGGAGAGCCCGAATCCGGCGCAGATACAGCAATGCGTTTGGGAGGTGGTGGCGCTGGCTGCTCTGAACGCGATGGAGTGGGCACGGCGGTACATGCGGGCGCGGCGACCATTCGGAGTGAGGGCTTTAGAACGGGCAAAGGCGGTAGCCCTGGCTAGCTTCAGAGGCCTGTTAACCGACTTCGCTTCCCTTGGGATACCACGGCGCCGGCGGGATAAGGCGTGGCAGAAGGTGACCGACACACACCCTTTTTTGCGTGTACGCGGAGACAGGTTGGAAGTGGCCATTCCGGATGTGCGTGCGCCTGAAGACGTTTGAGTGTGCTGTCATACCTACTGAACTACAATACTGCACTGCTGCTCAGCATGACAGGCCAAATGAACTGAAAAAACATGAGTCGCGAGTGTCATAGCCATGTGCGTGTGTTTTGAGATGGGCAGGGGTTGCAGGTCCGGTGGGGATTCAGGGATGTTGGGACACTGGTCTCGACGGGTTCCCTTGTATTCACCTGCGTTTCTGCCTGTTGAACAGCATGGGGTGCCACTATCCTGATTTAGTGACGCACTCGCTAGTCCTAACACTGCTGAATGGACACTGGACTTGACTGAGGCAAACATCTCATGACACGAACACGGCTAGCTCTTATCGCCAGGTGTGATGGTCAGGGGAGTGACCCGCGAGCCCGAGAAGGGACCACCTGTAACACTCAACTCAACTGTAACCAGTGCAAATCTCAAGGGACTGGAATTGCGTGCTCGGGACATACGGATTGCTGTCTTCCGACGTAAGGGTTGCTGTCCCCCGACCTGAGGATTGCCCTTCCAGGACATGAGGATTGCCCCTCTGGGACATGAGGATTGCACGGACGGGTTATGGGGATTGCTTCCCGAGGCTGTTGGATAGCTCCGACTATGCTCTCGCCGTCATGCCTAAAGAGGATTTGTGACACGCTCGTCGGGGGGGGATTCCCCGACTTGACCCCCCGTGTCATCCCGCTGGAACTGCCGACGGACATAGTGGGATGACGGTTTATCGCTTTTCTGATTGACCCTGAATACCCTTTACATAGGTCACTACCCCCAAATTGTGCCAAATTTACATTCAGCCATGCACAGGCGATTTAACAAACGGAGCTCCCACCCGAGCTTTGGCGCACCTTCCAGCAGTCTTGAACCTCTGCTAGAGGATGAGTTATTGCCAGATGTTTCCAAGCACATAGCGTGTTTCATCTATCAGGCGCACGGGAGAGCTTGTTAATTGACCAGGACAAAGCGCGAAGGCGCGCACTCCGGAAGACTATAGTGGGGTCATCCAGTAGTGCGCGGAAGTCGGCAAGCCGCTTCAAGGCTGGTGGGCTGATTTTCGAGGTTGCCTTCGTTCTTCTGCTCGCTTTGCATCTTCAAGATTACAACGCAGCATCACTATTTCAAACGCTGCTCCTCGATTTTGCGAAACGCTCCTCTTGCGCCACGTACCTGTGGTTCTGCTGGATGCGCGTTATCTACACTGACGAGCCTAAGGCTTGGCTGGCGCTCTCAGATGGCACTGGAATGTTCATTGGCGCAATTACGGCTGCGGTGTCCTTTATGCCAGAGCCCGTGCGATGGGCCGCCTGCGTGCTCGTTGGCGCAATCAGCATCGCGTCTACAGTGATTTAAGGTGAGCCGTGGAGTGGAAGCGAAGTGTCGGGGATGAAGTGCAACATCCCGACATGTGTTTGTGGATGCAGGCGCGCACCACCCCTGGCGCGCACCAAGGCGGGACGCCCCGCGCATTGCTGGGGCGTGTGTGCGTGCATGCGTGTGAAAGCGCCGCGGTGGGTCCGATGGGTGCTGGCTGCTGCCAAGGTGCAACGTGTCCTGCCCTGGATCCGTAGTGCGTTTGAGCTCCGCGGCCCTTGGATGGTTTGAACCTCAGCCTGGGATTCATTTCCATTCGCCCGAACCTTGTGCGGCGGCGTCTGACCAGAATGCGCGGAATGCGCTTTCCGCTGTCGCGCCGCGGGCTGGTCTGGCCTGCGGGCTGATGAGTGGCGGCCGTCGCGAAGTGGGCGCGGGCCTGTCAGGAGCTGCCGCTTCATTCCCCGCCCGCTCGGATTACTGCGGCTCGCGGCAAGTCACCAATCGAGGCCCGCGTAAACCTAGACGGCGGTCCCGCAATCAACCTTTTGCGCCCAAGGATATCCAAGAATCCCGCCCCAGTCGAACAGCCGCGCAAGGACGAGAGCGTTTGCCACCTGGCCAGCGCAGCGCCAAGCCGCGCGCTTGCTCTTTTTGCTTCGCGGGCCCGTTCCCGCAACAGCAGCATTTCGTTTGCTCAGGTTCCATCTGTTGCACCTGCAAGCATAAGCACCAGCATACGCACACGCACACGCGCGCACGCTTGAGCACCCGCATTCTCGACCCCAACATAAGGGCGCGAAGGCGTGAGCCTACGTTGCGCATTTGGGCCGCAGCAGCAGCAGCAGCAGTCCCCTCAAGCCACAAGCACTCTCCTTAGCGCTCCGCTCTCTCTCAAAGCAGCGCCTGCGCTTGTTGGCTTGCCAGCTAACGCCAACACCGACTGCACGCGGCCACGCCGCCCCACACAGCCCCCCACAGCCACACACAGCCACACCATGTGCAGCGTGGACGCCTTCATGTTCACGGCCTCACGCCAGCTGGCCGCCGGCAGCCAGCCGCCCGGCCCCTGGGGCGGCCCGTCGTCAGGCGGCGGCGGCGGCGGCGGCGCTGACGGTGATGAGGAGTGCCAGGGGCCGCCGCCGCCGCCGCCCATGACCTCCCGCGTGGAGCCGGCCAAGCTGCGGCGGCTGACGGCGGCGCTCATCGGCGGCGGCGGAAATGGCGGCGGCGGCGGAGGCTGCGGCGGCGACGGCGGCTGTGAGGACAAGGTGGTGATGGCGGTGGAGGTGCCGGAGGCGGAGGTGGAGTACGCCATTGCGCACGGCCGCTTCGCCGACCGGTGGGTGGTGGTGGTGGTGGGAGGGCGGTGGGTGATGGGGTGGGTGGGGGGGAGTGTTGGTAAACGGAAACGGAGAGGAATGGGGGGGAGTGTGTGGGTAGTTTATTCCAGAAACCAAAGCGACCATTACAAACCCGAAAATGTGGGGGCGGTGGGTGATGGGGGAGAGTGCTTAGGCGGTGGGTGGTGGGGGAGAGTACTTGTACTAGCGGGTGGGCGGGGGGCGACGATTGGGGGTGACGAGCGTTTCTGCGTGGCGCATGGTGCGGTCACGTGCATCGTGTGGATTGGGGGTGCGGGTGGTGGGCGTTGGCCACAGCTAACCTGCACGCGGGCGGCAGCGGCGGGAGTTGCAGGGGCGACCTTACTTCGCGGCGGGGGAGCTGGGTGCGGACAGTGGGTAGCAAAGCACGGGCGGGTCAGGAGCCACGTGGCCACATGGCCACATGGCCACGTAGTGCTCCTCGTGTTTGCGTCAACCTCTGGGGACCCGCCCCAGTGGCCCCGCCCCCGTGCGAAGGGAGCCCATCCACTCACCCACCGCGCCCGCCAAGCGCAACAGCTGCCCCCTGCCCCCCGCCATCGCCGCCTCATGCCCTGACCTCCCCTCCCCTTCCCCCTCTCCTTCCCTCGCTCCCCTTTCCCCGCTCCCTGCGCCGGCCCCCACCCACCCACGCCTCCGCAGCTACCACACCCAGTGCCTGGTCAGCCGCCCGCTGAAGGGCTACGGCACTGACCCCGCCGCCGCCGCCTCTGCGGCCGCCGCCGCCAAGCGCCGCATCACGGTCGGCAGTGTCGGCGGCGCCGGCGGCGCCACTGATGCCGCCGGCAGCAACGGCTGCCCTGACGTGCCGCAGCAGCTGCGGGAGTGGGGCGTGCACGTGGGCGGCGGCGCGCTGCTGGTGCTACAGCTCGAGCCCGACCTCGGCGCTTGTGGCAGTAGCAGCAGCGGCGGCGGCGGCGGAGCGGTGGACGCCAGCGTCATCGGCAGCGTGAGGTCCCTGGCCGCCGCCTCCGACGGCGGCGCCAGCAGCGTCAGCGGCGCCAGCGACGTGGGCGGGCTGGCCAGCGTCGGCAGTTGCAGCATTAGCAGCAGCGCCAGCGGCAGCCGCACCAGCAGCTTCGGCGGCAGTAGCAGCTCTGTCGCAGCCGGCGCCGGCGGCAAGGGCCCCCAGCTGCTGCAGCTGGTTCCGCGCGTGCGGCTGGTGCACTGGTACGGCTTCGCCCGCCCCACCCTGCACCAGTGGCGCCGCGAGCAGGCCGCCGCCGCTGCAGCTGCTACAGCCGCCGACTCCGCCGCCGCTGCGGCTGCGGCTGCCGCTGGGGCTGCTGCCGAGCCGGCGCTGCCCTTCGCCGCCACGCAGCGTGTGCCCACGGTTGCGCTGGAGGTGCACGACATCACCCGCCCGCTGTCCGACCTGCAGCGCCTGGCCCCGCGCCTGCTGGGCGCCACCCTGCCCGCCGACCTGGCGCCGCTGATGCTCGGCAGTAGCAGCGGCAGTAGCAGCCAGTGGCCGCCGGCGCCCGGCGACCGCGAGGCGGCGGCGGCCGCCAGCTACGCCTTCGCCGCGTGGCTGGCTGGCTGGGAGCTGCCGGGGGGCGGCAGCAGCAGCAGCAGCTGTGGCACGCACAAGCATGAGCAGCGGCAGCAGCACGCGGCTGAGATACCGTCGCAGCAGAACCGGCAGCAGCAGCAGCAGCAGCAGCAGCGGGCGAGCCGCGGCAGCAGCAGCGGGGTGCTGCAGCTGCTGTGGCGCAGCGCGGGGGCGGCACTGGTGCGCCACGCCGCGCCGCTGCCGCCGTCGGCGCCCCCGCTGGCCGCTGCCGCCGACGCCTCCGCCGCCGACGCCAAGCTGCTGCCGCCCGCCAGTGCAGATGGCCAGGCGGCCAAGGCGGCAGCTGCGGCTGCTGCGCCGGCCATGGGCATCGCCACTGCTGCGGAGGCGTGGGCCGAGTTCGAGCGGCGGCTGATGCTACTGCCGGACCCCTGCAGCGGCTACTGCCGCTCCGACAGCGACAGCAGCAGTGGCAGTAGCGGCAGTAGCAGCGGCGGCGGCGGTGGCAGCAGCAGCACCGGGGGCAGCTCGGAGGCGCAGGAGAGCCAGGGGGGCGTGTCAGCGGTGGAGGCGGCGCTGGCGGAGGATGAGGTGGAGGCTGCGGCGCGCGAGTGGCTGTCGCTCATCTGAGTGGAGGTGGAGGTGATGGAGGTGGGGTGCAGAGGGGCAGCGTGCTGGCATGACGAGAGGCAGGGCTGCAAGGGCTGCAAGGGCTGCATGGTGTATGTGAGCACAAGGCAGTAGGTTGATGCGCGGCGATGAGGCGGTCGCGATGAAGGCTCGAGGTGGTGGTTGCGGCGTCGGGCCTGGGTCGTGAGACGCGCGCGGAGGCCCAAGGGGAGAGTGAGAGCGCGATTACCCACATGCAGCGGCGCGGGGAGAGGAACAAGGCAATGCATTGGTCGTGTGCGGCGCCTCGCACAGACAACAACTCGGTAGCAAGTTGAGGGGCGCTTCTATAGGCCCTTATGAGTTGAACCCCTGCTTCGTGTTGTTCATTGATGGTTTCGAGAGCAGCTGCTTACTGCGACTTCTGCCAAGTAGCGTGTGCAGCTGGAGAGAGGCAGCAACGCACACACCCGAGAGTAGTACTGTAAGGCATATATAGTTGCTTTCGCGAGTAGGAGCATGGTGTGTCATAGTAGTATGCAACAAATAAAAGTAAACACTGGTTGTCGAGAGGGCGAGGGTCAGGACTGGACTCAGTACCGAGACAGATGACTGGATTTCGGATCGCAAGTCTTCTTTATTGAGTTGCTGTAAATAATTCGTATATGCATGCCTGCACCTGATCGCATTTGACAGGATACCGGGGGCGTGCACTTGACCACGGAACTTCCGCGCACCAAGCAGGCCAGCTTTCGTTTCGCATTTCGCAGCTAGTACTGATCCAGCATTCATATGACATGTATGTGGTAGTAGACCTCTCGCGCACTCGTCGACGGTGTGGAAAATGGACTCGCTGCCCTACGTGGACACGCTCTTCAAGGAGTACCTCCTATTTCGAGGCTTCACGAACACGCTTCAGGTTAACATAGGCTGCATAGGAGCCGCGATGCTATGTTGCAGAGTCTGGCCAAAACTGCACCGAGCGTTCCAAGACTGGCCGTGCCAGCCAAGGGCCAGCCCAGGGCCAAGCCTACACACACTCATGCCCGTCGCCCCTCGTTTCACCCACCCGCAAGGCGAACCCAAACCCACCACGCACCTGCTCACGCAAACCCATCACGCACCTGCTCACGCAAACCCATCACGCACCTGCTCACGCACAGGCCTTCAGCGCTGAGCTAGCCTCCGACCGCTGCTGCGGCTTCCAGGTGGGGCAGGGCACTCACTAGCGGGGGCTGCTGGCCTGCCGCCGCTGGTTTGCGGCTGCTGTTGGCATGAAAATGGAAAGACCACTAATGCTTGCTTGCTACCAGCTGCGTAGCTTACTGGTGGCGGTGGGTGGCACTGGGTGGCGTCAGACGGCAGCTGCGCGCCGTGTGAATCTACCTGGGCGGGCGGGCGGGTGGACAGACGCGCCGTGGGCAGTGGACAGTGCACAGCCCCCCACCGCCACCAAAACACTCCACCCGTGTACCCCACATCTCCCCCCCAGCCCCCGCCACTACATCCCCCACCCCCGCCCACTGCCCTCCACACCCCACCACCCTTCACTGCGCACCCTTCACACCGCCCTTCACACCGCCGCCCTTCACGCCGCCAAGGCTGAGGCTCTGTGCGAGCTGGTGTTCGGGGTGCTGCTGCCGCAGTGCCGCACCAGCCAGCTGTGGGAGCTGCTGCAGCTGCTGGCGGACAGGTGGGTGGGTGGGTGGTTGTGGGTGGGTGGTGGTTGTGGGTGGATAGGTGGGTGGGAGCAGGGGTGGGCGGGAACGGGGGCGCGGGCGCGGGCGGGGGCGCGGGCGGGGGGTGCAAGCGCGGGCGGAAGTGGATGACAGGTGGTGGGCGGCAGTGGAGACCCCGGCCTCATCCCCTCGACCCGGCATTTGTAATGAACTAAACCACCCCGCCACCGTGCCCCACCACCACCGCCACCACCTCTGAACCCCCCCGGCCCCCCCCCCCCCCGCCCGAAGGCTGTACAGCCGCCTGGACGCGCGGTTCGAGGGCGCGGTGGAGCGACTGGAGGGCGCGCTGGTGAAGGCGGCGCTGGTGGGCTGCGTGCGGGCGGGGCGGCAGGACAAGGTGCGGGCAGAGGTGCCGTATTAGGGGTGTTAGGGGTGTGTGTGCGGTGGGTGGCGGCGGATGGGTGGGGGCCTTTGGGGGGGGACTATGGTGGTGGTGGTGGCGTGGAGGTGGAGGTGGTTGGGATGGAGGTGGAGGAGGAGGAGGTGGTGGTGGTTTTGGGAGGAGGCAGGGCGATGGCGGAGCCCCGGGGGTTAAGGGTCGGGCAGCAGGCTGGGAGGGGCGGGATGCGGAATCCAGGAAAGCTGTGGAGAGGAGGTGCACCCAGAGTGCTCTGGAGTGGTCGGGGAGGTGGGCATAAGGTTGGGCACGTCGCTCTTCCCGTTCCCTTAATTAATCTAACATGCATTGAACTCCCTTCCCCGGCGGGCCAAGGCGCGGGAGCCACCGGTAGTGTACCCGCTTTTCCTCTGGCGTCGGCACTTAACAATTTGATACACACCATCCCATGGATGGCTACCCCAGCCCCTCCCTTACCCTCTGCCCCTATCTCCTGCCCCCACCTCTCCTCCTCCCGCCCCACCTCTGCCCCTCCCGCACCTGCCGCCGCCAGGTGGCGGAGTTCTTCCGGCAGCACGGCGATGAGCTACTCAGCGGACCCGAGGTGGGTGGGAGCGGTGGGCGGGTGGGAGGGTAGTTCACTCCAAAACCAAAGCAGGGGGGAGGGGAGGGGGGGCCCAGTTGGGGGGCGTGGTGCGGACGGACGGCAGCGCCGCCTAGCCCCTTTCTCTCCTCCCAGCTCCTCCCAGCTCTTCTTGCACCGCCCCTCACCTCACCGCACCGCGCCGCACCGCCACCCGGAGTAGCAGCTGCGCCTCTCACTCGCAGCCCGCAGCGTCCGCCCCAACCCACCCCGCCCCACCCAACCCACCCCAACCCAACCCAACCCAACCCAACCCGCCTCGCCCCGCCCCGCCCCACCCTGCCCCGCCCCGCCCCGCTGTCCGCCCCACTGTCCGCCCCGCCCCGCTGTCCGCCCTGCAGGCCGGCGTGTGGCGGCAGTGGGCGGCGCTGGCGTTTGTGCCCACGCCGCGCAAGGACCCCGCCTTCCAGGTGGGGGCCACGGGCGTGTGTGTGTGTGTGTGTGTGTGTGTGTGTGTGTGTGTGTGTGTGTGTGTGTGTGTGTGTGTGGTGGTGGTGGGTAGTTCATTCCAGAAACCAAAGCGACCATCGCAACCCCAAAACCCAGAACCATAGAGGGGGGGCAGCCGGGTGGCGGGAAGGGGGGGGAGGGAGGGATTGCCCGTCGACGAGGGGCAAGCGCAAGGGAGAGGGGCGCTGAGGGGCGCGCTGTGGGGCGCTGCAGAGGCGGCGCTGGGGGCGGCCGCAGCAGCAGCAGCAGCCACACCAACAACAACAGCAGCAGTGGCGGCAACAGCAGTGGCGGCAACAGCAGTGGCGGCAACAGCAGTGGCTGCGAGGACTAACCCGTATGGCTCAGCATCCTGTGGAGTGTGGGGGCCCGGCTGAGGGGTGTAGCTCGCCCCTTCCTTACGGGCCCTCCCTTCCTCTCCATTCCACTTCCACTCCTTTCCTCATACAAAGACGCCGCCGCCTGCCGCAGCCCTCGGTTTTGAAATGATATGACCCATGGACACGCATCCGCCCGACCCCTCCCCGCCTCCTACCACCACCCCCTCCTCCGCCTCCTCCCGCCACCTCCCCTCCTCCCACCTCCTCACCTCCTACCTTCTCCTCCTCCCACTGCACCCCCCATTAAACACCATCCATGGATAGCTACCCGCCTCGCCCCACACACACACACCACCGCTGTACTGCCCCCCCCCCCCGGGTCGCCGTCGTCCGCCGGAGCCGACTACACCTTCTGGTCATCGGTACGCCTTCTGTGTCGCATCGTCTGTCTACATCTCCTTCTTCATTAATTTAACATGCATGGAACCCCCCCCCCCAGGCCTACTTCTCCGACGACTGGCTGGCGCTGCTGGAGGCGTCCTTCCGCAACTTCCTGGCGCAGGCGCTGGCGGCGCTGCCGCTGCCCGCCGTGCTGCGCTTCAACGCCGACCGCCGGCAGCGCCTGGCGCTGGCGCAGCAGGTAGGGGTAGGGGTGTGGAGGGGGTGTGGGGTGGAAGGGGGTGTGGGGGTAGTTCATTCCAGAAACCAAAAGCGAAACGACCAAGAGAACCCAAGTGGGGGTGGGGTGGTGGGGGATGAGGGTGTGGGGTGGTGTGGGGGTGGGGGTGGGGGTGGGGTGGTGGGGGATGGGGTGGTGGGGGATGGGGGGGTGGGGGTGGGGGTGGGGGTGGGGGGATGGAGGCGTCCCACCCCCACCCCCAAGGCCATGAAGGTCCTGTACCTAGCCGTCACCCCGACCCCCACACCTTCACCGCCTGAAGCCACCATGCCTGCCTGCAGTTCCACACCCTCCGCATTGACTCTGTTGTGCCCGTGCTGTCGCCGTGCTGAGCTGTCGCCGTGCTGAGCTGTGCCGTGCTGAGCTGTCGCCGTGCCGTGCCGTGCCGTGCCGCAGGTGGACTCCCTGCAGAAGCAGGTGGATGCCCTGCAGCAACAGCTGGCGGCAGCTGCTGCTGCTGCTGCTGCTGCGGCGGCTACTGCGGCTGCAACTGCCACAGCAGCAACAGCGACAGGACAGGTGAACGCGACACATGCTGCAGACGCGCCGGAGAGCAAGCCGGCGGCAGCAGCGGCAGCAGCAGCCTCAGCAGCCGCTGCTGCGGCTGCCACCGCTTCAGGGCTGCAGCAGCCTGAGATGCAGCAGCACTCGACGCAGACCGCAGGACAGGACAGGTCTGCAGCTGCCCCTGCCTTGCGGCCTGAGGCCGCTGCCCCTGCAACCAGTAGCAGTAGCAGTAGCAGTAGCAGTAGCAACCCGCTGTCTAGCCCGCCAGCCGCCGCAGCGCCTGCCGCTGCAGCCGCTGCAAGCAGAGGTGTCGGGTCCGGGGGGGCCGTGACCGCCGCCGGCGCCGCCGCCACCAGCAGCACCGCGGCCAAGCCCTCGACGACTGGGGCCACTGGGGTTGATGCCAAGGGTGGGGCGGGGGGTGCCACTGCGTTTGCCGCCGCCACTGCAGCCGACAGCGGCGCCAAACGCGGCGGCGGCGTGAACGGGACTGGTGCAGAGCCAGAGCTAGGTCCGGGGCCGGGGCCGGGGCCGGGGCCGGGGCCATCCGGCGCTGCCACTGCCGGCGGGGTGTCGCGGTCTGGCAGCGCCGGCAGCGCGGGGAGCAGCGGCGGCGGCGGCACGGCCGGTGGCGCTGGCGCTGGTGGTGGTGGCGCTATCGGTGGTGGCAGTGGCAGTGGCGCCCAGAGCCACCACCATGGCCGCACGCTCAGCCTCGAGGTGCGGGCTGGGGGTTCGTCAAGGGTTGGCAAGGGGCCCGTCACGGGTGCATGCCAGTGGGTGCATGCCGTCCAGCCTTGTTAATGCACGCGAGCCGGCACGCACACCTTCTCACGGCCTCCAGCATGTGCATGGGCGCACTCACCAGCACCCCAGCACTCTCCAGCACGCACACCCCTGAGGCTGCCCTGCCCCTTCTTTAACGTGTAAGCACGTGGTAACCCCGCGCACACGCACGTGCACACACACACACACACACACACACACACACACACACATGCGCAGGCCTGGCACCACATGCACGCCGACGAGCTGGTCGTGCAGGTGGGTGGGCGGGGGTTGGGCGGCTTGGGCAGCTTGGGTGGTGTGTGTGGAGATGGATGGCGGCGTAGTTTATTCTAGAAAGCAAAGCGGCCAGGGGGGGGCAGGTCACCTGATTTCAACTCCGATGAGAGCGCAGGCGCGGGTAGTCCGGTGTAGTCCGGTGTAGTCCGTGCGTTGGGCCGAAGGCAGACATGACATGACACGCCCATGTGTGTGAGAGGCGCATCTTAGCGCGTACCTCCGCATTTGAAGGGCACGCACAAGATAGAGCTATGATAGAGCTAGGATCAGTGCGGGGACGTGGCGATGTGGGACGCTGTTGCGGTTTGTGGTCTCAGGCAGTAGCTGGCCCATGACCCCCCGCCCCCCACCCCACGTGCGCGCGCGCCCCTTCACCTCTCGAGGCCTCTTCTCCCCCCTGTACCCTTTGCAGCCTCCCTCGCCGCCCGGTGGCGGAGGCGGCGGCGGCCCGTTTGACGGCTTCGTTGGAGGGGGCGGAGCGAGCGGAGCAGCAGCAGCGGCCACAGCAGCGGCCGCAGGAGCAGGCGGCGGGCGCAACGCTGAGGGCGCGGCAGCAGGCGGGCCGAGCCAGGGCGCGGACGCAGCAGTAGCAGCAGTAGCAGCAGCAGTAGCAACAGCAGGCGCAGGTGGGGGGCCGTCAAGGAGCGGCAGCGGCGGAGCCGGCGGGGGCGCTGCTGGGGTGCGCTCCCTGCCGGCGGTGGCGGAGGAGGGGCGGCGGGGCGGCGGCGGGGGGCAGTGGGCAGCGGCAGGCGCAGGTGGGGAGGACGAGGAGGAAGAGGAAGACGTGGACCCGGCGGAGATGCTGGTGGCCGGGCCGTCAGCCGTAGAAGCAGAAGCAGCAGCAGAAGCAGAAGACGAGGATGAGGAGGAGGATGGCGCCAGCGCTGGTGGGGGCAGCAGCGGCTGCGGGGACGAACAAGGTGGGCGCGATGAGGAGGAGGAGGTGGAGGTGGAGGCGGAGGAGGGCGAGGACGAGGAAGGTGATGACGCAGCAGCAGCAGCAGCAGCAGGCGGGGGTTCCAGCGGAGGCGGCGCCGGACTGCTTGCGGGCGCTGGCTCCGGGGGCGCCGCCCACGGCCCCGGCTCCCGACCCAGCCGCACAGGGCGGCCGGCGGAGCCGCCCTCACACTCCTCCACCACCGCCACCACCGCCACCGCCTCCACCGCCGCCACCGCGGCTGCCTCAGCCGCCGCCGGCACCTCCTCCGCCCGCGCCGGCCGCGGCCCGGCCTGGGCAGCGGTGGGCTGCGGCCGCTGGCACGGCACCGGCTGCGCCTTCTCCGCGCCGCCGGGGGTGCTGCACGGCCGCGGCGCCGCCGTGCTGGCGGCGCAGTTCAGCCCCGGCGGCGGCCTCAACGCCGCCACCGGCGCCGCCGACGGCTCCGTCGCCATCTGGACGGCCGCCACCGCGGCGGGCGGCGGCGGAGGCGGCAGCGGGGGTGGTGGTGGCGGAGGCGGCGGCGGCGGCGGCGGCTTGGCAGCAGGGTTAGGAGGGGCGCTTGTGGGAGGGGGGCAGGTGGCGGCGGCGGCGGCGCGGGAGGCACGGCTCAGCTGCGGCGCGGCGGTGACGTGCGTGGCGTGGGACGCGCGCGCGGACAAGGTGAGCGCAGAAGGGTGGGAGTGGTGGTGGTGTGGGGGGTTGGGGGGGCGGCGAATCGGCGATGGAAGGTAGGGCCCGCCATGGGGGGGACTGCCCGGCAGGCAACCTTGCGTGCCATACTGCCCCCACGGCCCCCATAGTAGTGTGTTACAGGTGGATGTGTGGGCATCTCAGAGCCTGTAACGAGACTAAACGAGCCGCCAGGGCTCCTCGCCTCGAATCAAAAAGTACCCAGACCGACAAATCCACTAAAGCAACAGCAGAAAAAAAGGCCCCCATGCCCCCATGCCCCACATGCGACATGGTCTCCTTGTCATCCCACCCCCCACATACATACATCTCCCCCACTCCCCACACCGCTGCTGCAGGTGATGCTGGTGGGCACGGGCGGCCGCGGCATACGCGCCTGGCACGCCGACACGCGCCGCGTCAGCGCCGAGCTGCCGCCCGACCCCGCCGCGCCCTGGGTGTGCAGCCTGGCCTGCAGCCGCAAGGACCCCGTGTTCGTGGTGGCGGCCGCCAGCGGGCCGCCCGCCGCTACAGCCGCTACAGCCGCACACCCGCTGGGGCTGCTACAGCCCGCCGCCTCCCAAGCAGTGCGGCACGCGGGCGCCGGCGCGGCGCCGGTGGCTGTGGCTGTGGCGGGCGCGGCCGGCGGCGGCGGGCGGCTGGGCGCCGGTGGCGCCGGTGGCGGTGCTGCTACAGCCGCTACAGCCGCCGCGGGCGGTGGCGTGTCGGGGCGGCTGTCGCTGTGGAACATGCGCGCCTTCAAGCGCGTCAGCAGCTACAGCGTGCCGCAGGTACCCTGCGATGGGTGGGCTGGAGGGGCCGGGGGGGGCCCTAGAGGGGCGCGGCTGCGCTAGAGGCGGGCCTGGAGTGGGGCCTGGAGGGGCGGGATGTGGTTCATGCCTTGCCGGGGCAGGTAGGTATGTATGCTCTCAGGCATCCATCCCTGCAGGAGCTCCGGTGCCTCAGCTGCAGCTCAGCTGCAGGAGCCGCCCCCTTGCTGTGGCGCCCACCCGTACCAATCCAACCCATCCGTACCCACCCGAACCTCCACCCCACACACCCCACCCAGGACTCGCCCGTCCTCAGCCTGGCCTTCAACGCCGCCGGCTCCTGGTTCGCCGCCGCCACCGCGTGCGGCGCCGTACACCTGTACGATGCCGCCGGCAGCGGCGCCGCTGGCAGCCGCCCGCAGCCGCTGAGCAGCTTCCGGGCCAACGCGCCGCCGCCGGGCTCGGTGGCGGCCGCCGCCGCCGCGCCAGCCGCCGTGCAGGTGGGTGAGCGGGCGGGCGGGCGGGCGGGCGAGGCCATGTGCTGAGGCTGCGCAGAGGGCAAGAGCGATTACGGCACTACGGGGGCGCATCATCAATGCCTGAGGAGAGTCAATGAGGCTCGCCCGTACTCTGGGCCTGACGCGATGCGTGTGTGTTTCGTCTTAGAGATTTCAAGGGAGAGAACTATGAAAGTTCGTGTGTTTCGTGTTTGTTTCGCGTATACGAGCACACGCCTCACTGCCAGCGCCCGCCCCCCCCCGCCCGCAACCGCCCGCAACCGCCGCAGGTGTACGACACCTCGGCCGAGACGGTGTTGGTGAGCTGCTGCAGCGGCGCGGTGCGGCTGTGGAGCCTGCGCCGCCTGTCGGAGCCGCTGCTGTCCGTGCCGCTGCTGCCCTACCTGCCCTACGGCGGGGGAGGCGGGGGCGGAGGAGGGGGCGGTTGGTCGCCGGCCTGGGTGCCGGGGCTGGCGCTGAGCCCGCGCGGCAGTGCGGCGGCGGTGGTGCTGGGCGGCGGCGGGCCGGCGGTGTACGTGGTGGACCTGGCGCAGCAGCAACAGCAGCAGCAGCAGCAGCCGGCGGTGGTGGTAGCACAGCAGGTGGGGGTGGGGGTGGGGTTGGGGGGCAGGTGGAGGGGGCAGCGGGAGGGGAGGCGCAGTGGCAGGGGCGCAGGAGAGGTGGCAGGCGGGGGGCCAGGGCCGGGATGGGTGGGAGAGATGGGGGAAGTGATGAATGAGCGGGAGCCGCGACGTGATTGTGTGTGTGTGTGTTAGGCGATGACTGCGGTCGTGGCACATTGGTTTCGTGCGTTTCGGCCGCCTCCGCAAACGGGACCGCCTCCGCCTCCTCCTGCTGCGCCCTCTGTGTTCCCTTTGTCCACAGGGCGGCGGCACGTCGTCAGACGACGGCAGTAGCAGCAGCTGGCTGGCGGGCGTGTTCGGCTCCTCGCCCACGACCGCCGCCGCCGGCTCCCTGGCTGCTACAGCCGCCACTGGTGCTGCTGCTACAGCCGCCGGCCGCGTGTCAATCATCCTGCCGTACACCGGCGTGTACGGACTTGGCGGCGGCGCCGGCAGTAGCAGCAGCGTCGCAGGCATCGGCAACGGGGGCGGCAGTAGCGGCGCACTGGACGAGCTTGCGGCAGTAGCAGGGGCGCCGCCGCCGCAGGGCGCCTGGCACCCACAGGACGACATGGGGAACTTTGGCTATGGCTATGGCTACGGCTACGGCGGCAGTAGCAGCAGTAGCGACCTGGCGGGCGATTACGGCAGTGACGCTGGTTTTGGCGGTGGATCGGCAGTAGCAGCAGGTGGCGGCGGCGGCGAGCCCGTGGTGCCGTACGGCAGCAGCTGCTGCTGGCACCCCAGCCGCGACCTCATCGTGGTGGGCTACAGCGACGGCTGCGTGCAGGCGGTGGGGCTGGGCAGGCGTGGCTAGCAGCAGCAGGCGTAGCTAGCAGCAGCAGGCGTAGCTAGCAGCAGCAGGCGTAGCTAGCAGCAGCAGGCGTAGCTAGCAGCAGCAGGCGTAGCTAGCAGCAGCAGGCGTAGCTAGCAGCAGGCGGGCAGGAGCGGTGGAGACGGGAGTATTAGCTGGTTTGACGGGGGGTTAGACGGGCGGGCCGGCCCTCTTGCCGGGTAACGCAAGCGCACGGCCAGCGCACGGTGAACTCATCAATGAGATGCTGCACAGGGCGCAGGGGGAGTAACGCGGAGGAGCAGGGGAAACCCTGGACCCAGCGAGTACAGCGCCCCCCCCTCCAGCAAGCCGACAGCCCGCCGCGGCCCAAAACCGCCCCGCGGGTCTGCGCGGGTGATGTAACGTACAAATT
Organism: Chlamydomonas schloesseri; assembly: GCA_016834595.1. Classification (NCBI taxonomy): domain Eukaryota; kingdom Viridiplantae; phylum Chlorophyta; class Chlorophyceae; order Chlamydomonadales; family Chlamydomonadaceae; genus Chlamydomonas; species Chlamydomonas schloesseri. The sequence goes on from JAEHOD010000090.1 coordinate 284,411, forward strand.
GTCCCGGCTTTCCTCCGGCTCCCTTCTGCCACGCCGCACAACCACCACAAACAATAACAAGAACCACACCAACCGAACGACCGCCCCCGCAAGTACACACACAGCTCTAAACCCGCCGTCGCTGCACTCGCTCTCTAGCTCGCTGCTCAAGCAATGGACGGAACGCCCCGCTCCGACCTGCGCCGGCGCCCCGCGGCCGTCAGCGGCGGCACGGCGGGCACTAGTGCCGGCGGGCTGCCGGGCGGCGACAACAGCGACAGCGGCGGCGCCTTCTCCCCGGCGGCGGCGGTGGTGCTGCCGGACACCATCTACACAACCGCAGCAGCAGGCGGCCGCGGCACCGGTGCCGGTGGCGGCGGCGGTGGTGGCTTTGCGGCCGCGCACCACAAGATCATGATGGCAGAGGGGGCCACAGCCCCCACCGCCACCGCCACCGGCGCTGGGGCGGGGGCGTGGGCGGGTGGGGCAGCAGCGCAGGCGCCGTCGGGGCCAGAGGGCTACGGCACTGGCACAGGCGCTGGGGGTCTCAACGTGCAGCAGCAGCAGCAGCAGGTGCGAAAGCAGTCCTCGCAGGGGCGGGCGGGCGGAGCGTTGGCGGAGGGGGGGCAGGCGCAGGGGCAGCGGCGGCACGACGGGGACAGCAGCAGGGGCAGCGGCAGCCCCTCCGCCTCGGCACGCTCGCAGCAGCAGCAGCAGCAGCAACAGCAGCAGCTACAGCCGGGGGCTGGGCAGCTACAGCCGGGGGGTGGCAAGCAGCTGCCGCCTGACTTCTTCCTGGATGAGGAGGTAGGGGTAGGTGCGGGGGCGGGTGGGAGCCTGGTGGGGGCTATGGGGGCGTCTATGACTAAGCTGATGAGACGGAGGTGGGGGCGGGAGCAGCGGGTGGTGGGTATGTCCGGGACAGGGGCGTACAGGCTCGTGACAACACAAGGTAACGTTAACTGGATGCACCTCACTTGAAACATCACCTCTGCATATCTGCAATGCCTGTCTCATGCTCGCGCACGCACCAACACCATTCGTTTGGTGTTCTTAAGTGTCAAATAACACGCAAACGCCCGCACACCCGCACGCACGCACGCACGCATCCCGCAGGCGGAGGCGGCGCGGCACCCGTTCCCGCTGCCTCCCGCGGAGCTGATCGCGCGGGCCAAGCAGGTGCTGGCGGTGGGCGTGGCGGAGTGGCCGCACCTGGCGCCGGACTTTGAGTTCAGCGGTGGGGAGGGAGGGAGGGGAGGGGAGGGGAGGGGAGGGGAGGGGAGGGAGGGAGGGAGGGAGGGAGGGAGGGAGGGAGGGAGGGAGGCGGAGCGAGCTGCGCGTGCCTGCGTACGCCTGAAATGCGCGCCGGAGGGTCTGACAGGGCGGCGCGCTAGCCAGGTGGATGGCGCAATGATAGGTGGTGATGCAGGCAGGCCGACATGCGGCGGCCGGCCCGCATGCGGGGGGAGGGGGCGGCGCTTCAAGTCAGGTGGTGTGCCTAGCGGGCGGATCCCGCAAGCCTCAGGAGGGGGGTGGCCGCAAAGCCGCAAAGCCGCGACCGTCATTGTTGCTCTGCAGACGCATGTGCGCACACAGAAATGCAGCCCCTCTTCCTGCCCCGCCTGCCTCCCCCGCATCCCGATCCTCCCGCCGCACACGCGCACGCACACCGTGCCCGCACGCACACCCGCACGCACGCACACACCCGCACGCGCGCAGCCCCCTTCATCGGGCCGCTGGGGCCGGCCGAGTTCCGCAAGACCATGCGCACGCTGGGGCTGGAGGCGGCCTTCCCAGACCTGTCGCCCAGGTGGGGCGATGGGGTGGGGGTGGGGTGGGGGGCGAGGTGGGGCGCGGTGGGGTGTGACAGCGTGCGTGCATGTGCGTGCGTGTATGTAACTGTGACTGTGACACACGGCGTCCAGCACGTACGGTGTCAAGGCATGGGATGTGGAATGGGCTCGGGTGCCGTGTCGTTCGCCACGTCGACACCTCAGCTCTTTGCGGTGGCGGGCGCTGCAATCGTTTACGGTGTGCTGCTTGCTGCATTGCGCCTGACGGCCATCGGCCTGTTTATCTGCCGCATCGGCTTTGCCCCCCCCCCGCCCGCACCCGCCACAACCCCCCGCCAAACACGGCCCCACGCGCAGGTACCACCACTTCCGTGTCGACCCCTTCAGGTGCGTGCGTGCGTGCCTGCGTGGCGTGGCTTGTTGCTTGGAGCGCGCGCGCAGGGAGCGAGGGGGGGCAGCAGGGCTGGCCCTTGAAATGGTTGGTGGTCCTGGTTGGTGGCCGAACTACATAACGGGGTGCAACTATTAAAGCGCACCATCATCGTCATCACCATGCCACCCCATCATGTCGCCCATTGCCCTGCAACTGCAACTGCGCAGGCCCAACCGCGTGTGGTTCACGCTCCAGTGAGTTGTACTGCCCCCGGCCGGCGTACGGCCGCCACCATTGCACACGCTGCTGCTAATAAGCTGCTGGACTTGCGTTGGCTGCCGGTGTGCACCCGCGCGCGGAATGATGAGCACAACGCACTCATGCCCCGCTCTGCACACACCGCATGCCCCGCTCCGCCCACCCTGCACACATATCCGCATATTCACATCACAGGCCGCGCTGCACGCACACGGGCACCTTCAAGGGAAAGCTGCCGTTCGGGATTGCGCCCACAGGTGGGAAGGCAGCAGGGGATGGGTGGAGGGGCTGGAGGGTGGGTTACTGGTAAACAGTCCCGGTGGGTACGGGTGGGTCGTGCGCCCGCCGTACGTACGTACCGTCGTACCGTACTGCTGGGCGGGCTATCCAGCAGAGGCAAGGTGGCGGGTCTCTGATGAGCCTGCTTGGTGCAGAGGGGGGAAAAGGGGCAGCAGAGTGCACGTCCCACCGCCACGCCAGGGGGCAGGGGCGGCGGCGTCTTGGTTACCGGTACTAGCTGCCCTGCACGTGCTGCTGCCTGCCTCCCTCCCTCCCTCGTGCTGCTGCTGCCTCCCTGCCGGCACTCCCCCCGCCCCTGCCTCGCTCACTGTACCTCGCTCACTGCGCTGCCCCTCACACCGCATTCACCCCACATCACCACCGACATCACCCCACATCGCCCAACCCAAATCGCCCACCCCACCCCACATCGCCACCGACATACTCACAGGCCGGCACATCACGGAGCCGCCGCAGACCGCCAGCCTGGCCTTCAACGCGGCGGGCGAGGTGGCGGGCCACACCATGGGCTACGTCATGGACCGCGGCGCACCCAACAGCACCGGCGGCCTGGGCGGCGCCTTCGGCCTCATGTGGGCGCTGGGCGCGCCCCTGCCAGCGCCCGAGGGCCGGCCCTGGAGCCCCTCGCTGCAGCTGCGCCTGCTCAATGGCGGCGGCTGGCTGGTGCAGGTGGGCGGGCGTGGTGTGCTTGATGGTGGGCGTGGTGGATGGTGTGGATAGTGGCGGCGCTGGGTGCATGATGGCTGCGTAAAAAGGAGGTGTGCATGGGGGGTTGCAATGGGGGGTTGCGGAGTCGTGTCACGCGCGCGTTTGCATTGGTTTGCTGTTTGGGGTGCAGCGCACCAGGAACTGCACACAGCGTTACTCGGCAAGCTGGCAGTTCCTCGGTGTCAAGAAACCCAACACACACACACACCTTTCCCTTGTGCTTTTCTAACACACACACACACACACACACACACACACACTTGCGCGCGCAGGCGGCTGTCTTCCTGTTTGACCGCATCACCTCGGCGCTGCTGCCGGCGGCCTGGCTCACCCGCCACAGCCGCAACACCATGTAGTATTACTAAGCGTACGGTTGCAGGTAGCTAGCTAGTGTGGAATGCCTTAGACACGGTACTAGGTGGGTGGGTGGGTGTGGCTAGCTGCCCGTCAGCCACATCAGCACGCACACACGGCTGGCAGGCGCCTGCATGTCGGCGTGCGTCGGCTCAAACGAAGGTGGCACGGTGCAACCGTGCCTCTCTCTGAACGGGTGTGGGAGGCCTTCTTGCGGTCCAAAACACAAATCCCGGCCACTGCCGAAGAACCAAAGCCGTTTCTTTTCAAGAGCAAGGATGGAGGTGGTTGGGGGCCGTTGCGAGCATGCTGCACGCTTGTGTAATTACGCACTACGAGGCGCAATGCCGCATGAAAGGTATTGGGAGCGCAGCCTCACGTGATGCGGGGCGACAGGCGGAGGCAGTGGTCAATTACGTGTGTGGAGGGGGAGGGGTTTTGAGGGATGACACGTAGGGTGTGACACTGCTTCGGGGCCGGGGCACGCCACCCGAGGCCACGGATTGTGAGGTGAATGAATGAATGATAGGTGACGCCGCAAGCCCCAGAAGCGCTCTGATACATCCAAGGTGGGCGTGACTGCTGCGCATGTAAGCCCGAGACCCCGAGTGGTTCGCATTCTAGTGCATCAAAGTGAGCGGACGAGCGGTACTGGTATGCGCTGATGGATGACAGTTTCACCGCCGGTCGGTCCTTGTGCCCCCCGCCCATGAGTCCCTGCAAATGTAGCCCGGTAGGTGTTTCACCGGCCTCGTGACTTGAATGCACTTGAATGCACTAGAATGCCTAAATGGCGAATGTGTCACCTTATTGTGTTGTCCGAAGTTTGTTGTCACGGCTAGCGTGCAAGGCTGTGAGCGGTGAAGTTGTCAAGTGTTATTCAATGCCCCATAAAGCTGCACCCTGTAGCCCGCTCCGCACTTATTCGCGCGAAGTTGCATACAGGCCTCGGCAGGTGCTCGTGGCACTGGTGGCAGTCTGGGCGGGACGCATCCATCCTGCCGCCGCATCCCTATCAACGCCCGCATGTTTACTGGCTCTGTCACGTCCTCCCTCACGTAACCAAATTGCACCGTCCTCGAAACATTATGGTAACTTTAGACATTCGGTAAGGAATGAAGGCCCCGGGGCACCGGTCCTAGCATCCAAACGCGCTAGGATGCGCATCTTTTTACACAAGCAGCCTGCAGGCATAGCTACCCCAACATTCCAGTTGGGGCCGCTGCCTTGTCCTGTTCCAACTGCAAAATAATTGTGGTTTGCGTAGTCACACCCTTGCCAGGCCTGCTCTGCGGCAGTGCACATTGTCAAACTGCATTGTTCCCCTTTGCCAAAGGCCGCTTGATTCCACTTATAATGAACATGCCAAGCTCCCAACGCATGCACATCGCTTGAGACATGGTCAGTGCAAGCTCCTACCGTACCACGCTTCCTCATCATGGTGCGTGGCCCCACTTGTCTGCGCGACGGCCACGTGTGGGCCACCCCATACTCATGCTACCCACAGACTCTTTGCAGACATATATGTACCACGAGCGCATCTATCCTTCTTGATTAGGACATCTCAAGCCAGTCGGTGCCGCAAAACTTGCTGTGGCCCTAATTGCCTGTGTTGTCCGCTACACGGGTAGGCACCTGCGTGGCGCGACATGCGTCATTAGTGAGAACCAGATAGTCGATTGGCGCGCATCGCGTTTTGAACACGGACAGCGACTGTGAAACCTTAGCACTGAAGTGAAGTCGCAGCGAACTCTGCACAACAAGACCCCCCACGCATGTGCCCTCTGCCGTCCTGCTCACCTTGGTACCCTGCCATGAGCCCCGGTCTGCGTTGGGCTTGCTGCTGGGGTTCTTGCCACACGCGCCACATTTAATGAGAGATTTCATTTTGCCTGTCGCAAATAAGGCAGCAGCATCCGTGCAAGGATTGTATGGTGGGTGGGGGCCGGGGCCCGGGGGTCGGCTGGAGTCGCGCAGGCCTGGAATGTGCTGTTGTTGTGGCTCCGGGCGGTGCTGCCCCTCCCGAGCTTGTCTATAATAAGGCTTCAGGGTTGAAGTGCTGCGGAGATTCCAAAGCCCAAGGCTGCCTGGAGCTACCGAACCCAGCAGCTGTCATACGCCAGCCCGGAGGCAGCAGTCGGTTGCGTGTGTGGAGGGTGACACAATGTGGGTAGCGGTGACACGCTCCGGTACCAGGACACAGGTGCTTAGTTGGAGCAGCTGCACTCGCACCTTCGAATTCACCATGTAGACATGCCGCGCAGTACCTGCAGAGCATAAGTAAGGCTTTGCAGTGAGACATGCCGAATGCAAGGAATTCAGTGTCGAATGTGCGTCGCATAGCCGAGTAAGTAAACGCACGCTACAGTTAGACGCGCATTCAGCGCGCATTCGGGCGCAACCGGGCTTGGATAGAGCGCGTTTGCGCGGACTTGCATGCCGGGGCCCCGGTGTAGCGCCTCGAGCCTTTGCTTACCGCTTCCCACAATGTAAGCACTTGAGATTTGTGCTCGGGCCCTCAGACATGCAGTAAAACTTGCACATTCTAAACTGAAGAGGACGCGAACACCGGTCAAGTTTGTTTATTATGCGCTACGCAAAAGTTGCACAGTTCAACAGCTTATTCTGTATATGCGTCTGGTGTTCCACAGCAACCGACGGTCGAATGGGGCTCGCGCGGTGTTCTGGGCGCCTTCCAATGATGTTGATAATACCAAGCAGCATTTGACAGGTAGAGCTATTGATGATTGCGGGTTCAAGAGGGGGACAGTGTAGAGAAACCACGGGGACCACCGCCCTAAAGAGCGCAGCCAACCGCCACCCTGCTTGCTGCCGAGCCCCCGCACAGTTCCGTCGGCGCACCGAGGCCAAGCACTATTTATTGAGAAGTCGCAATCTTGCCCCATGCCCTGTTCCATCAAAGCCGTCCAAGCCACACCAGCCACAGTATCACAAACGATCACAATACGCGCGGCTCACGATGCACCGCTAGGCAGCACACTTCACGGTGCATGCGTCCGGACGCCGGTAGTGCAATCAAATGACATCGTGTGTTTCCCTTCGACACGACGACTGTGCCATCCCGTCAAAAGCCGATACAACCACTGAATGCAAACAACGCCCTGCTGCCGCCTGCTGCCGCCTGCTGCCGCCTGCTGCCGCAAAAATCACGCCCCATTGCGGTGATAGCTGCGGCACGCCCAGGGCGCCACAGCCTAGCAAGCCCCACTCCCTCGCCATCCTCTGCTCCTGTTTCTTGCGCTGCTGGCCCCCATGCTACTGCTGCTACTGCGCCTGCAGGCGGTGCAGCTTGGCTAGCAGGTCCAGGCACTCGCCGATGAATCCCACCAGGCCGCGCGCGCGGTCCAGCTCCAGCACACTGACGCGCTCCAGCTGCTGCTGCGCCTCGGTCATCCTGCAGGCAGGGGGCGGCCAGGTCGGAGCGAGTAGGGGCAGGCAGGCGCGAGGCGGAGCAGAAAGGGACGAGGGTGAATGGTTGTTTCTTACAGTACGGTATTGCAGGTTCGGGGTTTGCGGAAAGAGAATGCGATCTGAACAGGGCAAGCGGGTTGTGGCCACGCGTTTGCGCCGTCGCAACCGTGAGGCAGGCACACCACGTCGCACTGCAAAGTTCCGCAAGCCAGACGCGGCAGAGCAGCAGCCGCGTCCGCGGCCATGATGCACTCACTTGAGCGCGACGGTGCGGCCGACCGACAGCAGCATGGCATTGCCGCCCGCCGCCGGCGACTTGCCACCGCTGCCGCTGCCGCCGCCGCCCAGCCCCGCGGCACCCAGCCCGGCGGCACCCAGCCCCGCGGCAAAGTTTGGCCGTAGGTGGTTGCCAGGCGGGTGTGTGCCGACAGCAGCGTTGGCGAGGGCGGCGGCATTGGCGGCCTGGTGCTGCTGCGGGTGATGTGGGGCCTGATGTTGGGGGCGAGAGGGCGCAGCGCCCACGGCGAGGAAGGGCGCATCCAGGGGGAAGATCTGCTGGGTCCATAGCCAGCGGCTGGCACAAGAGCAGTTTCGCCCCCCCCACACACACACATGCGTGCCCTTCCCTGCGGCAGTAACGGTGTACGTTGCACTTTTTTGGGGCACAGGGAGCTCAGCACGGTGGACTTACCGGTGGTGGTGAGGAGCCGCGCGAGCTGCTCTCGTAGCCGCTGTACAGCACCTGCTGCCCCAGCGCTCCACCCACGGCTGCCCCTGAGCCAAGCACGTCTGCCAGGAAGCCGGCTGGCCCAGTCCCCGCATGTGCCGCCGAGGGGCCCGCCGCCGTTGCTGCCGGCCCTGCTGGTGCAGGTGCGGGTGCCACGACATCCTGTGCCCGCGCCTGCAGCAGCGGAGAGCTGGAGCTGGTGCTGGCGGCCGCCTTGGGATGCAAGTCCGCATCTGCCGCCCCCATAGCAGCTGCCTGCGACCGGCTGGCCTCCGTTGTCGCGGCGGCGGCAGCTGGCTTGTGCTGCTCCTGCGCTGCCGGCGACTGCAGCTGCTGTGGCGGCTGCGACTGGGCAGTTGGTGGGTGCGGCTGCTCTCCCTCCGGCACCACCCAGGCGTCGCAGGCTACACAAAACATCTGCTTGGTGGCCTTGGAGCGCACCAACACCGTAGAGCACCTGCTAGCGCATGTTGAATCCATGACGAGGGAGGAGAATGAAAGGTCAAAGTGAATGTGGCGCGACGGCGCTCGCAGCCACGGAGCAAGCAGTGCATGCGGGTGCAAAGAAAGAAGGTGCTGGCTGGGGTAGGGTGCGCATACAGGGGGTTGCAGGCGGCTGCCTCAAAGCGCGGAAAGCTCACTAGCGCTGCTGCTGTCCTTGCCCTTGAACATCACCTCTATACTATACATAAATTCGCCCTATCAAACTGGAGCCCGAAACACTGACGTTCGGGCACATCAGCACCCGGGATACCCAAGAACTGGGACACACTCTCTTAGCCACCCACCTTGGGCAATACTTGTCCAGCAACGCCCAGCCCTGTCACGTGTTGACAGGCGGCGGGCAAAGCGAAGCACGACATGGCAAGGCACAACACAAACACAACATCAGCACTACCGTATGATGTGTGCAGCACGTGTCGAGTCAGGCCGTGCGGCCCCAGGTCCAGCCGGCAGCGCTGCCAGGCGAGCGCATACCCACATAGCGCCGGCCAGTGGGTGGGGGGGCCCCCGGACAGTCCCGCCCCCCCGGACCAACCACCAACCTGCCCAAGCTGCTACAACATTACAGGCGCATAGAGACGCGTTACACCCGCACCCGAGCCACGCTGCATGCAGAGCACCGCATTCCAGACAGTCTCGGCACTCTTTCTTTCCCTGGTACCGTATTCTCGTACACGACCCACTACGGTAAGCCCAACGCACCTGCAGCATCTTGGCGGACAGCAAATCCGCCACGTCCTCCTCCTGCCGCTGCCGCTGCGGCTGCGGCTGCGGCTGCGGCTGCACGCGCCCGCTGCTGCTGGAAGAAGCTGCAGCGCCGGCTGCTGCCGCTGTGCTAGCCTTGACAGCCGTGGCCGAGGTCGTGGCGGCGGCGGTGCTGAAGGGCCCTAGCCGGGGATCGGCGCGGGGGTCGTACTCCCCCTCGTCTTCCTCATCGCTTTCGTGCCCCGTCCTGCCTGGCCCTGACCCGTTGGGCGCGCCATCTTCTGACTTTGACGTGCCACACGGCGCACGTCCATTGCTGGGAGCTCCATTTGACTGCGCTGGGCCATCAGCATCACGAGCTGGCGTACTGCCGCCGGCGCCTCCCCCTGCCGCCGGGGTGGAGACTGAGGCGGGCGCGTCGGCGCCCTCTCCCGCGCTGGTGGGCCGCAACCCCTGCATGCCCGCAGCAACAACGGGGCCATGGAGCAAGCAGCCTATGAGTCGCTGTCGCTGTCAAGCAGTAGCAAGTACGCGCTACAGCGCTGTTGCTGTTCGCCATGTGCGTCGTTGGGTGCCCGTCGCTCCCGCTCTGCCCCGCCCCCTTCAGCTTTGCCATAGCCTTCCCCTCCGGCTGGAGACCGGGGCCCTCAGAGCTCCCACCTGGCCATCAGGGACGTAGGTCGTGCTGCAGTTGACACACAGCCGCTCTTCCGATTCGCGGGGCTTCATGAGCGGCACCTGAGGCGGGTCGGAGTCCGAAGTTGTTCGCACGGTCAACTTCAGCGCAGTACCTGCCAGTCTGACGCCCGTCACGGCAGAACCGGCGGCTCCGGGTTAGCAGAAATCCAAATCACCAGAGCACTTGCGAGCGAGCGTGTTGCGTGCATTCGCGCGGCAAGCCCGGAACGCACGCCTTGCCCACATGCATCCGGCAGCGCATTACAAACCTGGCAGTCCGGGCAATTCTCCGCGAGCATAGCCCAGCCTTTCAGCAGCAAAGCGCCGAGTTGCGAGCTGGTTGATGTTTTCACGCCCGGCATGCTTGCTTTCCTGCTTTCTAACAGTAATTGTGTTTGTTCCAAAAGCGTTGAGAGCACTGCAAAACAGATAAGCACGTCAAGGACACGTCTCGGCTAAATGTTTACATGCCTGCACGTGGGTATCTGCACTCTCGCTAGCATAGAGTGCTTGTTATCAATCCCATGATGTTGGCGTGGAAAGAAGCGCGAAACTCGACACGCCTAATAAGTGGCGCGGATGGTGTTAGGACCATGACACCAGCCATGACACACGGCACAAAGCCGCCCGGCGCCCGCCAAGCTGTCCGCTCCCTCTCATTCTCTTGCAATGTGCGCTTATTTCCGATTATAAGGAATCCTGTCCACACCCCGGGACGGTAGAAGGTGCTCTGGGGCGGGCCGACAGCGAGGGCCTCGGTTGGGGCCGCTCGAGAGGCTCTCGGGTGGATGGGTCCAGCTGCGCAACGACTGGTGCTTCTGGCCCTGGCAGCTGCCTTCCAATGTGCTGACATGCTGGCATCAAGGCCACGGCAGCAGCCAGGAGAAGCGCTGGAAACAAAGCCTGCTGTGCCGGAGCTGAGGCGTTCCGCGGTGGTGTTAAACGTGTGTTTGCCAGGCCTCCTGCCGGTTTGGTGCCGACTAGGCCTCTGTGACTGCGGGGACATTCCACGCCACAAGCCTTTGACACAGGTGGTTTCACCTGTCCAAAAGTCAGCCATCGAGCATATTGTCCATAGCATCAGCAATACCAGTGGGCAGCCGCAGCAGACGTTTGAGGCAGGGCGGGACCATGTGGTGCTGGATCCAGCGGCACGCGCGGGAGGGCGGCGGCGGCGGCGCCTGCAGCAGCTGTACCTGGGTCCCAGGGTGCTGGACATCAACTCAGTGTCATGGTATGGTCATGAAGCAAGCTGTAGCCTTGCATGCGCTCGTACCGCGTGGGGGCTCGGCTCATCGGCTGCATCCCCCAACACAACACACGGCCGGCTGTGTGCGAGCTACTATTGCGATGTGTGGAGCGGTCCTAACCCTCGACCCGCGCCGCTCCGTTGCCATGCCCCTCTGCGGACTCCGGCACGCCTCCCTTCTTGCATTTGCGTACGCACATATTCGCGTGCCGTCACGACTGTCTTGTCAACAACAGGTACGTGGCCACACCGGCCGGCTCCGCCTCCTCCAGCCTGGCGGCGGCCTCCAAGTTCCGGCTGGCGGCGGACGGCACCCTCAACTGGGGCGGCGGCGTCGCTACGGGCCAGGTGGGGGGTGTGGTGCGGTGTGGTGCGGTGCGGTGCGGTGCGGTGTGGTGTGGTGTGGTGTGGTGTGGTGTGGTGCGGTGTGGTGTGGTGTGGTGTGGTGTGGTGTGGTGTGGTGTGGTGTGGTGTGGTGTGGTGCGCCACCCGCCGTGCCTCACGCAGGGATTCACTGCCACAAAAGGCGGGTTGGGGCCCAAGTTGCCCTTGCTGGCGCGTGATAGCGAGGAACGGGGCGCATGTGATTGCCACCTGACCGATCACCGGCGCGTTCCACTGCCTGCACGCCCGCCTCGCGCCTGGCCACGCGCAGTCGGTGGCCCTCAACCCGAGCCAGGGCCGCTGGGCCTCGCAGCTGCTGGGCGGTCCCGGCGGCCAGTCGCGGCCGGCATCAGCCACCGCCGCCTATGTGGTGGTGCCGCAGTTCCTGCGTGAGCATTTTTACTTATTGTAGCATGTTGGTCGCGCGTGTGTGTCACAGATTGAGGCGGTACCAGTGGCGGAATGCGCTGCCTGGTATAAAATGGGGCACTGCCCAGCCGAATTATTGTGCCACGTTTGGCCAGGCACCATTGTGCGCACACCCGTGCCCTCAACCTGCCGCCCCTTCTCTTCTTCGCTGCCTTATGCGTGTGTGCCTCCCAGAGTGCTGCTCGCTGTTCCCCAGCCGCGGCTACTTCCTGAGTGAGGCCGCCACGGGGGCGTCCGGCGCCTCCGCGGCGGGCGGCTACTACTGGGTGGGCGAGCTGGGCTACAACCCGCTCAGCAACAGGCAGGTGTCGTGTGTCCTGTGTATTGTGTTGCCGGAGGACGGGAGGAGTCACATTGCCGTCGGCGGGCGCGCTGCCGCCGCTAGTGCTGGGGCAAGTAAGGCAGGACCTGCCGTTGCTATTTACCGAATTCTCAACGCAAACCTAGCTACGTTCGGCAGACATGGCACGAATCCCTCTGAACTGAATGGGGTGCGCCAAGAAGAGTTGGCGTTAGTTGGCGAGATGCAGTACAAGCCTCCTGCACAAGCGACCAACATACGGGCGCCCAGCCAACCATGAGCAGCAAGCGCCACCCATCCCGGCGCCAATAGCGACTAACCGCACAGCAAACACATGCCATGCGTCGCTGCGGTGTCATCTCTAGCTGCGGCTGTCACTGCACTTCAATGCACGCCCTGTGCCCCCCCTACTCGGTCCACGGTCAACGGTCCACTGGGCAACAGCCTGGGCGTGGCCACATCGCAGGTGGGGGCTGGGGGGGCGTGTGTGTGTGTGTGGGCGGGTGGGTGGGTGGTAGTTCATTCCAGAAACCAGAAGCGAAACGACCGGGTGGGTGGGTGGGTAGGAGCAGGGGTGCGGGTTGCATCTTGCAGCCAAGGCTGGGAAATGGCTTGGGGGAGGCGAGTGGGACTTGGTCGCTGGGGTGCTTGCGCACACGCCTCCATGCACGTACGCCGTGAATGTGCACGTGCAGGCCCAGGCGGGCACGTTTGACGGCCCGCACACCGGCCCGCTGGCCGCGCGCGCCGTGGTGAGCCGCGGCGACCAGTCCCTGGGCTTCGCGGGCGTGGAGGCCATCGGCCAGACCAACGCCGTCGTCAACTTTGCAGGTTGGGTCTTGGGTTGGGTGTGCCCTGACGACTTGACCTTGCATTATTGCCCTTACCAGGGCGGGGCACCGCATGCCTGCGCCAACCTGCTGGGGTACAGCAGGTGATGCATGGCATGCATCAGGCTCGCCCCAGTTCGCCTCGCCAAGCTCCCACTCCCACGCACGCATGCACATGTACCCCACTGCCTCCCACTGCTGCGCATGCCCCGCCCCGCCCCCTCCATCCGCCCCGTACGACACAGACCCACGTGTGGAGCAGTACGGGCAGGTGCTGGCCTACCCCTTCAACCTGCTGTCGCCCTGGGACCCGCTCACGTGCACGCAGGTGCGTGCGTTGCTGGGCTGTGATGGACGGGTGGGGCGGGGAGGGGTGCAACGTGCGTGATGAGAGGGCATGCTGCTGCTGCTGCTGGTACGGGGGCAAAATTTGCCTTCTTGCCAGCAGTACACGCGGCTACTGCTGGAGGCTGGGTTCCTTGTATCGGTGCTTGCTCCGGTATTGCGCCCTGTTTATGATTGCGGTGTTACAGAGGGGACAACCCGAGCGTGCAAGCACACAAGGGCCGTCTGAAGCTGCAGCAAACCCTCCCTGTTTACCCAACCCGTGCATGTTGCGGCTGCAAACAGGTGTTGGTGTCGGGCACGGCGTCTACGGGCCTCAACCTAAACCAGCTCCTGACGCAGAACCAGAAGCAGCCGGGCACGTCGGCTGGAAACGCCAGTAGCTCCTCCGCTTCCTCATCGGACACGGGAGTCCGGGGACTGGTGCTGCCCTCCACCAAGATACTCGACCAGGCCAGCGGCACCTCCAGCGGCAACAGCAGCGCCGGTAATAATAGCAGCACGGGCAACAGTGGAGCTGGCAACGCCGGCAGCCGCTCACAGGCCCCTGTTGGGCTGGTGCCGTTCTGCGCGCAGTGGTTTAACTTGCAGGTAGGGCCGTGAGGTAGGGCCTCCTGCGCAGTCACCAGGGTTAGTTGACGACAACGGAGGGTGTGGTAGCAAGGGGCAACGGAGTGTGCAACAGGGGGTCCACCAGGGGGGTTAGACCTTGCCCGCGCATTCGGGCCACTGTAAAGATCCGTCACGGCGTCACCTCCTTACACACGCACGCCTCTCTATCTCCATGCGCACTGGCGCTAAGCCTTCGTTGCCACCCGCGTGCCTGCCCTTGCTCCCTCGTGCCCGCCCCCGAGCCAGACGCTGGACGCGCTGCGCTCCTTCCAGGCCGCAGCCGGCCCCGCCTTCCACAGCGACTACCTGGACAACGGTGACTACGGTGGCGGGAACGGAGATGACTACGGCGACAGCAGCGGCGGACTTGGGGCTGGGGCGGGCGACTCCCCTGCGGGAACCGACAGTAGCGGCGGCGACAGTGGTGGTGCCAGCAGTGCTGGCGGAGCCGGGACCTTGCCTGGCTCCAGTGTGACGGGTGGACAGGGGCCCGGCACAGGGAGCAGGGTCAGCGCTGGGAAGGGGAGTACCAATGGCGACACAGCAGCAGGGGCAGGCGGCTATCGTGGAACTGCTGGAGCGATACCGCATCGCCCGCCAGGGCGGCCCGCCCCCGCCCCCGCCAACGGCACGGAGGGGCCCCGTGTGCTGTTTGTGGGGGATGCGAGTGTGGACGACTCAGCTGCAGCAGGCTCGGCCTCGCTGCAGCAAGCACATCGCGGCGGCTCTGGCCAGCAGGCCGCCGCGGCGCCGGCAGCGTCGTCGCCTGTGCTAGACCGCCTCATGGCGGGCGCAGCTGCCTCGCCTGCTGCCCAGCTGCTTCCCCCTGTGCTGAAGCAGCTGATACTGGGTGGAACTACAGCACAGTCAGCAGTACCCGGAGTCGGCCCCCTGGCAGGCGCATTCCGCAGCGCCGCTGCCAACGCCACAGCCCGGCAGCGCGCCGTGCTCAACACCAGCTTGTCGCACATGAACGAGGCCTGGCAGTTGCGGGTGCAGGCGGCAGCCCTGCGCGCGGAGGCGGTGGTGCGCGCGGTGGTGGCTATAGCAGACGCCGCCTCGCCGCTGACGGCGGAGGTGCTGCAGGTTGGTAAGGCTGGCTACAGCCGAGCAGCGGCGCTTAGCAACGACGGCGTGGACGCAGCCATTGCGGTGCTTTCGGCAGGGCTGCCCCCAGGCGTGGCGGAGGAGTTGCGGGCCAGGGCTGCAGCCACAGCTGCGCAGCTGGCGGCTGAGGCTACAGCAAATGGAGGCATGGCAGCGGCGGGTCAACTGTCTAGTGCGGTTGGCGGGTCAGGACCTACTGGGGCAAGGGGCCCTCTGGCTGCTTCTGGGCGCTGAGGCCGTGGAAACAGGCTACTCGCCGCGTCGCTCGGTGCGAGGAGTATGTATGTATGCCCAGATACACAGGTCCGCGCTGTGAAACCATTATTACACAATTTCCGGCGTGTATGCCGTACCCTCGACTGACGACAGCATCTGGAAGGCGCGGGGGATATGAACCGCTCACAATAACAGTGAAGGAATGGAAGGGAGCGCCACGCATTGCTACACAGTTTGTGAGCAATAGACAAACAATGGCTGTTGCTGATTGCACGTGCCACATCCACAACATTACAATCAAGACGTATGTACAAGACGTGCACATCGCGGCGAGTCGTATTAGGCCTTGAATCTCCGGAACTCAAAAGACGACATTGCCGCAAGCACACACAGATAGATTTGACCGTCCATGATTCGCAGCATGGTTCCACAGGCGTAGAGGAAGGAAAGCAGCTCATTAATACCAATGTGCAAAAAGAGAGTGCTTGGATGCAATGAGAGGAGCGACGGTGCGGGCAGTACTTGAGGAGTTGGAGGAAAAGCGGGGGCTCGGTGGCCCAATGCTGCTCAGGTGATGATGTCCAGCTATTATTCTGTGTCTAGCCCCGATGTAAAGCAATGATAGCATGGCATTCACCAAGCGCGGCAGACAGCGCTGTCCATGCTGTGCGTCATGACACCCGCTACACAATAATGCCAGTATCTTGATGTCGCGTGTATACGTGCCACCCACAATTATGATACTGTCGCCATCCTGCGGCCCGCACACTCCACTTATGTTTCCGGCAATACCCCAATGTTATCACACTATGCAAAAGAAAGCCTGCGGTGGGATATTGCCAATAAATGCGTGTGTATGCGGCATGTGACCATGCAGTATGCAACACACGTACACTAGGTCACATACGACAAGCTTGCAAGCCAGTGATGAGCCAGCTACTAAGCATTCCGCTCGACCATGCAATCTGAAGATGCAGTCATTTGCGGACTGGCCATCCCGTCGGCCATCGCAGCCACTGCGGCGGCATGCATGCGGCGCTGTTCCCGCCCGCCACAGCCGCCGTCACCCCAGTAGCCGCCCACGGCGTTGCGGTGGCGGCGATGCTGCAGCGCAGCACCCCACTGATGCCGGCGCGCGCGCCAGATGCCCGCCACCGCCGCCAGCGCCACCAGGTTGCCCGCCAGCAGCAGACCCAGCAGCACGCCCCGGCCGCCGGTGACGCCGGTGATCCGGGCCCACAGCGAGCCGGCGCCGTCGTCATCAGCGGAAGCGCGCTGCTGCTGGGTCACCATGCTGCGACGAGACACGGCCGTCTGCGGCTGCTGCTCCTGCTGAGTGCTGCCCGAGGCCAGGGCAGGTGCAGGCGCTGCGGCGGATGGGTCGGACGTGACAGCGGCAGTGACGGCAGCGCCGCCCGCCGCCACCATGTGCTGCTCGTCCTCATCATACGGCTCCTGCTCCACATCGCCTGTGCTGGTCACGGCCGACACAACAGCCGCGCTGATGGCTTCAGTAGCTGTGCCAACGTGCTCCTCCTCACCCCGCATACTCTTCAGAGCCCGCTCCGCAACCTCAGCAAGCGCCTGAGCCGCGGCCTGCGCCTCCGCCTGCAGCGACCGCACGGCGCCAAACCAGGCTGCCGGCAGGCCCTTGGCCCGCGCCTCGGTCGCTACACGCCTGCGCGCCACCGCCACCTCCTCGCTGCTCCAACCCGCCAGCAGCTGCTGCTCGGGGGTGCGGTGCGCGAACACGCCACGCAGCGGCGCGTACGCCTGCTTCAGACGCGTGGCCAGGCACGACGTGTTGTCGGCGGCGGCCGCCGCCAGGCGCTCCGCCACCCACACCGCGTCCTTGCGCGGGCCGCCCAGACCAGCGCTCTCGCCCGTGCCCACCCTGTCCTCCTCCTCGCGCTCCACGATGCCGAACGCCTGCAGCTCTACCAGCATGGTGGACACGTCCTCGTCCTGCACCACGCCGCTGGCCACCACGCCCGGCGCCTCGGGGCCCAGCGGCCAGGGGCCCAGGCACTCGGCCAGCACGGCGTTCAGCTCCGCCAGCAGGTGGCGGCGGGCGGCCAGGCGCGCCGTCAGCTCCGCTGCGAAGGACTCCTCAGTGTAGTCGCGCAGCGCCAGGCGGTGCGGCAGCTGGTGCGGCAGGCTGGAGCCCGCGGCGCCCGGGTCGTTGGCGAACAGCAGGCGGCGCACGGTGGTGGGCAGAGGGCCCATCGCAAAGTTGAGCCGGATGGGCGCCTGCAGAGCGAGAGGAGTGGGGCACCGACACGTGTGTTGATGATTGTGAGAGGTCCAGAGATCAGGGGGCACACGGATGCTGTGAGGTCTGATCGATATGGGGCCGAACTCACGTTGGGCGCCAGGGTGCCAGTGACAAAGGTGATGTTGACGGTGCGCGGCTGCACGTTGCCCGCCAGGTCGCGCACGCCGCCCAGCTGCAGGCTGACGTTCTGGCCGTTGGTCAGCGGCGTGGGCCGGTTGAAGGGGTTCCACGAGAACGAGATGCGCCGGCCCGAGCAGTGCGCGATGAAGTCATCTGCAAGCAATGAAAGCCAGGCCAGGCAGGCCAGGCAGGCCAACGTGCATGCCGATGGCAGGATGATGATAATAATGGCTGCTGGCGTACGGGTAACGAGGACAACATACAAGTGGCTGCAGCCGATTTATACCACTACTCCCGATACCCGGCGGTCTCACTTGTCTGGTAGCTGAAGGCACGGACGGTGAGACCAGTGGCGGTGTCGGTCTGGTTGCCTAGCCACCAGAAGGCGAAGGGCTGCCGGCAGTCCAAAGGCTCACTGAAGTCCACATAGATTTCGTCGCCTGGAGAGGCAGCGTGGTTGCCGAAGGCGGGTGGCGAGTGAGTGACGGCAACATGCACGGGCGTGTGGCTATGGAGTCCACATACGCAGAGGTGGTGATTAGGGTGCATGCCACGACTGCTGTGCGCAGCACCCACCCACCCGGCAGGTAGGTCATGTCGTAGGGCGTGAGCGAGTTGTAGACGGGCCAGGGCGTGGTGCGGTCCACCAGCATGGAGATGGGCGTGCCCTCGTAGCGGCTGTCCTGGCCGCCGCCCACCAGGATGTCGCAGTACACCACGAAGCGAAGCAGGTACTCGCCCTCCGTGGTCAGGAACTGCCACTGCGCGCGCGGAAGAATGAAGACAGGAGGCCGAGTGGCAGGCTCATGGCCCGTGCGGCACTACTGGCATAGACACGCGATTTCCTACTTCCCGCAGCCCACTTACCGCCGGCCAGTCGTACTTGGCAAAGCCGTACGAGGGGTCCTCAATCTTGGCGAAATTGACAGCGCTGCCATTGGCGTAGCGCACCGGCGTCCACAGCCCGCCGCTGTTCACCGTGTTCACGTACTCGATTTGGATCTGCAGGCAGGTGCAAGAAGGTGA
Source organism: Chlamydomonas schloesseri (assembly GCA_016834595.1). NCBI lineage: Eukaryota > Viridiplantae > Chlorophyta > Chlorophyceae > Chlamydomonadales > Chlamydomonadaceae > Chlamydomonas > Chlamydomonas schloesseri. The sequence goes on from JAEHOD010000090.1 coordinate 303,116, forward strand.
GGCTCCCCAGCAAGAACAGCAGAGCTGGCAAACGCCGAAAAGCATGGGATGACTGCAGCTGGCAGCAGCCCCGTGTTTCGTTGCCTTCCGTTGCTCACAATGGTGGTGTTCACTGTCAGCCGCGGGTGCGTGTTCCACTTTTGGATGGCGTAGTTAGGGTTGTACAGGATGAGCGTGAGGTTCTGCAGCAGGGGCAAAGGCGGGCGTCCAGGTTCACAGCTGACGTGGAGCTGGCTCAGAAGCGCACGCACAACGCCGCATCCAGTTCATGTCTTCCAGTAAAGCAACGGGGCCACACACGCTTTCAAAGGCAAGCGCTCCGGCCCACTCACCTTCATGACCAGCGAGTCGGTTGCGTTGTAGATGATTGGCTGAGTCAGGGGCCAGGCCTGCAGATTGGCGGCAAGCCCATGAGAGTCAAGGCAGGTTAAGACCGAAGCTATGAACAACATCCAACGTTGGCTAGGAGTGCACGATCGACACACACCAGCCTATTACCGTACGTCGACAGCCCTGCATCCAGCGGGGTTATGCCTGCTGATAGCCGCACGCACGTACCAGGGGCCAGCGGACCTCCGGGCACACACTGTAGCACCGCAGCGTTAGCGGTGTGCGCGAGAACTCGGCTGCAGCAAAGATGAGCGAGATGCAGTCAGTGCATGGACTGCGACCAGTTGAAGCCCATGGACAGCATGGCTGTGTGGCCCAACCTACTGTTATCGCAGGTGCCTGTAGACACAATGTCCACAGTGGAGGTCACATATCGGGGGCCGCATTTAGCCGCCAGAGCCACCTTTGTCTGGGTGGCAAGCGGGCCACGCAGCTTGAACTGCGCAAAGGTTGCGTGCCCCAGGTACATGGCCAGCAGTAAGCACTTGCTTCATTATTGACACGGATGTGTGTGTGTGTGCGTGTGTGTGATAAAGGCATGGCGTGTGAAGGGGCCTGGAAAGGAGCCGAGCACATGGAGCCGAAGCATGTTGACGTGTGTGCCCCCCTCCCCCTGCCTCTTACCGGCACGGGCTCAATCCAGGGCGCGCCCAGCAGCTGCAGCTGCATGTTGGCGTTGTTGGTGGCCAGGTCAGGACCCAGCACCATGGCCACGTTCTCGTCCGTGCCGCTCCTGTTCTCCAGCAGCAGCTCGTACACGACGCTGTCGCCCTGCTTGATGTTCTGCTGCACGTTCTGGCCGCCAAGCACCGACACACGCGCCATCTCGCGCTGAAGCGTGCCCGGCTCATAGGGGCACTTGCTGCGGCCCGCCAACAGCTCAAACATGGGCGTGCCGAAGGCCGTGTCGGGCCGGATCTGCACATCCACCGAGGACGGACACGCAGTGTTTAGACATTGACCAGGAATGCGGCGTCAGAGCGCAGCTTTAAGCTAGCCCGTGGCGGTACGCAGCTGCTTCTTGCCCCTGCACGCACCTTGACCAGGAAGCTGTCTCCCACGTCCTTGTCCTCAAAATGCACCGTCACCGTGCGCTCCCGTTCCGTGTCCTGCAGCAGCTGGCTGTTGAACTCCAGCTCGAAGCCGTACATGTTTTCCTCCGTCTCGTCCACCCTGTTGCACAGAGAGAGCGAGAGAGACGCAGGCGGCGCGGACGAGAGTCACAACAATGAGTCCGCAGCGTATACCGCGTACCCATGACAAGTCAACGGTGCGCCCACGATATCTGCGACTCACCAGAACCCGGTGCCACCGCCTCCGCCGCCATGGAAGCCAAACATGTTCTTGAAGCTGATGCTGAACCCGATCCTGAGGCGACAGGCAAGGTAGCGGTCATGGTGTCAGGCAAATTGGTGTCAGCAAGTGCGGTCCGAACACACCCCAGCTGCTAGTGCGCAACCTACTTCGTGCTGAGCGTGCTGGCCGCAGTGAGGCTGTAGTCGTAGCTGCCTCCGCCGCCGCTGAAGGAGAAGGTGTTGAATTTGGTGCCGTACACCCGGTTCAGCTGGTCCAGCTGCTTGCCCGCCACGATGCCCCCCACCGCCGCCTTCTGCCGCGGCCGCAGCGCCAGGTTGCCCTTGGTCGCCGATGCGTCCATGTACTGCTGCGTGCGCAGCATGAGGCTCTGCAGCTTCTCCGCTCCCTCAAAGTAGCCCTGCTTCCACACGGGCGACTTCTCCAACCGCTCCCAGTCGATGGTGCGGCCCTCAAATGCCTCCATGTGCCTGTGGTCGGTTGTGCATAGCAAGCAGGGAAAGCGTGTTATGTGTGCAGGAGAAGCAAGGAGAGCAAAGTTCATGGTATCGAGCCTGAGGCCGACATTTGACGCACCCGGACACACTGGTACCGTGCCCCCGCACCTGTCCGGGTGGTCGTCCAGCGTGGTATGCCAGACGCCCTCGATGGTGCCCTGGGTCAGGCCGTTCACGTCCTGCTGCTCGAGCTGCGGGTCGGTCGCGGCGGTGACACAGGGCAGGTTAGCTCAGCCAGGCTGTTGCACACGTTGCGGCGCCGACAAGCCTGGCGGTGCACTGGGGGCCCAGCATAGCATACCGGCGGCCCGCCACCCTACCTGGTAGGAAGGCAGCTCCTCCTCGCGCTGCTGCGCCACTGTGGTCAGGTCGTTGTACACCTTGAGGATGTTCAGCCACCCGTTGATGCCTTCCTTAAGGTTGTTAACAACGGTGGGATTCTGCGACGCCACCGGCTTAGCCAGCTCGCCGCTCTGCCGTTTCTGTAGCTCGGGAATCACTACATTCTTGATGTGCCACACGCTGCGCGGGTAAGAGGGGAGGAGGGGATAGATACTCATATGGTTTCGGGGTGGACCGAGCAACCAAACGCAGGCGCATGCCGCTTTGCTCGCACCTGTGCCAGGCGGTGCCGTGCATGTCCTCACGCAGGTTCCAGCCAGGGATGCCCATGGTGGCGGTGGGTGTGCAGGTCTTGGTGTCGAACTGGAGCCGGTCCTGGAGCGTGAACCTGCGGGCACGGAGCGAGCAAGGCGAGACAATTGAAGTGCATGATCAAGCTCCCATACAACCCCATGATCATTCGCGACAGCAAGCTTGCTCACATAATGGCGAAGGTGGGCGCCAGGATCATGTCCGCATCGCCGCCCACCAGCTCCGGCCTGTGGTGGTGGGGTCATCACAGGTACGAAGCCATGATCAGCAGGGCATGAGACCCAGGTGGGCCAGGGAGGCCTTGGTGTTGCGACACGCATGGATCTTACGTGCTCTGCTTGGGCGTGGAGAAGCCCTCTTCACGGGTGATGGTGAGCTTGTAGAAGTTCTCCTCGTCCTCCTCGTTGTACCAGGCCTGCGTGTGGTGGGCGACAGCATTGAAAGGCAGGTACGATGAGTGCAATGGCAGGTGCCAGCAGGCGGCGTCAACCTGCAGTCCAGCGCTTGGCATCTTGTGTTCACGGCTGCCCTATGCTGCTTGTGCTCTCAAGTTCTCTCCCCCTCCACACACACACACACACACACACACACACACACACACACACACACACACACACACACACACACACACACACACACACACACACACACACACACACACACACACACACACACACACACACACACACACACACACACACGGGACGGGCTGCGTGTCTAGTTAGCTTGCTTGCTGCACGCCGTTAGCATTGCCGCCTCTTTTTCTTTGCCATGCCCGTGACACTTTCGCGCTGCCGCCCTTTGCCTATGCTTCCTCTGCCGCCTGTAGGTGAGACTACGGACAGCGGGCGGGAATCAGGGAATTAGGCGTGCTGGGTAAACGTTTTTAGGCGCATGTCACAAGCATATGGGTGCATGTCGGGGTCGGTTTGCTTCGCGAACGCCCGACGGGTTCCAGGCTATTTCTGCGGGTAAGTATGACTACCGGGGCTACGCGGTACCGTCCAAGAAGTATTCGGTGCGTATCCGTCAGTAACTGCGAGCGATTGCGGGGATTCCTCTCCGTTTCCGTTTACCAACACACACACACACACACACACACACACATACACACGCACGCACGCACGCACGCACACGCACACATGCACGCACACACACCTCTCCTCCGCGCTCTGGCAGCAGGTTTACCCTGGGTTCAGGAGTAGTGGACTGGCCCCACCCCCACGCACACGCATGCACACACGCACCTTGTCCGTGATGACGCCAGATGAGCCGCGGTCTTTGAGCATCGGCGTGCACACCGCCGCGCCCAGGCCCGCGCACGACACAACGTCGATGTCGTAGCCCAGGGCCATGACCTGCAGCCGGCGGGATACCGTAGGTGGTGGCGTGACACAAGACACATGGAGGAGGCATCAGGTAACCGGTTCCGGGTTTGAGGCTGAAGCCAGGGGTCAACCCGAAACCGGAAGGGGTGTGTACGTGAGGTACGGCGTGCGCACCTTCTTCTCGCACTGCGGGTGCAGGCTAGAGAAGCCCGTGGGGTGCAGCTCGAAGTCCGGCTTGTCGTCCGTCTGGTAGAATCTGTGTGTGTGCGTGTGTGGATAAGGCAAGTGGAGTGCGTAAGCGATTGACACCAGGACGCCAGCGTGCATGGATCGCGCAGCCCACGGCTCCCTCCCTCTCTCTCCCCCTCCACCATGCCATCCTCATTCATCTTACTTGGGGACTTTGTTCTTGGCAGCCTTAAGGACCCTGTAGACGGCATCCACGACAGCGCAGTGGTCACGCTGATGCACACAAGCAAGCAACGACACCAGATCAAGCAAGACGCCACTCACTTATTGCCGGGCTGCATGGCATAGGGGTCCTTGTTGAAGGCCACGGCGAGCGACTGCAGGTTGATGTCCGGCAGGCTGTCGCGAGGGGACGGCAGGGGGCAGCGGGACAGGTTAACGGGCTCGCAAGCATCGCCATGGCTACCACAGCTCATGGTTCAATGCAAGCGTCCATTGCAGCGCTCTGCCGCCATTATTGCAGCACTGCGCCCCTAGCACGCCTGCAGCCCGCCCTCACTTGGGGTCGGCGGCCATCTGGTCGCCGTTGTCGTCAAAGCGCTTCACCAGGCGCGCCAGGAACTCCTCTGTGTGGTCGGGGTCCACCTCCAGCATCTCGGCCACGGCCACGAACAGCGTGCTCGCGTCGGCAGCGCTGGAGACGGAGGAGATGGAAGGGGCGATGGACACATTGGGCAAAGGAGGGCGTGGAACACGTAGGGCGGCACTAGATTGTGCAGGCAAGCAAATACATGGTGCATCCGAGTCGGCAAACTCTTTTACACCAGACAGGAGCCAGCAGCACAAAGCCTTGCCCGCCCAGACTTGAAGCATGCAACCCCACTCACGCGCCAGCCTGCGAGAAGACCTGCTTGACCAGCTCCTCCACGGGCTTCACCGCGCGCCAGGACAGCGCGCCGCCACGGCCCTCCGACAGGCCAGCAGGGTCAGGGTCGCGGACATTCGCCTTGCCCGACAGAGCTGCGCCGATGACCGTGGATGCGTACTGCAGTGCGAATACGGCAGGTTGGTGGGCAGCGTGAGGTGGCCTCGCCCGGTATGGCGGCATTGACGGGATGGCGTGCTGCACAACAAATTCGCCCCAGTCCCGGGCCCCTCTCCCGCTGCCCCTGTGGCTACCTTGCCGCCTCCCTTGAGCTGCGAGAAGGGGATGTCCGAGACGCCTTTGCCCACGGAACTCAGTGCCGACTTGATGCCATCCGAGCTGAACAGATTCTTAACGGTGTTGTAGCCGTCCACCGCCATGTCCTTGATCTGGGTGAAGATGCTCAGCGGGTTCTCAATGATGTCGACGAGCTGTGTGCGGGGGAAGCGGTACAAACACATGTCAGGGGAGGTAAGTCAAGTCATACCGCCTTGCGAAACATTGCCACTATGTATTGGATGCATGTAACATACCTTGTCAATCTTATCCTGTGCATCCTCGAGGGCGTCCTCTGCAGGGAGCAGGGACACACACGTGGTATGACAGTCGTGATTGCGCGCAGAAGACAGCCACGCACAGGAGATTGCGGCAACAGTTACGCACCAATCTCGCTTTCGGCGCTAAACTTGGCGAACGGAATCGAGTTGAACAAGCTGCAGGACAGGTGGAAGCAAGGAAGTACAAGGCGACAAACTTAGTTACAGTCAAGCCGAAGCGGATTCGACACTTCACAACACAATGATAAGACAAACTTACTTCTGCAATGATTCCACGCAGTTGGAGAATAGCGTATGCGGTGGTAAAAGGGGGAGAGAAGAGGGGGCAGTGAGTAATCGTTGAGAGCCATGAAGCATCCCAAGCGCCAGCAAAACGTTGGCAACTCGCTCAACGTAGGGGCTTGGTATGCATGGGCGTACAGCATGCAGCGGCAGGCGCTTACCCAGGGCAGTGCCTTGCTGAAAATCTCCTTCTCATGCATGCCTCCGCAGGTTTGCCGGTCATTGTTGACCATGGACAGCTTAACGGCGGTGGAGATGGAGCTCTCCAGCGTGGCGTAGGAACGATCGCCTGTTGATCAAACAGGTAGGCATGGGAGGGCATGCGGGCGGGTGCAGAAGCCACGCGCATCAGGAACGAACATGGCCACGGGTTGTCACTATGCTCGCAATAGGCCGTACATGAACTCCAGTCCACAATGTCTCTTGTACATACTGAGCAGTTGGCCAGACTCTCGCTGAGGCGCTTGCTCGCTGCACGCACCTGGCGGGTCCCGCAGGATGAGCAGCGGCACGGGGATGGGCACCTCGATGTAGCCTGTGCCCAGCCGGTCCTCGGTGCCCTCCACAATCGAGTACAGCAGGAAGGAGCGGGAGGGCCAGCCCTCGCTGTCCGCCACGATGGACAGGGGCGTCTGCGGGCGGGCGCGCATAGCAGCGGCGTGATGAGCCAGCAAGTCCGGAACGCGCCTCAGAATCCGCTGTTACCTCGGTAGGCCCGAAACACACGCAACGCCCGAAATCCACTGCCCCTCACCGAGTACGCAGTCAGTGCGCCAAAGTTGATGGCCAGCGGCACCAGGTCGTAGATGTACTCGGAGGTGTTGGTGCGGGTCTGGTACGAGACCTGCATGCGTCCGCCCATCCAGCAGGGCAGCCAGCGCGCGGAGCCGTCACGTGGCAGCAATGACCGACGAACCAGAAGCGAATGCGGGTCCGCGTGCGTAGCAAAAGACACACTAGGGTGCGTGAGGCTCACCTGGCGGTTACAACCGCGGTTTTTGACGCTGCACTGGTTGCCGCGCACCTCCCCGCCAATGGAGTCCTGGATAAAGATGCTGGACGAGACGTTGTCGCACCGCAGCCTGTTGTGCAAAAACGGTTGCAGGCGATGAGTGATTGCCGAGGATGTGTTTCGGCACACTCGCAGCTGTGCCATATGGCAAAGCCCTCACCTGCCGTACTGGCCGAACAGGCGCATGCGCATCTTGTAGCGGGCAGCTGCAGCACCATGAGCACGAGAGGGAAAGGGGTTTGGCAAGTCCTTGTTCGCATGCCCAGCAGCAAGGGCACGGTGATTCCTGACACTGTCGTGCCCAGCACATCCACGCAGCCCGTAACGGTGCCCACCTCGCCGCAGCAGCACCACGTCCTTGCCCACCAGCGCGCTGTCGGGCGGCTGGAAGGCGCTGTACACGGCCTGGATGGCATTGATCTGAAAGTGGGGCCAGGCAGGTGGGTTTAGTACAAGGAAGGGCAGTATTTAGCCGTCGATCTAGCCAAGGAACCTGTAATCAGGCGACTTCAAGCAGTGGTATGCTATGGCGCTGCCACAACCGAGCCAAGCAGCCTACCGAGGTGTTGCCAGCGCACTGGCGGGTGAGGCTCATTTCGCCACAGAAGATGAAGTCACCCTGCGATGCGCGTGCGCAGCAGCAGCTTGTCAGGCAGAGGCAGCGATCTATACCAACGTGTTCATTCTGAGCTCCAACATGCCCACTCCAACGCCCAAGCCCAGCTCCGGGTCAACGTCTCCAGCTGCGGCACATACCTTGTAGTTGCGGCAGACATCCACCTCAATATCGTTCGGCGCCATGAACTCCCAGGTCAGCTCAGGCGGCTGGCCACCCGTGTCGGGGTCCGCGGTTAGGTTCGCGAATTGCGAGATCTGCGGCCGTGTGGGCATAGCATCAAGGGTTGCTCAGCTACCGCGTGTAGGGCTGGTGAGTCCTGCGTGACGCATGAAGCTATTATCACAGCACACCGCCGGTAGGCTTGCACCAACGTGTAGATAGGATAGCCCGCCACACGCACCTGGTTGGTGATGAGCAGGTATTGGAAGACCGCCTGCGTGTTCAGGCCCGGGATCTCGTCGTTCAGCTCCACGTACTGCACCTCCCAGGCCAGGGCCGGCAGCACCAGCTCGCTGTGGGGTGAGGGAGCAAGGAAAAGGAGGCATGGGTAGAGGTTTGGTGGCTAGTGCAGGCCAGGGGCAGCCGCACAAGGCAGTGCAGAGCAGAACACATCATACTTGCACTCACGTGTAGGGCTGGGTGGGGTCCAGGTCCACGCGCCGGTATAGCTGCAGTGCAGAAACGGGACGGCGGCCGGTGCGTGGCACAGGGACAGACACGGAAACTCGTATCAACGTGCTTGGTCGGACAGGATGCCATGCCATGCGTCCGCACTACGCCCAACCGCGCGCCCGCCCTGCAAGTCTGCCCGACACTCGCAGGTAGGCAAACACGCACCGGCCGCTGGCTGCTCTGGTCCTGGCACTGGTAGGCCGTGAACTGCAGCCGCGGCTTGCCCAGCGCGTAGCGGCACAGCCCGCCCACCAGCCCCACACGCAGCGTGCGGGTCTGGGTGTCGCGGATGTCCACGTCATACACCGGCGCCATGATCTCAAACGCGCCGCTGTCCTCCACCTGCAGCCCGCTAGGCGTGTTGATGGCGAACGAGTGGTTGCCGTACTTGGCGGTCAGCCGCACGTACGCGCCGATGCCCGCCACCACCAGGAACGAGCCTGCGGGTGGGCGACAGCAGCGAGCAGCGAGCAGTGCGGTAAACATGCCGTGAGGTTAATTACCGGTATGCAAAGCATGCGGCCACCCTTTCCCCTCGCAGTCAATGTCTTTAGGATCCTACCGTCGGGGTCGGATGTGGCGCAGCTGATGGTGCTGTTGTCCACCTGGCTCACGGCGCACACCTGCAGAGCAGCCAGCGTGCTTGCGTCAAGGGCAGGGGTGAAGTCAAGTTGTGAACTCTTTCTAAGCGTTTTTTATTTACTTGATACGTTACACCTTTGTCCTTTGCTGTGCTCTGTCAGCAGGGTGTCTTGAGGTCTCCGGAAAAACTTTGCACAAAAATGACAGGTTCATAAGCAGCCCCCCTTGGGCTTTCAATGAGGCTGCAAGGGGTCCACCTGACCCGCGTGGGGGGAAGGGGCCAGCCAACCTGGCCACATCTGCAGCAAGGTGCCGCACTCGTCAGCCTGCAGGATGAGGAACTTGGCAGCTAGCTTGTGGGTGTTGACGCACACCGGGTTGTCAGTGTGTGAGTCATGTCTGGTGGCAGTGCAGTAGTGATGGATGGCGGCGCTGGCCAGGCGGACGTGGCCATTGCCCACCTCATCCTTGGCGGAAGTGGTGTAGACGCTGCCTGCTGGAGGTACAGGCCCACCACCGCTGCTGGCTTGTCATAGGCGGCACGGCTCCCACTAGCGCATGATGGCCACCCAGGGCTTACGGTACTGAGCCAGAGTGCTGGTGGCTAGCTTTGCTTTGACCGCCTCCAAGTAGCAAGTTGTGAGGCCAGCAAGCTTGGTGTTGGCACGGTTGGTGAGGTTGGGCCCCAGGATGGCGGTGGTCTGGAGGCGCGCCTCTGTGAGCGGGCTTGAGGATGGTTGGGGGGGAACGGGGATGGGGCAGTCTAAGACTCTAAGTTGTGCTGGAAGTCAAGCAGCAGCACCATCATCTCCCAGGAATTGGCATGGCGGGGCACAGGCTGTCCCACAGCGACTACACCCCACATCTTCTCTAGCACCCGCACGGAGTACACAGAGCTCTTGAAGATGGCCCCATTGCTAGTGAGGAAAGGCTACCAGTCGGGGGTGGGTCAGATGGGGGCGAGCAAGCACATGCGCGCGTGACAGGCCTGAGCATGCTTGAGCACGCGGAGGAGGACATGGAAGGGTGGGCAGACCCAGCACTACCAACTCCAGCGGAACCAGAACGCCTCTACAATGGCGGCGCCAGGGGTGAAGTAGCAGGCATAGTAGGCTGGGTGGCGGTGGTTGCTGTGTGAGGTGAAGAGGTCGATGCTGAACGGGCCCCAAGCATAGGACAGGGACAAGGAGGCGCTGTTGCTGACGGCCCAGTCATCCACGCTTTGATTCTTGCTCAAGTAGTTGGCATACTGATTCTTGTTGCACTGGATCCACATGGCATCTGAGGGGATGTTGTGCTCCACGCAGTACCACAGGAGCTTGTAGGCAGCAGCACAGCAGTTGTTGGCCTAGATAGCCTTGGTGGAGCCCTTGTTGATGATGTTGACGGCATTGAGGTTGTCAGTCATCACTTGGACTGCCTGGCCCTTGAGGCTGGCAAGGTTCTGGAAGGAGTGCAAGCCTTTGAGCACCGCCTGCAGCTACTGCGGTGTGGAGCCAAAGGAGCTGACACGGCTGTCCCACACATGTACTAGTACGCTTCTCTTTGAGTAAAAACCCCGGCGTGAATTGTGATTGATGCTGATTTGTGACAAGCCACAAAGACAAGTCAGCGTTGTGTGAATCAAGGAGTTGGACCGGCGGCGTGTAAGGCTCTGCAGAAGTCATAGCACAGCATGGCTGCATGGAGACGGCACAAAAGTGGGTGTATCCAAAGCGCAGAGCCAGACCACTTACTTGCAGCGGACCTCTTGATGCAAGGTTCTGGAAATCAGGTGGCCATGAGAAGTGTCGATACTAGAAACACCCAGACTGCCCAGTTCTGGGCCACCTCCTTGGCAGCAAGACGCTTCCATGAGCTGGCATTGGACTGACGTAAGCTAAAAGCCTGTGTGGTTCCACTGCTGCCGCCCAGTCTCATGAGACCAGCCCCACCAGTCAAACTTGAGCCTGAGCCTCAGATCCACAGGACAGGGCGCGCATTTGCAGCCAAGTGACACAGCGGTGGTGACAGAGTGACTGCATACAAGGAAAAAAGTTTGGTCTGTTGTGAGCTGCCTCTCGGCATGGAAAGGGGCTAAAGGGGCATGGGGCGGGGAAGGTGCATTTGTGTTTTGGGATTGCAGGGTGAAGCACGCAGGCCCCAGGACTCCCAGCGCCATTCTACCATCCCATCCCAGTTGTGAGGGCGGATGCCCGCGTCCCAATCCCGGATGGGGCTGTCCGCCGGGGCTGTCCGCCGGGCCAGGCTAGGGGGGGGGGGGGGGGCGGGGGGGAATTTACTGGACCGAATAGACCGTGCCAAAGTGCCCCTAGTTTGAGATGAGGTAAATTTTACTTGACCGAGAATATAAATAGGAGCGGGTTCAGCCTGGTCACCGCAAAATTCAAAGGATCGCCTTGTCCGTTGTCGCCCAAAGTAACTTTTTCCGGTGTTTGGGGTCGTCTGTGGTTATTGGGGCGCCCTTCATTTCATTTGCGCTTGTCGTCCGACGTTCATCAGCGCGTACACTTTCCTACGTGCTTTTATGTCAACTGCGTCCGCAGAACTCTCGCTGGGCTCTCGCTGCGTGTATGTAAAATACAGCCTTCTGATATTCTTAATAGCTGTTTGCAATACTGTAGACGAGCTTTCAATACATCTTGAAGCCGCGGCGCCTCGGCGACTATGCAAAAAGTATGCCAAAACCAACGGGCAGAACTGACGGGTCGGCCTTGACAACAAGATCATCCATAAACCTTGGCAGCATAAGAACGGCCTAGCCCGACAGGCGCATTGTGGGCTAACTCGTGTCGCAGGCAGCCTGGCAGGCAGCGACCCTGCACGGTGTCACATCGAGTCGACCACGTTGCGGGATGACCAAATACTTAACACCTGACGAAGCTTGCATTGATCGGCATTAAGCAACGTATCATGTCATGACCGCAGCTCCGGCCCGCAAGAATGTTGAGCGACTCGGGCGGCCTTTGTTGAAGCATCGATTCCTACTTGACGAAGCAGTTCCAGATATCCCCATTGCAGCAATGTATACAATACCAGCAGCCTTGGCCTGTCATAGGCCGAGTCAGGGAACCCGGTTCAACAGGGTGAGTACCCGAACCATTGCACGTATGGACGACGTGCCGCCCCCCAGCAATGCGTGCATAGTAAAATGATGTCTAAAATCTGCTTATGAAGAACAGGAGCGCCATGCGATGTTGAAATGATCCGCGGGGGCCTGAGCACAATGTGACGTCGTTTGCCGTGCCGACAGTGAAAAGTCGTATGTATTGCAGCTCAATCAATAGGTCTTGCATCAGAGGTCCTAAATCACTTGGTGCGCGCTTGCGAAGAGGTGACAAGGACGCGACGAGCTCGGCACAGCGCTTTAGCACCGTTCGAAAGCGCGCACCAAGTAATTTGGGCCCTATCTGGCATGTTCTAATAGAAGAGCTGCTTGTGCACCAACTCTTCCATCGGTGTTGGAGCGCTTAACGCATTGTGCCGTCGTTTGCCGTGCCGAAAGTGAAACGTCGTCTGTAATGCAGCGCAAACAATAGGTCGTGCATCAGAGGTCCTAAGTCACTTGGTGCACATTTGCAAAGAGGTGGCAAGGACGCGACGAGCTCGGCATCGCGCCCTGAACGCCATTTGCAAGCGCGACCAAGTAATTTGGGCCCTATCTGGCATGTTCTAATAGAAGAGCTGCTTGTGCACCAACTCTTCCATCGGTGTTGGAGCGCCCAACGCATTGTGCCGTCGTTTGCCGTGCCGAAAGTGAAACGTCGTCTGTAATGCAGCTCAATCAATAGGTCGTGCATCAGAGGTCCTAAGTCACTTGGTGCACACTTGCGAACGGTGTTAGAGCGGCATGCCGAGGTCGTCGCGTCCTTGCCACCTCTTCGCAAGCGCGCACCGAGTGATTTAGGACCTTTGATGCAAGACCTATTGATTGAGCTGCAATACATACGACTTTTCACTGTCGGCACGGCAAACGACGTCACATTGTGCTCAGGCCCCCGCGGATCATTTCAACATCGCACGGCGCTCCTGTTCTTCATAAGCAGATTTTAGACATCATTTTACTATGCACGCATTGCTGGGGGGCGGCACGTCGTCCATACGGGCAATGGTTCGGGTACTCACCCTGTTGAACCGGGTTCCCTGACTCGGCCTATGACAGGCCAAGGCTGCTGGTATTGTATACATTGCTGCAATGGGGATATCTGGAACTGCTTCGTCAAGTAGGAATCGATGCTTCAACAAAGGCCGCCCGAGTCGCTCAACATTCTAGCAAGCCGGAGCCCTGGTGGTACACTTTGAGATTCTTTACATATATTCGGTAGGGTTTGCAATCAAGCTAGGGCAGGTCGATAATGCTTGTCAGTCGCCGACTGTCGCCATGCCCATGTCGCTGTCCAGCCCACAGTGCACATTTCACATTTGCATTCTAGCGCATGTCGGTAACAGGGGCACGCGTGACCGTGCACCTGTTGGGCTCGACAGTTGTAGGCCTGAGCGTCACATCCAAAGACAGGCCCCCCCATTCCTACCATGTGGTGCTGCAGCAGTGGTGGTGTGACTGCAGGGAGGTCATGACAGTCATCATTACCCAAAACCCCCATCTGCGATTTGACACAACAACTTCGCCCTCCGGCCTCCTCCATCCCCAGCATGTACAGTCGGCTTGTGGAGGGGGTAGGGGAGGGTGGTAGAGGGGTAGGGGAGGAGGAAAGGTCCCAAAGGTCCGTGCGCTGCACCCCGCCGGCCCGCCCCCTATAAGCCACGCACCCCTGTCCTGAAGACTGTCCGAAACCCTTTGCAGGCACTGGTACAAAGCCATATTGTAGGCACCGTGTAAGTCTCCCAGCGTGTCTTCTTTCAGTCCACCACTCTGCCTGCTTCTTGACACCATCCACACTTACCCTTTCCCCCCCCCCCCCCAAAAAACCAGATCTTGCAGGGCCCCGGCCCCCGCCAGGGTAGACGCAAAGCCACGGCCTAGGAATCCCCAACGCGCCGCACCTTGGCATCGCGGTCTTCAAACCCGTCGCTGCAACACGGGATCATGGACCCCTCTGGGTTGCTAACGGTGGCCTGGGGCTGTGCCGGCCTTGCACACTGGGGCCCCTGATTGTACTATTCAGCCGATTTGCATTCCCCGCGCATGCTTGCACGCTGGGGTTTCATCCTTCAACCAGCCCCGGCCTCTACCCGTAGGCACCTGTGTGTTGAACCTGTCCGGGCTCAACAGCCTGCCCCTCGCCCGCCCCGTGCCCCTCCCCCGCCTGCGGCCGGGGCTTTCCGCGCCCCGCCCTCGCCGCCGCCGCCGCGCCGGCGCCAATCTTCCTGAACACGCGCTGCAGCGTCTGTGCCGGCACGCGCACGCCCGCCACCAGGCCGTCCCGGCCTGCCACCAGCGCCTCCAGCACGCTGTCCTTGCCCGCCGCCAGCCCCCCCAGCAGCGCGTCGCCCAGCCGCTCGGCGGGCGCCTGGTGAGTGGGCAGAGGAGGAGGGGGAGGAGGAGGGGGAGGAGGGGGAGGAGGAGGGGGAGGGGGAGGAGGAGGCGCGGCAGCCGACAAGGGGCGTTGGAGCATTGCGGCAGAGGCGGGGGAGTGGAGCAAGAGGCATAAGGCGACATGACAGTATGGAGCAGCGGCGCAGCAGCAGTGCGCTAGCAGGGGGACAGTGCGTGAGAGGGCGGGAAGTGCCGCATACGGTACCGGTAGCCAGGAAGCACACTGCAATTTTGCCGCGCAACGCATCGGCCGGGTTGCCTGCGCGCCCGGAACGCGAAGCCAGTCACGTCCGCTCCGCCCGCCTAGCAGGAGACTCGCCCGCCCGCCCGCCCGCACCTGCACGGCGCCCACCACGGCGCCCATCACCTCCGCCACCCGGGCGCCGGGCGTCAGGCCGTACGCGCGGTCCAGGCAGCGCTGCAGCGCGCCCAGCCCCACGTCCGTCACGGTGCGCCCCGGCACGCGCGCCTGCAGCAGCGCCATCCACTCCGCGTACGCGAACCGGCCCGGCCGCTCGCCCGCCGCGCGCACCACCTTGGGCAGCGCCTCAAGCAGCAGCTCGTAGTAGCCGCGCGCGCGGTCCCACAGCCGCGCCCGCTCGCCCGCCCGCGCCTCCGGGTGCAGCAGCAGCGCCGCCAGCACGCCGGCCGACGGGCCCTGGCCTGACACGGGCGGCCACGCCGTCACCGCGGAAGCAGCTGCGGCCGCTGCCTCCGCCGCCGCCAGGGCAGAGGAGGCGCCGGATGTGCCGCCCTTGCCAGCGCCGCCTGCGGCTGCGGTCGCGGCGGCTGCGGCGCTGCCGGGGGCGATGGCGATGAGCGAGGTGAGGGGCGGCTGCATGATGGTGAGGGCGCGGATCATGCGCTCCACGCCCAGGCTGTTGATGTCGTGGATGGCTGCGCGGCACAGTCCGGGGGCGGGGGGTACGTAGGGCGCGGCGGCACGGGGCGTGTAGTGAAGAAGGAAGTCGAGGCTGCGTATGGGGCTTGCTGAGCGCAAAGGTCAGCGGGGGCCCGGCCGCAACAACGAGCAGCAAGCACATCACTTCTGGCCCAGGAGCTAAAGGGTTATGTTGCCCTCTGCTTCCTACTCCCCTCCCTGCGCCCTCCATTCGCCAGCCCGCCGTGACGCACGCACGCACGCACCCACCCGGCAGCAGCCACATCATGCCGCGCGCGGTGGTCGCCGCCAGCGGGCCGAACACGTAGGCGCGCTTGGCGGGCTGCAGGAAGGGCGCCAGCTCCTCGGAGGCGCGCAGGCAGGCGCGCGTGAGCGAGCCCAGGCTGGCGGGCAGCTGGGCGGCGGCGGCGGCGGCGGCGTGATGGGCGGCGGTGGCCACACCGCCGACATGGAGGAGGGGATGTGCGTTACAGGGGTGTGTGGGAGGACGGAGACCGAGATGCGCAGACCTAGCAGGCACCACACCGAGTCCCACATAAGCCACTGTCGTGGCCGCGTCCCCCGTGTACCCCCGTTCGCGCCTCAGAGCAGCCGCCCCTCGGGCCGAAGGCCCCCGCCCCCGCCCCATGGATGGCTACCTCTTCCCCCACGTGCTCTTCCCCCCCAGGCGCCCGCGCCCGCACCTCCAGCCCCTCCTCCTCCTCCAGCAGGTGGCTGGCCGCCGCCACCGGCGCCAGGTGCGCGCCCACCAGCATCAGCGCCTCCAGCCGCAGCAGCCGGGAGCAGTGGCCCGACAGCGCCTTGTAGCTGCGGGGGCGGGGGCGGAGGGGGGGGGGGGTGCGCGGGGGGGGTGGGGATGCGCGGGGAAGGAGGGCAGACGGGCAGACGGGTGGGGTGAAGGGTGTGGGTGAAGGGTGTGACGGCGGGGAACACTGGCCTGTATACCAGATTACCGGTATGTATGAGGGCAGGTGCTGCACTGGGCCTTGAAGGAGGACCGGCGAGGTTGAGCAGGTGCAGGCGGCCGAGCCCATGACAGGAGAGGACAGGCGCAAGCTTGATTGCTAGTTGCCATCTGCGTCCTCCACTGGTTGAGCCCCCTGCTGCACCCCTGCACCACCACCACCACCACCACCACCCGCACCTCTGCACAACCGGCAGCAGCAGATCCGGCACCGAGCCGCCGCCGCCGCCGCCCGCCGCCTCCTGCTGCTGCTGGTTTCTCCCGCGCGTGCGCTGCTTGCCTAAGCCCCGGCTGCCGGCCGCTGCCTGGTGGCCTGCTCCTGTGCCCGCACCAGGCTGGGCCCCGCCGCCGCCGCCGCCGCCATCCGCCGCCGCCGACAGCCGCACCACGGCCTCCACCACGTAGTCCAGCGACTCGCTCAGCGCCGCCAGCTGGATGGCGCGGTCGGGCGCACCTGGGGGGGGTTGCAAGTATATGTAGCGAAGTGGGGGGGGGTGGCAGTTGGGTGGCAGCGATGACAGGCGGGCGGGGCGGGTGTGGAAGGGCGCGGGCGCACGTACGCACGTGTGGGGGCAAGCAAGGCAGGAACCTGTTGGGCAGATCACAAGACAGCAACGGGCACCCCCGAAGTCCGGGTGTTGCGGGCGAGCCCGGGCAACCGACATCGTTGCACCGCAGGCCCACCACCACCACCACCACCACCACCACCACCACCACCACCACCACCACCACCACCACCACCAGTCCCCACTGGGTCACCCACCCTGCCCCAGCAGCAGGCGCTCCGCGGGCTGCGGCCGCTCCCGCATGGCCAGGTACTGCAGCTCCGCCTCCGCCGCGTCGCCGTCCGCGCCAAAGCCCGGCACCGGGCCGCGGTGGCCCCCCGCCCCGGAGCCGCTGGCGGCTGACAGCGGCCGCAGTGACGCCGGCACCAACATCGGACGCTCCTGCACGCACGGATGGCGTCGAGTCAGGAAGGCCGGCGCGTGGTGGCTACTTGCGGCAGCTCTTACATGAGAGGCCCACGCGCGCTAGGCATGGATTCCCTCCCTGTTGTGTTCCGCCCCTCCTGATCAATCCCGCTGCTGCTCTGCCCCCACCTGCGTGCGCAGCGACACCACGAACGCCACCAGCTCCGTAGCCGACACGCCGCCGCCCACGCCCGGGCCCGGGCCGGAGCCGGGCAGCGCGTAGGGCTGCGGCGCAAAGGCCACCGGCTCGCGCAGCAGCAGCGCGTCCGTCTGCGCAGGGACACACACACACCCTTTCTTTCCTTGTGCTTTTCTAACACACACACACACACGCACATGTGCTTTGTCTGCTGGTCTTCCCCTTGTGATCTCAAACACACACATGTGCGCGTGTGAGGGTACGCGTGCGTGACAGCAGCACACGCCTTACGTCAATGCGCTGGCCGGCCGGCTTCCCTACTGACAACCTCAGCAGAGCTAAGATGGGCAGACCAAGACGCCCTACAAGGCCCTCCTGCCTGCCGCCCCCGCCAGCCGTGCTCACGCACCTCTGCCGCCATGGCCATGCACACGTCCGAGCGGCTGACCAGGCGCACGGAGGGGCAGTCCGCAGACACCAGCCGCACCATGTGCTGCGGAGGAGGAGGAGGAGGAGGAGCAGGAGGAGGAGGAGGAGGAGGAGGAGGAGCGCAGGAGGAGAGATGAACGAGGGGAAGGCGGATGGGCGGGTCCCAGACAGGAGGGGTGGACAGGCGGGGCGAGGGAGTTGCGGGCGCCATGCCAGCCAGCGGTCCAAATGCTGACATGAGCATACATGCCCCTCGCCCCCTCGCCCCCATCCCGCCCCTCGCCCCCGTCCCGCCCCCTCACTCCGCGTCCCGCCCCTCGCCCCCGTCCCGCCCGACGTACCTGCCCGCCCTGCCCCTCCATCACAACCGCCTGCGCGAGCGGCACCCCCCCCTGGACTCTGCACCTGTTCTACCACTTCGCCACATACCTTTGCACCCCCGGCACTTCACAACCATTTGATAAACACCATCCTATGGATGGCTACTACCCCCCCCCCCTCCCCCTCTCCCCACCCCTCCCTCCCGGCCGCCACCCACCGCGAAGGCGCCCAACATGCGGTCCAGGATGCGCTCCGCCATGGCCAGGAAGGCGCCGGTGAAGGGCGGCAGCGCCGCAGCGCCGCCCACCAGCTCCCGCAGCACCACCTCCAGGAACCGCGCCAGCGGCACCACCGCGCGCGGGGCCATGGGCGGCGGCGAGGAAGCGGCGGAGGCCGCGGCGGCGGCGGCGGCGGCAGGAGAGGAGGAGGCCGGCCCGCTGGGCAGGTTGGAGGCGGCTGCTTCGGCTGCGTCGGCGGCCGCGCTGCGCTCCGCCAGCGAGGCGGCGGCGGCGGCGCTGAAGCCCACCTGCGGACGGAACGCCTCCGCGTCCTCCAGCGCCGCAGTGCACCTGTGTGCAGGGAGGGCGGCCAGGCGGAGGCGGGGGGGAGCCATCCATGGATGGTGTTTATCGGGGGAGGGGTTGGGAAATACCCGCCCATTCTAAACCAGCCCAATCTTTACCAAATCCAATGGGGGCGCAGCAAGCTGTCAGTGCTGTTTCTGTGCCTTGAAGCATAGGGTGTCTGCAATCGCCAGCAGGCAACCCGCGCCGCCCCTACCCAACATGGTACAGGCACAAGGCGGCGCAGCAACATACGGCCAGCCGGGATCCGCAGCGGCATGGTCGCCCCGCCTGGCCCCGCACCTGCCGCGCAGCTCCACCCAGACCTGCGGCAGCAGCTGCTCCAGCGCCACCTCCTCCAGCCAGTGCGTCAGCCAGCTGCCCACCACCACGCCGCCCCCGGTCCCCGCGCCTCCTCCTCCTCCTCCGCCCTTGCCGCCCTCGCCCACCGCCGCCAGGTCGGGCGGCAGGCGCAGCAGCTCCTCGGCCCGCCCCACCAGCCGCACCGCGGGCAGGTACACCTGCGCCAGCAGGTACACGCTGCCGGGCCGCTCGCCCAGCGCGCGGGACACCAGCGGGCCGTAGCCGGAGCCGTCGCCGTCCGCGCCGCGCAGCACAAGCCCGCCCCACACCTGGCACAGGGCAGGCGTGGTGGGCGGCAATGGGACGGCAATGGGTGCGCGCATGCATCACGTGCATGCGTGCATGTGCGGCGGCAGTCCTGGCCCATGCGACAATCCCCACGCGGCAGCTCGTGGATGACGGCCGAGCCGTGCTTCTTGGCAACAACCTCACGACACACGTGAGCGCGCGCACCTGCGTGGTGTCGCCACCCGCCAGCCCCGGCACCATGATGTCGAAGCCGAACGTGAGCTTGCTGTTCAGGTTGCGCCGCCGTTGCTGCTGCTGCTGCTGCTGGGGCCGCTGCGCCAACGCCGCCGCGTGCTGCTGTTGCTGTTGCTGTTGCGCATGGGGCCCCGGCCCGCCAGCTGCTGCACCTTGCCCCCGCCCGCTGTTGCCTTTGGACGGTGACGGCTTGTTGGGAGCTGCAGGCAAGGCAACCAGAGGGCAGGAGATCGGGCAGGAGATCAGGCACATGAGGCCGCAAAGCTCGCACACATGGCCCAGCCCTGAACAGCTCCTCAACATCCGGGCACCGAACCGAGGCCAGGCCCCTGTCGCTCCCTGACCGACCCGCGCCCCCCACATCCACACACATGTACACCCGCGGCTTCCATGCTCCTAACCAGCCCTTGGCGCGCCACGCACCCGGCGGCATGGAGAGGTTGCCTCCCAGCGCGTTCTCCGCAAAGTCCGCGGTGCGCTCCGCCAGCGCCGACAGCTGCTCCAGGAAGTGCACCGGGTTCAGGTCGCTCAGCAGGCTGCGCACGCCGCCCACAAGCCGCCCGCCGCCGCCACCACCGCCGCCACCAGCGCCCGCGCCGACGCCGCCGGGGCCGCCTCGCGTCACGGCGCCACCGGGTCTTCGGTGTGCGGCTGCACCCGCCTGCAGCAGCTCCCCCAGCAGCTGCTGCAGCTCCTCCTGCGCAGGAGTAAGGCATGTGGGACCAAGCGTTACGGTCGCCGGAATGCTGCCATTCCTCCTCCCAACAGCATCATGTAACGCAGCGACACCCAACCCTGCATACCCTATGCGTCCCTAACTTGTCCTCTGCATCCTAGGCAGACCGCCCCTAGGCTCCCAGGCTTGCACCCGCCCTGCAAGCAGACCTGCCCCAACGCCCGCCCAGTAGCTCGTATAGGCGGCTGCGTATCCCAGCTGCAGCGCAGTCATGTTCTTCGCAGTTTGTTTCTCACCGGGACTGTTTACCAGTAACCCCCAACGCCCGCCCGCCCACCCACCTGCAGCGCGTCCCACATGCGCCCGTACTCGTCCCGCAGGTACGCCGCCCGCTCCCGCGCCGTCAGCCCGCCGCCACCCGGGCTGCGCCCGGCGCGACGCGACAGCGGCGAGCCGTCGCCCGCCGGCGGCCCCGCCGCCCCTGCCGCCGCTGCCGTGCGCAGGCTGCCCAGCACGTCCAGCGCCGAGCTCTGGGTGGTGGCGGGCGCCGCCGCCAGCTCCGCCAGCACGTGCTGCATGCGGCCCAGGGCCTGCGTGGGCAGGGACACACAGGACAGCATTCATAGTTCTCTTCCTTGTGATCTCTAACACAGGACAGCATAGGTCAACGGGGGCAAGGCAGCCAGCCAGCCAGCCAGCCAGCCAGCCAGCCAGCTGTTATTGTGCGCTATGGGACACAAGGGTGGTGGCCATGATATCAGCAGTCAGCAGACAGCTGGTGTCACGCCGCTATGCGAGCCCAACCAGCGCGAGCAGCCGCGCGAGAGGGCCGACCACTTCCCGCATGCAAGCCCCCGGCCAGACAGTCCCCCTCAGCAGCCCCAGCGCACACCTGCAAACATGCCCCCGCCACGTGTGTGACCAGCCGCTGCGCCAGCACCCGCACCACCGGGCTCACGGACGCGGACGAGGCGCCCAGGCTCGAGCCACCGCCACCACCCGCAGCCCCGCCCGCCCCGCCGCCGCCACCGCCACCGCCGCCGGCCGGCACCAGCAGCTCGCCCGCGATCAGCCCCAGGCCCCGTGCCTCGAGGCCCGAGGCCGCCTGGCTGAGGAAGGCTTCTATACTCCGTCGTATGAGCTTCCGCATCTGCACGGCAGGCGAGGGCGCAGACGTCACGCGGGCAGTGCCGAAGAGCACGGGACCGCCGCCAAGCCTCCGATGCCTTGCACACCCTAGGCTCCAGGACACACCAGCGCGGCGCACCTCTAATCGCGCCTGGCGTGCCACAAAGCTCTTGGCGTCCCCCACGCCGTCCACCTGCGGCGCGAGGCACGTGTGAGCCCACCGCCATGGATGCAGCAACAGTCAGCCGATCATGGCACGGACGCGCTCGCTTGCTCCAGGCTGCTTGCGTGTGGGATGCAGCCCGCTGACGACCGCCCCAACCCACCTGCGCCAGGCACGCCACCAGCTCCCGCGTGGTCACGTGCCGCATGGCGCCCTCGATGTCCACGGCGATGTCGCCCCCGCCCCCGCCCCCGCCGCCGCCTGCCCCTGCCCCTGCAGCGCCGGCACCGGCGCCGGCACCGGCACCGGGCCCGCCCTTGCCCGGCCCAGCCGCGCTCCGGCTGCCGGGCGCCGTGGCGCTGCCGCTGCCTCCCAGCCCCGCCCCGCCGCCCGGCCCCGGCCCCGGCCCCGGCCCGGGTGGCAGTGCGCCCGCGCTCCCCAGCGACAGCGCGCTCCGCAGCTCCGTGGAGGCGGTGCGGCTGGAGCGCAGCGTGTCCTGCAGTAGCGCGTGCGCGTGCGCGTGAGTGAGGTCAGACGGCGGGCAGGTGTGTGCCCAGCGACGGCAATGCTACTCGCAGCGTCACAGTCAGATGCTATAGCTGGGGGCCCCCTTACACCAGCGGGGCCCAACGCCACTCACCGTCACCAGCTTGTACGCGGGCTCCTGCCCCTTGCGCCGCCAGGTCGGCTGCGCCGCCGCCTCCTTGCCCTGCGGCAGCAGCAGCAGCCCGCCCGCACGCCGCGTGCGTGCCGATTCCAGCGCCCCAAGCTTGGCAGCCAGGTCCGCCGACTTGCCGCCACCCGCGCCTGCGCCCCCACCGCCTGCACCAGCGCCGCCAGCCTCACCGCCGCTGGGCGCCGAGGTGGAGGCACGGGCGCCGCTATAGATGCGCTGCGTCAGCTCGTCCACCATTTGGTCCTGTGAGGGGGGCGCGGCGTTGCCTGCGTGTCATGTGGCGCCCAGGCACAACGCGGACGACGAACGGAGGCCCCCAAGGCGCTGCCACCACAGCTCCCCTAGCTCGTTCCGGCCCCCAGGGGGCCGCTCCACCGGCCCCCACCTGGATCCAGCCCGCCAGCGTGACCAGGTCGCTCCTCAGCTTGCGCAGGGCGCCCACCCGCCGCAGCTCCACGTGCGCCATGAGCGTGGCGCCCTCCAGCAGGCAGCTCACCGCCCGCGGCCAGTCCTGGCAGGCAGGCAGGTATGGCGGGTAGGTGCGGCGGGCGGGGTGGACGTCCGGGAGGTTGGGATGAAGGTGGTTCAGGTGGCGGCGGCTCAGCTGGTGACCAGTGTACCTATCGTACTAGCCGCAAGAAGCCGTACAAGTACCGTACACGCCGCATAACCGCGTCCTGGTTATCTCCACACGCCCCACGTGCCCACCATCCTCACTCCCTCCCTCCGCTCCCCTCCGTCTCTGCCGCGCCAGCTTACTTTTTCCGCCAGCGCTGCGTCCACGCGGCCCGGCACCTCCACCACTGTGCGGATGTCCGCCAGCAGCCTCAGCGACGACTCCAGAGACACCGTCTTGCGCCACTGCAGGAAGCGGGGGCGGAGCCCGGGGCATGGGGCACGGTGAGGGCGCGTGCAGTCCCCGCTGGATGCATTGGGTTGCCTGGGTCCACGCTACTGACCCAGCCCCATGCTGCCATGCAGGCATACGCGCCTCATCCCATCCCACCGCTCAGCCCGATCAGCGGACGCTGACGCAGCCTAATCCGCAGCACAATCCGTAGCTCCTTCCACGCCGAACGTATTCACCCTCTGGCCCCCAGCCGGCCCCGGCAGCCCACCTGCGAGCTCATGAAGCGCGAGTGCGCTCCCAGCTGCTTGGCGGCGTCCGCCAGCGCGTGCTTCATGGACTCCACCTGCTCCTTGGACTCAGCGAACAGGGCCAGGATCTGCGAGTAGTTCTGGATGGAGCGCGCGAAGCCGGTGTGGTAGCCCTCCACCACCGCGTCCAGCTGCGCGCCCAGGCGCTCCGAGGTGTCGCGCAGCTGCGGGCCCAGCACAGCGGCACGCAGGGCAGGGTGGCACACCCAAAGCAGGCGGACGGCCGACGCGTGTTTAGGGGTGTGTGTTTCTGGGGTTGCCGGATGGTCACCCGCACACGAAAACCCGAAACGCTGCTGCATAAGTTCCCTGGTTGCGTCAGGACCTGCCAAGAAGGCCACGGTCCATCGCGCCGGGGCTTGCGCGCTCTGCCCAGGAGCCAACTGCGCGCACCTCCTGCGTGAGACCCTGCGGGTCCGCCGAGCTGAACACCTCCACGACATGCTTTAGCGGATAGAAGCGCGGCTCGCGGTATTCAGACGGAACAGCCTTAATTTCCTCGTCCACTGCCTCCCAGTCCACCACCGAGTCTGGCGGAGGCTGGAGCCGATTCTCGGCCATGGTGTTGACCTCCGGCCCCGTGCGGCCCCGCCAGCTTCCAGCCTAACCACTGTATCATAACAAACTAAAGCATATCTGTGGCATAGCTCGCATTGTGTGCGAGCGGATGTGCCCAAATTTTAGGGCGCTAACTCTGGGAAGCAGTGTCCTGATTTCTTAATTCATCGAGCTATAATTTCAGATCAGCAAAATATTAAACTTCATCAGAAACTGCCAAAGAACGAAGTTTAAGAGTTATTGACAGCTGCAGGCTTGCAGTGCGAACGCAAATCGTAACGATGAAAAGCGTTTGATTCTTTTTCATTAAAATTAGACAAAGGCCTGTAAGCTCCATCATTTGGTCTGCGGCCTGGCCAAAATCATCTTGGTTGTGCGCTCTCTAGGCGCTTCGTATTATATCTGCATAGATGGAGCATAGATCGTCGCGATAATTCTGATTAGCTTGCCTGGGCGCCTCCTCGACAACAGGGCTAGCCGTCCCGCCGGGTCGGTCGCAAGTAAGCGGTTCGGCGAGTCCGAGGCGAGGCAGACGACATGGCGATAACGAACAGGCCAACGGACAATGGAGATGGCATGTGCAGTAAACGACCTGCGCTTGGGTGAACAGAGCGTGCAAGCAGGCATGTCCGCAACGCAAGGAGAGAAGTCCGGCCCTGGGCCCGCCCGGGCACCCGGTGCGCCGGGCTTCAGTGCAGCTGCAGGCAAGTCGCGCACGGCAGCAGCGGGCGCACGCCAGCGCGCTCACTGGGGCCCGCAGGCCAGTCACTACGATGTGCTTGGGCTCACGTTCGGTGCCAGCGACGCGGATGTGCGCAAGGTGGGAGGGAGGCGGTCAGCCTGGCGGTCCGAAGCCCTGCGCTCCCTTGCCTTACCGCCGCGTCTAGGCTGATGTTACCTCGCCTTAGGCGCCGACGCTTGCAAACTATGCAGTGTATGCCCTCCTCCTGCAGCAGCTGCTCAAGGCTGGCACCCCTCATGCCCGCAGGCCTACCGTGAGGCGGCGCGCTGGCTGCACCCCGACAAGGGCGGCTGCGCGCAGGCCTTTGCGCGGCTGCAGGCGGCCTGGGAGACGCTGCGCGACCCCGCCCGCCGCGCCGCCTACGACGCCTGCGCGCACGACTACCGGCACCAGTACGTGGGGCCGCAGGAGCGACAGCGGGTGAGCCCACCCAGGACCTGGGGCGGCTGTTGGGTGGGGTGCTGAGGGGGGTGCTGAGGGGTGCTGGGGGGCGCAGAGGCGCCAAGGGGGAGACTGGGAGAGCTCGGCGCGCTATGCTGATGCCGTCATGCCGATGGTGTCGGAGCTCTGTCGCGAGTTGCTGAGCCCGTCAACATGTAACCAGGGTACCTGGCACGTCCGTAAAACCCCCAGTCCAGCGGCGGCGAGGCGGCGCTGCTGGCTGAGCTGGCCGCGGCGGCGAGGAGGGCGGCGGCGGCGGCGGCGGCGTGTGCCGCTGGCGACGAGGGTGCTGGCAGCGGCAGCGGTGCGGTGGTTGCGGGCTGCCAGCTGGTGGTGACGTGCGAGCTGTGCGGTCGGCCCGCCACCCGCGCCTGCTCGCTGTGCGGACTGGACTTCTGCAGCTTCTGCGCGCGGCGCCAGCACTGGAGGGTGAGCGGGCGGAGGACTGGAGGGTGAGCAGGCGGAGCACTGGAGGGTGAGCAGGCGGAGGACTGGAGGAGGTAGGGTGGGGGCGCGAGGGGGCGCGACACGGGGGCGCGAGGGGGCGTGCCGTCTCCCAGCCTCCTCCGGCACCTCACTAACTCCCTCCGTCGGCCTCCAATTCCCAATGGTCGCTTTGGTTTCTGGAATAACTACCGTACCCCACCCCACCCGCCCCCCGCCCCCAACCACCCCAACCACCGCCCCTCAGGGTGTGCACGGGCTGCACTGGCCGGTGGTGCTGGCCGCTGGCTCCCTGGCGGAGGCGCTGGGGCGGCGCGAGCTGGAGGCCAAGCGGCTGGAGGACGACGCCAGGTCAGTGGGGGGAGGGCTGTGGGTTTACGCGGTGTGCACCTTAGCGCGGGGGTGGGTACGTGCATGGGTACGTGCATGTAAACGCGTGTGTACAGGAACGCTCTCATGCGCCTGACCCCTTGCCTCTGCCCTCTGGCGCCCCCCCCCCGCCCCCCCCCACACACACACAACCGTATGCATTGCGTCGCGTCCCCTGCTTGGCGTTCCTGTCGCTTCGCACGCACCAGGCTTTCATTTGTTCTCTCCCTTGTGATCTCTAACACACGCACACAGTGTCGACCCTTTCCCTTGTGCGTTTTAAACACACGCACACACACGCACACACGCACACACACACACACACAGGCTGCTGTCGGCGGACCCGCACCACCGCACCGAGGCGCAGCTGCGCGAGCTGCGCGCCTTCAACCAGGCGGCGGCGCTGGCGGCGGCCCGGCCGGGGCGGGAGGCGAGTGGGAGTACCGGTAGTGGGCTGCTGTGGCATGCCGCATGCTCCACCTGACCTGACCTGCCTTGTGTTAGCACAACGAAACCGGGAGACCTTAGGAGTTTCTTACCGATTCTAGCGCATGTCGGTAACTGTACCATTCACCGTTAGGTTGTCACGCCGACACGGTCGTTGTAGCCATACTTACCCGCAAATCTAAAGCCTGGCTCCCCACACGGACTGCATCGTCACCCACCCACCAACCCACCCACCCACCCACCCCCACATTTGCGTTTTGCATTCGCAATTTTGAGCATGTCCGTAACGCCACACCCACCACCACCACCACCACCACCACCACCACCACCACACCCACCACCACCACACCCACCACCACCAACAACAAAAACAACAACAACAAAAACAACCCCCTGCACCCAGACGCGGCACGACCCGGCGCTGGCGCGGCTGTACCTGTGGACGCAGACGCCGCGCCACGTGCTTCTGGCCGTACACCTGCCCAACGGTGGGCGGTTGGGGCCTTGGGGGGCCGCTTGTGTGGGGGCCTTCGGTTGTGGTTTCAATTTCTGTTTGTTTGCTGCATGCTGTGTAGCCCCAGCCGCTGTCGCACACGAGCTTCGCGCCTCGTGCTCCGTGCTACCGTAGTGCCATTGTGCCACGTGAGGTGATGCCTCCTTGGCTCTGCAATCCCCCCCGCCGCTTTTATGAACCACGACACTCAAGGATGGATGGATGGCTACCTTTATCCCCTCACCCCCTCACCCCCCCCCTCCTCCGGAGGCCCCGCCGCAGGCCGCCACGACCTGGAGGTGCAGGCGGAGCTGCAGGGGCCCGGCGGCGGCGTGCTGCGGGTGGGTGTGGCGGGGGGCGGCACTGCAGCAGCACCGGTGGTGGTGCGTGCGCTGGCGGGGCCGCTGGATCCGTCTGCGCCCCTGGAGGTGCACAGGTGCGTGTGCTTGGGATGGGTTGGGCGAGTGGCGCTGCTGTTCTGACCGTGCGACCGTGCGAGCGCAGTGGCGGCGGGGCGGCGGCCGTGGGATTGCAGGGCAGCCGCGGTGCGGCGGCGGAGGCAGGAGAACGGAGTGCGGGCGGGGGGGGGGGGAGAGGGTAGTTGATTCCAAGCCCAAGCCCGGGGGGGGGGTCACATGTGCACCCCGTCCAGGTGTGGTGCCCCCACCCCACCCCCCCCGCATGCTTCCATCAGGTGTGGTGTATGGTGTCTGGTGGATAGATAGGCTGACACCCGACCCTCACCACACGCCAGTTTCCTTGCTGCTGCTGCTCCTGTGGCTGCAGGACCGGCGACGGCCGCTTCGCGGTGCTGGTGCTGACTAAGGCGCTGCTGGCCCCACATCACGCCTCCTACCCCCAACCCGCCATGTCTCCCGCCGTGGCATCTGTTGAGGAGACCGCACCCGCGGACTCCGGCATCGCCAGCCTTGCTGCTCCGCCCCCTCCGCCGCCACCGGAAGATTGGCCCTGGGCCTCCGGCGGCGGCGGCGGCGGCGGCGGGGTGGGCAGCTCCCACCAGCAGCAGCAGCTGAGCCCGTGGGCCTGCTGCCAGTGGTGGCGGAGGCTGTTCGTGGGCGACAGCGACGGCGCGCGCTGCTGCCTACCGCCGCCCTACACGCTGCACCAGGCAGCGGAAGACGAGGCGAGTGCCGGACCGACGCTGAGTGCTGCCTACGTCGCTCTCGCATGCCTACCGACATGCGCTAGAATGCATGTCGGTAACGTCCCCCGGCGGCCCCAGCCACAGCCTCATGTGCGCGCGCTAGGCGCGCAGGCCGCGAGACCGACCGCATGCTCCAAGGCGGCTTCTCTCCTGTCGCTGATTTCAGATGTTAGATGTCCCTGCTCCCGGGCTACTGCTGTAATACCGCTGCTACTGCTGCTACTGCTGCTGACAATGCTGCTACTGCTGTCCTTACCGCTGCTACTGTTGCTACTGCTGCCAATGCTGCTGCTGCTGTCTCTACCGCTGCTTCTGCTGCTGCTGCTGCCAATGCTGCTACTGCTGTCCTTACCGCTACTACTGCTGCTACTGCGGCTCCAGGTGGTGCTGGAGCTGCCGCTGCCGTGGTGGGTGGCGGCGGAGGACGTGCAGGTGCAGCTGCTGGCAGCGGGGCAGGGGGAGGCGGAGGCGGAGGCGGCAGGCGGGGGCGACACGCCGCCGCCCTCGGGGGCGCCCGGGCTGCGGCTGGCGGTGCGCGGGCTCGGCCTGGACATCCACCGCACCTACTGGCCTGGCGCCAGGTGGGTGGGAGGAGCATGTGCAGCTAGGTACCGGTACGCATCAGCCAGCCAGCTGCAGGGTAGGCAGGGCGCCAGGGCGGCTGCCGAGCGGTGTGGGGGGCTGGCGGCTACGGTAGCGTACGGTCCAGCACGCTGCAGTTTGGCCTCCAGCAGTGCGACTCTTCTCGACTGCTCATCACCAGTGCGCCCTCCGCCCTCCACGGCCGCCTGTAGGCGCTACGGCGGCAGCGGCAGCGGCGGTGCTGACAACGACAACGGCCGCGCCCCGAGCCATGGCCCGGTGGTGGTGGCCGCCGCCAGCTCCTGGTGCCTGCTGCCTGAGGAGGACCGCCGCACAGACGCGGCGGTTGGAGCAGGCGAAGGCGCTGAGGCTGGGGCGGTGGCGGTGGCGGTGGCGGTGGCGGGGGCAGCAGTGTCCGCGGCGCCGGGCGCCGCAGGAGCGGGCGGGACCAGGGGGCTGCGGCGGGGCCGGCGGCGGCGGCAGCTGCTGGTGGTGACGCTGGCCCGGCCGCCGCCCACCCCTGAGGAGCTACTTTACAAGAAGGGTAAGTGGAACGCAGGGCCGCGGGCGGCGCGTGAACCGTGAGCCGCATGCCCATATGGTGCCGGCAGTACAGCAGGCGCCGAGACAGGGGGGGGGGCACAGAGAGAGACAGACAGAGAGAGAGAGAGAGAGAGAGAGAGAGAGAGAGAGAGAGAGAGACTGCACACCGGCGTTCCGTGCGTAGCGGCGCGCGCGCTCAGCAGTCGTGGTTGCTGCATTAGACCTGCCTCATCAGTACTTGCGCTGCCCTGCCTGCCCTGCCTGCCGTGCCTGCCTGCCTGCCTGCCCTGCCTGCCGTGCCTGCCTGCCTGCCTGCCTGCCTGCCTGCCTGCCTGCCTGCCTGCCTGCCTGCCTGCCTGCCTGCCTGCCTGCCTGCCTGCCTGCCTGCCTGCCTGCCTGCCTGCCTGCCTGCCTGCCTGCCTGCTTGCAGGTGTGCGGCAGGACAACCGCCAGGCACCAGGGCCGGGCGGCGGGCTGGGAGGCTGCGGCGGGCGGCGCGGCGAGCGGTTCTTTGTTGAGGACTGCGACCCGCTGGGGCTGAGCCCCCTGCTGCAGGTGCGGGCGCACGGCGCGGCGCGGCCTTGCGAAAGTGCATGGCATTCACGGTTTGGCAAGGGATGGTCCTTTCCATACCAAATGACTGACCTTACGCTTCCCTTGTCTCCCTGCTCTACAACAATCATCGCCCTCACAAACACACCCCGGTCCGCAGGCCGCAAGCTTCCTCACCGCGGGCGGGGCCTGGGTGGTGCCGCCGCCCTGGCAGCCTGAGCAGCCGCTGGTGGGTGCGTGCCTGCGTGGGAGGGCCGGAGGGGTGACAGTGGGGCGTGAGGCGCTACTGATGTTGGTGCCCGGGCTCGTGTGCGGCTGCAGCTGGTTGTGCCGTTGTGGCGTGTCGCTCTGCTGCTGACTCACAGGAGCTTCCCCCCCCCCATGCATTGGGTTTGGTATAGTTTGGGCTGGTAACCACGACCTCCCCACACACATTTTCGCCTGGCGCCCAGGCCGGCCGCTGGGTGACTCGGGAGCATGAGCTGCCGGAGCCGGCGCGGCAGCACCTGGGCCGGATGCGCGCCGCCGCCGCCGCCGCCGCCGCCGCCGCCCACTCCCCGCCACCGCATTAGCCCCGCACACGGGCACAGGTCACATGTGCCATTCAGGCGGGAGTGGTGGGGCGGGGGAGCAGGCGAGCCGAGAGCGGAGGCATTGAGGCACTGAGCTGCCACCACCACCAGCCACCACATCCAGCTCGACGACACCGCGGTGGCCCAAAGTCACAGGGACGTCCAGACGAGTCCGGCGCCCGGTGCAGGATGGCTTTGTTTTGGCAGGATGGCTTTGCTTTGGCAGTTGCTGAGGCGTGCAGGACAGGTTATGTGTCGCCTGATTCACCCATTATTCACCTTCCCATGCCATCCCCCGGGAAAGGGAGGGAGACTGGGAGAGACAGGTGTGGGCTTGCATGAGGTGAGGGGATGAGGCGAGGAAAGGCCGGGATAGGCACGAAGGCACAAGGAGGCCAGGGGCCACATGGGATCCACGGAGACACAGGGCGGGGACGAGATTGGTACCGGCAATGTCGAGGGCATTGACTGTGCTTGGAGCTAGGGGGGGAAGGAGACACGAGACTCGAAGGGAAAGGGCAACAGCCCCTCAAAAACAGTGAGAAGCGCCGAAATGAGCAAAACTCGCGGATCTCTTTAGTAAAAGGCGAAAGAGATATTCGCTACGCGTTCAGCTCAGCGCGATAAGATCTCCAGGGAGCCGCTCGGCTACCACCCCTCAGGGCGCCCCAAGGATGAGAAATACGCCGCGCGATGGTGGGTCGGCCAAGTTTGGCAAGAGTTCCTAGACCACTCCATAACCGCTTCGCATCCCAAGCTGTGTTTGCATGCGAAATCTTTACGCTGAACATTATTACGAGGTCGGCTGGAGACGGCAGGGGCGGCAATCTGATTATCTGAAAAGGAGGGAGTGACGGGATGCCCAAGGGGACGCCACATGCTCCCGTCAGAGTGTCAGACTAGCAGACGAGCACGCTGCATTCAATGCCTTGCCTCAGGCCTAGCCATGTGCACAGTTCAGATATCTGGACTAGGCGTTGTGAGAGATACGCTGAACTTGTGTCGCACGGTGTGCCTCATACTGCTGCCACCAATGTTATCAGAGACGAGGAGCCTTTACGGCTCGTTTAGTCTCGTTACAGGATTCAGGAATGCACACTTCCAACCTGTAACAACAACAACAACAGTTCAGATATCGCCAGTATAGTACTTGTCATTATGAAAGCAGCTCTGTGAATCAGCCCCTCAGGCCTCAGCCGTCCGCTCCCACTCCGCCCAACGCCTCAACGGATGGATGCATACGCAGTCCTGCTCCCCCCCCCCCCCAGCAAGTGTGCCTTACCCCCAGACCTCAGACCTGCCAAGTGGGGCCAAAACCCCTGCAAACCTCAGCCCACCGCCACGACTGCGATTCACTTGGAAGCCGTGCCGTGTGCACGCCATACACGCGTGCGCAGCCAACGCCTCTTCCTACCACTGCGCTCCTTCACGCTCCCCTCTCTCTCTCTCGCTCGCGCATACATGCCACTTGCTCCGTCTCCGGCGCCGGCTCTGATTCCCCCTCTCCCTTATCCTCTCTCGGTGCTTGTGAGAACCTACCTACATGTGCACCCAAACCCGCTCTCCTGTCTGCCTGTCTGCCCGCCTGCCCTCCTGCCCGACAGCTTCTGCCTGGACCGGGTCCCCCCACCCCCACCCCCACCCCCACCCCCTCCCTCCCGCGGGCAGCCGCGGGCCTACAGGTCGCCGTCGCCCAGCGGCAGCCGGTGGCTCTTGTCGGGCTCGTGCCGCGCCCGCCGCACGTCCAGCTCCTTGCGCAGCCACTGCTTGAAGGGCACCTGCAGGCTGGCCGCCAGGTGGTGCGCGGTGGACAGCAGGTCCACGAAGCACAGCAGCATCATGCCCAGGAAGATGTCCTGTGTGGGTGTGTGTGTGTGGGGGGGGGTTGTTGGGTTCAGTAATCTTATGTGTGTGTGTGGGGGGGGGTTCCATGCATTTAAGTTAATGACGAAGTAGACGTAGAACAGACGTTGCAACACACGTTGGCATACCGATGACCAGGGGGCCGGGGGCAGTTGGGGGGGGGCAGTGGTGTGTGTGGTGGTGGTGGTGGGGCAGTTGGGGGGGGGGGGGCAGTGGTGTGTGCGTGGAGGGGGGCGGGTGGGTAGTTCATTCCAGAAACCAAAGCGACCATTGCAACCCAAGGAACCAAAACCCAACACCAGGGGTGGGTGGGTGCAGGTGGGGGTGCAGGTGGGGATGGGGGTGGGGGAGGTGGTGGGATGGGTGGTTTGGGGTGGGTGGGTTGGGGTGGGTAAGGGAGTGGCATATTGTGCCCAGGACGGGGCCGGACGGTCGACAGGCGGAGAGTCCCGGCAGGTCGTGAGTGCAGGGCAGGCACTGGCACTTGTAAGCTTTGGCAGCCAAGCTCGTCACGTCACGTCACCAACGCGCTGGCGCTGCACCCCGCTCTTAATCCCCAATCCCCGCAACGCACCGCACCCCCGCACCGCACCCCACCCCCTGTGCACAGCACCGCCCCCCCATTTCATCATTTGATGAAAACCATCCATGGATGGCTACCCCCCCTTGCACTAGCACACCCCTTGCACTAGCACACACGCACTAGCACACACACGCACACACACACACACACAAGTCTTTCATAGATCTCTCCCTTTTGTGATCTCCAACACACACGCCCCCTGCACCCCCATGCGCGCCCCGCCCCCCCCCCCGCACCGTGTTGAAGTACTGGTAGGAGGTGGACACCGAGTTGCCCTGCCAGTAGGCCAGGCTGGAGAAGATGGCCCAGCACGTGCTGCTCAGCACGCCGCACGAGTCCATCAGGTCGATGAACCTGTGTGTTAGCAAATCACAAGGTTAGGAACGGTTGACACTGTGCGTGCAACCTGTGTGCGCGCGCGCGCGCGTGTGTGTATGTGTGTATGCGGCGGCGGGTCAGGTGCACGTAAGTCGGGGGCGCACGATAGAGGGGGCGGCGCGCCGTTTGGGGGATTGGGGGCAGCAGCGGGTCGCGCCTATCTATGGGAGGCGGCCGCAACTCGACGCGGTGCTTACCAGCGACCCTGAACCAGCAGCGCTCAATGCTCTCCAGCCCCTGGGTTGGAAGCTTCGCCGGGCCCCTTCACCATCCCCCCCCCCCGACCCCCCAACCCCAACCCCCACCGTAGCCCCCCCTTCCCCCCCTCCCAACATTTGGTACACACCATCCTATGGATGGCTACCCCTTTCCCCCCGCCCGCTCGCCCCCCCTTCCCCCCGGGACTGTTTACCAGTAACCCCCTCCACCCCCGCCCTCTCCGCCCCTCTATGCTCACTTGTCCCATGACAGCGGCCCAATGTTGGCCAGGCCGAAGGGGTAGGCGAAGAAGCCGTAGATGAGGTAGAGGCTGGCCATGGTGAAAGGCAGCAGCGGCACCGGCGCCACCCACTTCCAGCGCCCGTGCGTGCCGGCCATGAAGGCGCGCAGCATGGCGATGCCCGCCAGCGTGTGCTCCAGGTAGTTGGGGATGAGCACCAGCAGCTGCGGGTGTGTGGGTGCGTGTGTGTATGTGTGGCGGATGTGTGTTAGAGATCACAAGTGAGAGGCGGATGTGTGTGTGTGTGTCGTGTGTGTGCAAAGGGGGGAGGGAACATCGAGGCGTGCATGGTGTATGTATGCAGCGAATACGATTATGAGCGGCCTTAACGCGGGGTTGGCGGCTGGTAGGAGATATACGACGCAGGCACCGCCCCTAACACGCAAGCGCCCCAATCGCAACCGCAACCGCGCCCACCCTCATCCACCTTTACCCACCCACCCTCACCCACCCTCACCCACCACCCTCACCCACCCCCACCCACCCCCACCCACCCTCACCCACCCTCACCCACCACCCTCACCCACCCCCACCCACCCCCACCCACCCTCACCCACCCACACACCTGCCAGCCGCCGCGGTACAGGATGAGGCCGTACGCCCAGTAGCACTCCAGCCCGAACATGCCCAGCACCAGCAGCGTGCGCAGCTGCATGCCCGCCACGTCCAGAGCCCACGCCCCCACCGCCCGCCACCAGCCGCCCCACGTGCGGCCGCCGCCGCTCGGCACCACCACCACGCCGCCGCCCAGCTCGCCGTCCAGCTCCAGCGCGCCGCCGCCGCCGCCGCCGCTCGTCACGCGGCGCCCGGCCGCTGCCGCCGCCGCGCGCTCGCCCAGCGTCGGCCCGCCCAGCAGCCCGCCGCCGCCGCCGCCGGGGCTGCCGCCGCCGCCGCCGCCGCCGCCCGCGCCGCCAGCTTCCGCCAGCTCCAGCCCCATGCCCCGCCCCGCCTCCGCCTCCTCGTCCGACTCCAGCGTGAAGACGTCATCGCCCCCACCCAGGCCGCCCAGGGAGGAGCTGTCCCCCATGCCCGCCGTCAGCGCCACGCGCATGCCGCTGGGGTCGCGCCGCGCCTTGCCACCTCCGCCCCCGCCTCCGCCGCCGCCGCCGCCGCCTTTGAGCCGGCCCAGCAGGCCGCCGCCGCCGCCACCCGCCCGCCCGCCCACGCCCGTGGCCACCGCCACAACCGCGGCGTCGCCGTTGGTGCCCCGTGAGCCGCCGCCGCCGCCCATGCCGCCGCCGCCGCCGCCCAGCCCGCCCGACGCCGCCGCTAGCGACGGCGCCGAGGACACGGGCAGGCCCCCCGACCCCTGTAGCCCCCCCAGCGCCTTGGGGATCATGGCCTGCCGCTCCATGAGCTCCATCTCCACAGCCGCCGCCGCCGCCGCCGAAGACCCGCCGCCGCCCGGCAGCCCCATGTAGGCGCCCGAGGCGGCCGCCGCCGCGGCGGCCTTGGCGCTGCTGCTGGTGGGCAGGTGCGGCAGCGGGCCGGGGCCGGCGCCGCCCATGCCGCCGCCGTTGTGGCTGCGCGCCAGCACGTCGAAGGACGGGCTGTGTATCCTGTGGATGTGGAGGTGGTGGTGGTGGTGGTGGTGGTGGTGGCGGTGGTGGCGGTGGTGGTGGTGGAGGTGGTGGTGGTGGTCAACCTCAGGCAAAATTGACATGGTTGGCGCAGCACCGTGCACCGTACTTGCCTGGCTGGCTGCCACACGGGCCCCGTGCCGCCCTGTACCTGTCGTACCACCGCCCACGCACCCCTCGGGCCTCCCTCCCGCACCCCTCCAAGTACCTATTCCTGCTTCGCATCTGCTGCCTCTGCCTGCGGCCCGCTAGCTTACTTGGTTGGTTTCTTGGATTATAGCTTGGACTGGCATGTTAACACCCCTACAACCCCTCCATCCCCCCCCCAAAGCCCGGGACTGTTTACCAGTAAGCCCCCAAAGCCCGGGACTGTTTACCAGTAACCACCCAAAGCGCGGGACTGTTTACCAGTAAACCCCCCCAAAAAAGCCCCCACCGCACCTGAAGGGCACGCGCTTGAGCCGCAGCCGCGCGTACAGCGTGATGCCCAGCACGCCCGCCAGCAGCGTCAGGAACAGCGACCACAGCACCGGCAGCACCCAGCGGCTGGCGGGCTCGAAGCACCAGTTGGCGCGGTCGCCCGTCACGTAGCCGCTGGCGTAGCGCAGCCCGCGCCGCACCTGCAGGCCCGGGTTGTCCTGCGGCGCGCAGTGCGGCGCAGTGCGGTGCAGTGCAATGCAGTGCAGCAGGCAGGTGAGGAAGGGAGAGCGGGGGGGAGGTGGGGTGAGTGGGTGGGGGTTGCAAGGACACGTGGCGATGTGGGGGGGAGGGCGGGAGGCAACGCAGTACTGGCGTGGCATTTGTGGGCGTGGCATGTCTTTCCGAGGCAACGCATGGCGCAACGGCGCGTGCTGAGCTGCTGAGCCTGCGCATGCTGAGCCAGGCCAGGAGCCAGGCCGGGCATGGCCGCTGCCCGCCACCCAGGCGCCCCCCTAACCCAGCACCGCCAGCTCAAGCTGCCGCCCCGCCCCCGCCACTCCTAGTCCGCGCAGCTTCGTCCACCCCACGGGGATCCGGGTTGCAATGGTCGCTTTGGCTTCTGGAATGAACTATCCACCCCCACCCCCACCCCCCTGGTTCGGGTTCTCTTGGTCGTTTCGCTTCTGTTTTCTGGAGTAAACTACCCCCCTCCCCCACCCCCTCCCCCCTCCCCCCTCCCCCCACGACCCCACCACCCCCACCCCGCCTCACCGCCGCGTGCACCACCAGCGGCGCCATGCACAGCACCTCGGGCCGGCTGACGCCCCGCGCCAGCACCAGGCTGAGGCAGCCGGTGGAGCACACGGCGTCGGTGATGTCGTCGCCCAGCGCCGCGCCCGTGCTGATGGGGCCCGACAGCGCGTTGGACGACACGTCCAGCACGTGCAGCCGCGGCGAGGAGCAGTCGGGGTCGGCGTAGTCGTCGCCTGCCGCGGGGAGGGGTGGTGTGTGTGTGGGGGGGGGGTTGGTTGGTGCAGCGGTCTTGGTGATGACAGGAGTGAGTGACAGGAGCAGCACGCCGGGGGGGGGGGGTTACAAAGAGTAGGTGCAGGCAGGCAGGCAGGCAGGTAGACAGGCAAGCGCGTACAGGCGGTCTTGGCATGAGGGGGAGGGGGTCCATGCTTATCAAATTAATGACGAGGGAGATGTAGACAGACGTTGCGACACATGAGGAGGAGGGGGGGAATTAGAGCGGCGGCGTTGAGGGCGGTGGTGGAGGGCCCTAGCGACACCCGCCGCCGCCCAATCTGGCCCACCCACCCACCCACCCGCGAAGTCGGGCGTGCAGACCTCCTCAAAGTCGTCCACGGCCGTGAAGTTGCCGGTCAGCGCGTTACCGGTCAGGTTGACCACCTGCACGCCGCTGAGGTAGAGCCGCCACAGCGGCCCAAAGTCTCCCTGGAGAGCGGGCAGGCGGTAGGGCAGGGTGGGCGGCGGAGGGTTAGCAGCCCGCAGGCGTAACTGGTTGGGCCAGATCAGATCAGCACAGGACCCACATGAGTGCGCCTGCGACACGCGCGCGCGGGGGCCGTACAGTCTCCGCTAACCTGACAGCTCCTCAGACCAAACACGCCTCCCTGCCCATTCTTCTCTCGCCCCGACCTTTTCCCGTCCTGATCCTTGCGCGCCCCTGCCCGCCCGGCCGCGCCTGCAGCACTGCCACCCCCCCAGCGCCCCCCTCCCCGCCCCCCGCCAGCCACATGCCAGACAGCCACCGCGCACCGTCATGCCGCAGTTGAGCACCGACAGCCGCGACACCGCGCTGCCCTGCTTGAACTCAATGAACGACTTGAGTGCGCCCAGCTGCGCCTCGCTGCCGTACAGCTGAGCCCGCTGCGCCGGCGGCGGCGGCAGCGGCGGCAGCGGCGATGACCCCCCGGAGCCGGAGCCGGAGCCGCCAGCGCCCGCCGGCTTGGCGACCGCGCAGTCGATTACCAGCGAGCGCAGCGCGGAGAAGCGGCTCCAGTTCGAGGGCAGCGTGTCGGGAAGTTGCACGCCTGCAGGTGGTGTAAGAGGAGGGAGAGGAGGCAGGAGAGGCATGTTGGCGAGTGGTTGGCCGGGGGTGAGATCAGCGGCAACCCTCCCTTGCTTCTTTGCTGCTGCCCGCATGACCTACCATGGAAGCCAATGTGCTTGATGGTCCCATACAGCTCCTCCACCCCGGGCAGCAGCGCCGGGTCAAAGGTGTCGTTCCCGCTGCCGTACACGATAATGTGCGTGTCGTTGGCGGTGATGTGCGGCCCGCTGGCCGCGCTCAGGCCCGTTGCCTTGGCACCGCCTGTATTCTGCGAAGTCGGTGCTGCGAGTAGAGAAAATGGTGGTGGTGGTGGTGGTGGTGGGGGGGGGTAAAGCAAGTGAGCCGCGGGCGCGGCGTCGTGGGCAGGCCAGGGGTGGGACGGTGCGTTGGAGACACGACCTCCGGCGCGGCGCTCACCCGCGCTGCTGCGTTGGACAAGGGATGCCGCCAATACCACAATGGCTGCAAGGAAGCGCAACATGCGCCACATTCCGCCGTGCATTCCGCTGCTGTTCACTCCTCTGCGCTGCCACTGCGACAATCGTCTTCGCTCATCGTCCTCGCCTGACTGACCGCTTTTCGCGCTAATACTATCTTGTGAAAGGTATGTTGTGATTGTGCTTGTTTTCAGAACTCCACCGCAGCCCTAGAGGGCCCAGAAGCTGGAGGCCGATTGTGCGCGAGCGGGAACGTTGACAAGGATAGCAGCGTCCGTCCACAAGAACACTGTAATGTTAAGAAGCTCTTGGACAAAAAGAAACAAACAGAAGAGCAATTGCAAAATCCTTCTTCGGCTCCATGCACAAGTCGCGACTGCATCGCCCTTATTACAGGGGCCCAAACTGCGTGTTTCCAGGTGTTTTACCAGCATCGTCGAAACGCAGTAGCTGTTTTTCATCCAAGCTAGCTAAATATACAAGCAACGTTTTGGCGCGCTACCTAACCGACGTGATGCCACCCCCGACGATTTCGCTGCCTGCCTTCATCGACCCGGGGCAGCTGGAACGCGTCGTCAAGTTCTTGGGCATCGGCGGCCCCCCAAAGACTCAGCCGACAGTCCGCGTCGGCGTCCTAGGCGCTTCGCAGGCAAGCCCTTACGCGCGCTGCGACCGACCATGCTTGCACGGCGCGGAGCGCTTTGCGGCCAGCGCTAGGCAGATCCGCTGGCCGTGCCTTCTCCCTTGTGGTGAATTCAGCCATCGTGCGCTGATACGCAGCGTGAGGCGTCGCGGTTTCCGCCGGCCGTGTCCACGCACGCAACCGCCGCGACCGCTGACAGTCCCGGCCTGCCCCCTGCCAACTGCTCGCCTGCCAGGTGGCCACCTACGCGATGCTCTGGCCGGCTCGCCGCGTGCCTGGCGCTGAGGTGGTGGCGGTGGCTGCTCGAGACGGCGAGCGAGCGCGCGAGTACGCCAAGCAGCACGGGTGAGCGGCGCGGTCAAAGTTTTGTTGCAGCGGGGACATTGACCATCGGAGATCCCCTCCAGATCCCCGCCCTCGGACGCCCAGCACACACACCCACACAAACGCGGCTGACTCAGCCACCTCTGAATCACCTCCCGTAGCTTCAAGCTCCTCCTGCTCACGAGTTCCGATCTTCCCCCTTGCCGGCTGCTCCGCCTGTTGCCGCACCACACCGCACAACACTGCACCGCACCACACCGCCGCCGCCGCACCGCCGCTGCCGCCTCGGGCCCGCAGCATCGCGCGCTCCTACGGCTCCTACCAGGCGCTGCTGGCGGATCCGGAGGTGGACGCGGTGTACGTGGGGCTGCCCAACGGCCTGCACGGCGCCTGGGCGGCGGCGGCGCTGGCGGCGGGCAAGCACGTGCTGTGCGAGAAGCCCTTCACCGCCAACCAGCAGGAGGCCATGTGGGTCAGGGGGGGCGGGGATTGGCAGCGGGGGCTGGGACTGGTGCGGCGGGGGCTGCAGGGGCTCCGGGGCCAGGGGCCAAAGGAGCGCGGAGCTCGCGGTGTTCATGCGGTGTGCACTTGACGCGGGGTCTCATGGTGATGTCTAGCAAAGCGGTAATAGACTGCAAGGTCGAACTAGCTGTGGCAGGCACTGTGTTGTCGGCCGCCACACTCCTCACCTGCTGCTCCGCGCCATAGCCTCCCTCCCTCCCGTGCACGCGCGCGTGTGTCTCTTCCTTGCTGGCTGCAGTGAGGTGCAGGCGCTGGCCCGCCAGAAGCGGCTGGTGTGCCGCGAGGCCTTCCACTACCGCGAGCACCCGCTCATGGAGCACCTGGTGCAGCTGCTGGGAGGCAGTAGCAACAACAGCAGTAGCAGCGGCAGTAGCAGTAGTGGTGGCACCGGGCCGCTGGGGCGGCTGCGCTCTCTGGAGGCGCAGGTGCTCATCCCCAAGTGGGTCTTTGGCGGCGCCAACATCCGATTCCAGGAGACGCTGGCGGGCGGCGCCGCCATGGACGCGGGCTGCTACTGCCTGCACGCCATGCGCACGCTGGCGGCGGCGGCGGGCGTGGGCGGTCTGCCGCGGGTGGAGTGGGCGGCGGCGGAGCTGGCCTCGCCCGCGTCGCAGGTGGGCGCAACAGCGCGAGTACCTGCACCTACCGTATATGTGGTGGGCTGTGAGGACTGAGGTACTGAAAGTGGGCTTGTTAAGCTGAGATATGTCCATGTTCTCGAAGAGCAATATTGTGAGTGCAGTCCCCGGGGGGCTTTGGTGACCACCACCACCGCCCGCTCGTGTGTGTGCTGCGCGCAGGTGGTGGACGGAGCCATGCGAGGCGCGCTGCGGTGGCGCGGCAGCGGCAGCAGCGGTGCGGGTGGTGGCGGTGGTGCGGAGCAGGACCAGGACGTGACGGCGCGCTTCACCGCGTCGCTGCAGTGGGAGGGGCTGCTGCCGCGCAGCACCATTGACCTGGAGGGCGACCGGTGAGGTTAGGTGGGCGGTGGGCTGGCGGCGGGGTACCCATGGGCCCGGGCTCGGTGGCGCGGGTGAGGGCTGGTGTTGCACATGGACAGGCAGGCAGGCTGTGCTTGCAAGCGGAGCCTCTCACATCGGTGGCACGCCTCGGAACGTGGCTCCCCCACGTGGCGCCCGCCCACACCTGCAGGGGCCGCATGCACGTGTCCAACTTCATCATGCCCGTGTTTGGGCACGTGGTGCGGCTGAGCACCACCAGCATCACTCCCACCTCCACCTCCACCTCAAGCTCCAGCAGCGCTAGCACCGCCGCGGGCGCCGCCGCCGCCGCCACCACCACCACCACCACCACGCTGCGGGTGTACGGCACCGGCGAGAGCACCTACTGGCACCAGCTGAACCGCTTCGTGGCGGACGTGCGCGCCGTCAACGAGGCGGTGGACAGCGGCGACGAGGGGTGAGCGGCGCCGCCTCTCCGCCTGCCTTTCTGAGCGCCTGCCGTGCTCCACGCTGCTGCCCACAACCACTAGCTAGCTTACGGTGATTGGCGCGCCTGGCCCGTCACGTGAATGTGCATGTGGATTGTCGCGTCTGTCCTGCTCGCGCCGTCCCGCTGAGCGTTGCACCTCCCCTCCCCCGGCCCCTATCCATAAGTACCTATGCCTTACAATTGTCGCCACTGCCTGTGCCTTACTCGCTAGTTTGGTTTTGGTTTAAGATGGGATGGTATTTACACACACTCACATACATACCCGTATTTGGTAGGTATACGTAAGTAACTCCGAGCGATTGCGGGGAATCCTCCCCGTTTCCGTTTACACACACACACACACACACACACACACACACACACACACACACACACACACACGCGCCTGCCCGCCCCCCGTCGCAGCGCGCTGCTGGCCGCCTCCCGGCTGCTGGCGGCGGACGAGGCGGACTGCGTGGCCAACATGGGGCTGCTGGACGACGTCTACCGCGCCGCCGGGCTGCAGCCGCGGCTACCCTCGGCGCAGGCGGTGGCACAGCAGCAGCAGGCGGCAGCCGCCAGCAAGGCGGTGGGCGCGGCGGAGGCTGGGTCAACAATGTGAGGCGCCCAGGGCGTGTGGTGCTGCGGGCGGCATGCTGGGGTGGAACTGGCAAAGAAGGATGGTTGTGGTCGCGCTAGAGGCAAGTAGGCACGCTGGTAACGTTCCAAGCAGTTTAATGGGCATCACTTGGTGCCGATTTATTACCCCATGCCCGTCAGCGGATGCACATGTGAGAACCCGCTCCTCCCCCGTATAGCGTATGGAACCCTAAGCGCAGGGCCCCGCTGTGAGTGTAAGAGTAGTTTGCTATGTATGTGTATAAAGATATTGCGAGGAGAGAGCTGATGTCCAATGGCGAGTATGAGCTAACGTTATTAGCAACCCAAGTTCTGACTGTGAGTCATTCAGCCAGGCCCATGTACGGTAAGATGTGTGCAAAATGAGATGGGGAATGCTTGACTATTCATCAATCTCATGGACCCAAGCCGCGTTGCAGCGGAGATAAGACAATGCACCGATGCGCATGTCCGTGATAAGGACTGAGATGAGAGGAATTGCGGCGTGTAGTGTCGTGCGGAGCCTTGAGCGCGTAAGCAATGCTGGCTAGTGCTGGGACAAAGGTTCCAAATCAGCTGAGGTACTGATGGATGGCATAAACCTTGCGGCCAAATATGGCTGCAACGCAGGCGACCGGAGTGACGATATGTAATGCTGTAAATCAACTATGTGTTACAACACGTCTTGTGGCCCTCTTGGTGACCCCCAAGACGCCTTGACTGAAATGGTCCTCTACAACACAGACCAGCCAGTGGCTTCCATGCTGGCAAGAAAAGTGTCAGATGAGAGCACCGCAACTTGGACTTGCGGCAGTTCTTGTGCCGTACTTTATTGCGCTCCACGCATTCCAATCACCGGCTAGTATGTTAGCTATGTTGATCGCGGTCCACAGTGTCCTGGGCTCACGGTCTAGCCTCGCCATTTCCTAATCACAAACACGCTAACTACGCTACGGCCCATGTGCGTAAAAGCGTCCAGCTGTCGTCTACACCTGCACTACGTCACATGCCTATGCCCTCCAATAAAAGGGCCCATAATGAAGATGAATGATTAATGCAGGTACGGGTTTTAAAAGTAATCACAGTTCAGCAGGCTTGATAAGTTCATTGGAGGCAGTTGGTGGGCGGCTCCAGCGCCGCGTCGCGCAGCAGTCAATCATCACCACATTCACCAGCTGTTGATTGCGCGCACCATGACGTCGATCGAGTGCTGGCCTGGAGGGGGAAGGGGTTGTGAAGTTTGAGGGCCAGGGGTACGAAGGTCAGACCACGGTATTGAGGGTTGGGCAGACCAAGGCATTGAGCACAGAAATGCGTGTGGAGTTGCAAGTGTCAAGCATCTAGTATGGGAAGGCGGAAATAGTGGAAAGCACCAAGAGTCCAAGACTCCCCGCCCCTCCACTACATCTAAGGCTCACCGCCGCAGTTGTAGTGCCAGACCAGGGCGCCATTGTCCTTGGAGCCGATGTGGCCGTGGTCCGCGCCTTAGGTGGGGGGTGGAGGGGCGGTGGGCATGCTAACAGTCATGGCTTTGGACTTTATCAGAGGCAAGCGGGAGTGGCGTGGAAAGCTGGGAGCGGGGCCGTGCATGCCCACGCACTCCTCGCACCCTCAACCCCACGCTCTACAGCAGCGCGGCAGCCCGCCGCACCCCTTGCGGCCCTGTCCACGTCGTACCCCTCCCCTCCCCTCCTGCCTGGCTCACCTCCGGCGCCGGGGTTGCACATGCACGACACGGGGTCGCCGTTGGCCAGGTGGATCTCAAAGCGCGCGCCGTCGTAGCGGTCGCCGTCCGCGATGCAGGTGGCGGGGTTGGGCGACCAGGGGCCGGGCGCGTTGAAGGAGGCGCCGGCGCAGCCCGATCGCGAGCACACCACCTGCAGCACATGTCCGCAGTCGGCGGATTTGCAGATAGAGATGTGAGATGCTACCGGGCAATGCGTACGTGTCAACGCAAGGCCGTGTGCGAAAAGTACGGTGTGGCTTGCAGGCGGACAGCGTGTGCGTGTGTGGAAAACGGGGCCTGCCAGCGATTCCCTTATTCGCCCGCACCCCGCCTTCGCGCTCCCCCTCGTCTGCCCTTGGGCCGTCAAGCAAGGCGAACCCGCTCACCTCCGCAATGCAGCCGCCAAGCGAATGGCCGGTGATGTAGGTGGGGCGCACGCTGTTGAAGATGTTGCACGCCACGCTGGCGATGGGTCCGAACCGGGCGAACGCTGCAGGCGCGCGGCAGGGAGAAGGGACAATGAGAAGGAGCACAGGGGGCCAACAACGTAAACACGGGTAAACACGCGGTGCGAAGCGCAGGGGGGACTCACCAACGCCGATCAGGTCCTGGAGGCCGTGGGTGTAGCTGTTGGTGCCTGCGCCGGGCAAAGAAAGGTACAGGGAACTCCCGTTGTAACATACAGTACGGAGTTTGCCACGTGCCCCTGTTGCATGTTGTGTGTGCTTTACTCAGACTTACCCTCGTACGCCAGGATGGTGGCGCCGGCGTGGCGCCCACCCTTGACCCGGTAAACAGCTGCGTGTATGTGCGGGGCATGCGGGACCGGGA
Organism: Chlamydomonas schloesseri; assembly: GCA_016834595.1. NCBI lineage: Eukaryota > Viridiplantae > Chlorophyta > Chlorophyceae > Chlamydomonadales > Chlamydomonadaceae > Chlamydomonas > Chlamydomonas schloesseri. Next base: position 347,409 of record JAEHOD010000090.1, read on the forward strand.
GATAAGCTCATCTGTAGCCAGGTGTGCGTTCCGAATGCCTTCACGTGCAGTCCCGCTCTACTTGCGTCAACACGCACGAGCAAGCCACCACTCGAAGAACGAAGGCGTTCGGTGGCGCTGCTCACTTACCGTACGACACGTAGTCCAGCCCCTTGCGGTCCAGGCCGCTGCCGCAGGAGGCGCGCTTGATGCACTCCAGGTTGTTGCCCAGGTACTGCACGTCGAGGTGAGGAGGGGGGAGGGGTGGGGTGCGCGGGGGGTGGGAAGGGGGCGTTGTAGTTAGCCCGATAAACCTTACCCAACGGGGGGGCGCGGGTGAGAATATGCGGGGCAGGGCTTTGAGAGCAGGTAAACAGGGCTGCGACTGCTTCTTGCCTCCGGGGCTGGAGAAGCACTCTTACCTTGCTGGGGCCGCCCTCAGCACCGGACTGTGGAAGGCAGTAGCGGCAAGGCACGACAAAGCAGGCAGGGGCAGGTGAGGGGGTTGCATCAAAAGGGATCCGCTGCCGAGACTGCATATGGGGTCTCAAGTCACTGGTATTACCGTATGTTCGGTCATAGGCATGCATTAGTCGGCTGCTTACGTGCTGGTAGACGTTAGCCGCGCAAGCCGCCAGTAGGCGGGTGAGCTCCCGGTCGTCCAGGGGGCGAGTGTACTTGAGGCCGCCCACGGCGCGGCCGGCGGCGGTCACAGTCTGCAGTGATAATCCAGGTAAGGCGCGATAAGTTGCAGATTCCGGTGCGTGTTGTGTCCGAAAGGCGGATTCGGCCCGAGGAGGGGCAGGCAAGCTGCGCGCAACATCCCGCACCCCGAACGATGGAGCTGCGCAGCGTGTCCCTACCGAGTGGACGGTGTCCGTCACAGTCCCCACGGCGCTGGAGACGGCATCGGAGACCGACGACACGGCGTCATACAGCCACGACATGTTGGCGAGCTGCAACGGGCAAAGGTTCACAACGCATGCGTAAAGGCCGACTCGACATGCCACATGTGGAGCGCGTCGCGGAAAGCGGGACACAGCCGAAGGTCCATAGCCGTATCTGTCTGGTGCTTGTCCACTTACCTCGCGGCGACTCTAAGCGAGGCGAGAACAGGTCGTCAGCGGGAGGGGTCGCGAGTGAACTTGTGCAAGTGAGCGAGTGGTGAATTGAGATTGAAGTGGGTTCGTATAGTAAATAAATTGTAAACTCAGGCAAGATTATGGAGCAAGTCGGGCGAGCCTCGGCTTTTATGGGGCCGCGCGGGGGGCGGGCGTCCTGCTCAGCGCACCTTCCATGCACTCCTGCGGGCAACAGTCTGTGCAAGCGCCTTTGCAGCTGCGGCAGTTGAGGCATGCGATATGACAATATTTTAATTTTGTCAGACGAGCACGCCGCTTGCTCCTGCGTGTTACTGCGCAAGCGCGACGACATCCGTGTAGGATGCGCGGGCATGTCACCCGACAAAACCGGCCGGCCGCACTGCGATTTGGCAAGGAATTGGCATGCTTGGTGGTGAATTATAAAGTAGATGTGAGTGGCACACATTGAGTTCCGGCTGCCCCATAATAACATGTCTTACTCATGCGCTTACTAACGTACCGCGCTTCAGTTCTCCCCACCTTTTCGGCTCCAAAGTGCATCGAACACGCGATGGTTGTCCGGGCGCGCCGTGTGCTGGCTACCAGCACAGTCTGACTGAGTTGGCCTAAGGAGTTGCAGCGTAGCAGGTGAAGCGAACCGACCGACACTCACGGCTGGGCACTATGTCGACATGTCCTTGGCTGTGTTGGGTGAAGCAACCCTGCAACCAACTCTTGGGCGCGCAGCAGCATACACCGGTGCCCGGCGCTTCACTGCCCATTCGTCTACAGCGATGCCGTGCCAGCAGCAGGAGTTCATCGGTCCACACATGTGATCAGCGATTACATACTAACATACTGTGGCAACCTTGCGAGCGACCACACGTCCCATCGTTCTGTTGGATCCTTCCTCAAGCTGGAGCCTACAGTAGTCACGCGCTCACCGGACTCACGACGAAAGTCTAGTGCAGCGCGCGCTAGGCTCAGCCCAGCATACCCAGCTCACCCGTGCACACCGGGCGGCATTGAAGGCCCGCATCCCCATTCAAGCGGCGACCAAGCCTGTACAGGCAGTCCTAGTTGCAGTGCAGTGCTGCTTTGTATTTGGCACGTAAGCACCGTGACCCGTTCTCTATGCGCTACCTGCAACGGCACCTGCTCACTGGTGGTGCCGCATCCCACTCTCCTCTATCTAACATTGCGCGTCCTGCTTCTTTAGCGCTGGCAGTGCCTGGCGCAACGAACTGGGCTATCCGCATGCCGGTTGCGCTGTGCATGCAAGCGACATGCCCGGCACTGCACAAAGCAAAGTCGTGTCAGTCTTAGCACCAGGGGAGGTGCCTCCCCTGCCCAGCACTCCCTCCGCGGCCCCATGCAGGTGGCCACGTCTTTTGCGTCTCTCGCCTCGCCTCGCCACACAACCCACAACACACCGGCCCCCAACTCCTGCAGCCGCGTCTAGCCCCTCGCAACTCAACACCAGCCCACGCCCTCTCCCTCTCCCTTTCCCTCTCGCCCTTCCCCAGACATCCCTGCCTAACACGACTGCTGCTCACTCGTCGCCATCGTCGCCGTCCGCGCCGCCGCCGCCGCCCGCCTTCTTGCTACGGAAGGCCTCGCGCAGCTCCTTGAAGCGCTTGAAGCACTGCGCCTTGGTGCGCCCCGGCACCAGCTTGGCCACCGCGTCCCAGCGCTCTGTCCCCAGCTCCTTGGGGCACTGCTTGAGCGCCGCCACCAGCGCCAGCTCCTGGGCCTGTGGGTGCAAGGGTGGGTGGGTGGGTGGTGGTGGTGGTGGTTGGCGCAGGGCAGGGCAGGTAGAAGGCGGGGCGGGTGGCGTGAAGCAGGACAGCGCGGGGGCAGTGCCGTGCGGGGAACAAGGCAGCGGCTGGTGATGCTGCAAGGGTACTCAAGCGCGATGTGGGTCGGGTGTGCCCAAGTCCGTTCGCCCATACCCGCGCCCCCACCTCGGTCCAGGGCGTGTCCGCCGCCGCCTTCTTGCCCGCCTTCGCCCCCGAGGTCGCGTCCGAGGCAGCGGCACCGGCACCGGCAGCCGCCGCCGCCGGCGCTGCGGGCGCTGCTGTGGATGCCGTGCTGCTGCTGGCGGCGGCGGCGGCGGCACCGTTGGCCCTCGCGCCGCCGCCGCTGCTGCTGGCGGTGCTGGCTGCTGCCGCCGGCGCGGCCGGCTTGGGGCTGATGACGCTGGTCGCGGGGTTGACCAGCGCCACGGCCTCACCCTCCAGCTTCACCTCCACGTCCGTAAACGCCTGCAAGGTGCAAGAGCAAAAGCAGGCGGGTCGGACACCGAGACAGGCGATACGCAATAGGTTCAGGTTCACTGCAGCCTCCTTATTGGTGTCGCGGCTTTGCTGTGTGCCCTCCCCTCACCCCGCTGCCGCCACAAACGCGCGCTCTGCGAGCACACCCGAACCCCGCCCCCCTAAAAAAACACCGTCCGCTTCGCAATGCGCTCCGCGCCTCAGGCACACTGAGGCGGGGCCCCACTGCCCTGACCCAACATGGCGATGATTGGCGTTCCACTACGCCCCCCTCCTCGCTCTTATGCATGGGTTTGGTTTAGTTTGGGCTGGTAACCACAACCCCCCCACACCCCCCCCCCCGCCCCCACCGCACCACGCCCGCACCTGCGCGCGCGTGTCCGCCTGCGCGCGCACCGCCGCCGGGTTCTTCTGCGCGCCCTTCCAGTCCTCCTGCGCCTTCATGCGCGTGGCGGAGGCGCCCTGCCGGTCCTTGACCATCAGCAGCACCTCGTCCAGAGTGCGCGTGCGCACAAACGCCGCCACCGCCTCCCAGCGCTTGGGCGTGCCCTGAGGGTGGGCGGGTGGGTGGGCGGTTGCGGTTTACACTTACTCTGCAAGAAGACATGCATGAGGTAGCCAAAAAGCTCTGCATGCGAGCGCTAGTTTTACCCGCTGCCTCCAACCCCACTGCCTCTGCCCCCGCCTCCACCCACCCACCATGGGGAACTTGTTGCAGGCCTTGTCCAGCAGGCGCAGCTCCTCCTCCGTCCACTCGCGCATGGCCGCCATCTTGCGCTTGTGCTCCTCGCGCGCCGCCACCTTGGCCGCCAGCTCCGCCTCCTTCTTGGCGGCCTCGCGCGCGCGGGCGGCCTGGTGGTGGTGGTGATGGTGGGCGCAGGGAGGCGAGGAGGGGAGGGGGAGGGGATCCAGGTGTGATGATTAGTCATGGCATGAAGACCCAGGCAGGTTCAGGAGGTACAGACGAGAGGGGGTGGGGAGCGAGCCAGGAGGCGAGAAAGAGAGAGAGAGAGCGGGGTTGGATCATTACAGAAACCGAATCCACCTGTGCACCCCACGGCTGGCACAAGGCCGGCAGACGCACACCACTATCGTCCACCTCACAGGCAGGCCTCCACATGCAGTGCAGTGCGTGGCGCCGCCTGCCAGCCTATGTCTGGGGGTGCTGGGGGTGCTGCCTCGCCGCGCTCATGGCGGAACCCCTGGATCCGCCGTGCCCCCTGACCCCCTGAACCCCTGACCTCCCCGGCCCCCTGACCCCCCCTGGAATGAACTCCCCCCCTTGGCCCCCACCTCCTCCTCCTTGTTGTCGATGCCCTTGAACGCCTCGTCCAGCAGCGCCCGCAGCGCCGCCGCCAGCTCGGCGCTGCCGGGCGGCCCGGCGTTCACGGCGCACAGCGAGTCCACCAGCGCCGCCAGCGCCTCGGGCTGCGCGGCGGGTGTGTGTGTGTGTGGGGGGGGGGTGCCAGGTTGGGGGCCAGGTTGGGGGCCAGCAGCCGGGTGCATGAGGCGGCGAGGGGCGGTGAGGCGGCGAGGGGCGGTGAGGGGGGTGAGGGGCGGTGAGGCGGTGAGGGGCGGTGAGGCGGCGAGGGGCGGTGAGGGGGTGAGGGGCGGTGAGGCGGTGAGGGGCGGTGAGGCGGTGAGTTACGCACGTGCACCATGGCTCCGTACGGTACATAAAGAAGCCCGCCAGTAGCATTCCGCCATGCGGGTCCCTGAGGCCCTGTAGCACTTGCCCCCCCCCCGCCCGCCCGTCCGCCCGCCTGCCCCCTCCCCACCTCCAGCTTCTGTGTGAGCTTCTCCACCTCGTCCTCGCTGGCCAGGCGCTTGCCGTCTGCAAGGGGCGGGAGGGGGGAGGGGGGGGGAGGCAAGGAACAGGGGGCGGGGGTACAGGTGGGAGAGCAGTTGTTGCTTGTGCAGTCTGAATCTCTTGGACCCGCGCGCAGCCCCACTTCCGCCCGCAACCTTATCTTACTCGAGCCCCCTGCCCCGCCTGCCTCGTCCCCTCTGCCCCAGCCCCCCACAGACCCTAATCCATACCGTCCGCATGGATGGCTACTAACCCCAAGACTAACCCCAACCCCCCGCCATACATCCTAGCAATCCCCCCCCCCGGCGCACCCAACACGTCTTCTTCGACTGCTTCAACCTAACGAGTATTTTGTTGTTCCGCCTTGAATGCTTTGCTTAACTCAGCTTCCTTTAGATCGTTTTAGTTTGGGCTGGTGACCTTTTACAACCCCCCTCCCACCCGTCACCATTTCCTCGGGCCCCTCCTCCCCCTGACGCACCTGACCCCTCCGCGATGATGCGCAGGCGCTTGCGGACCTGCTTCAGCTGCGCCTTGGCCACCTCGCGCACCTTGCGAGCCTCCTCCAGTTGCCGCTTCGCCTCCTCCTCAGCCGCCCTGAGGGGTGGTTGGTTGGTGGTTGATTGGGTAGCACGGCATGCGCGGGGGTGCGGTGAGCGTGCAGAGCAGTGCCATGTCGTCGTCAGCTCCCTTGCCTGCTTGCCATCTGCACTGCAGTATTTGACTGCACACGCCCCACCCCACGCCCTGCGCCACCGCCCCGCCCCGCCCCGCCCCACCCCGGCCCGCCCCCCCCCCCCCCCCCCCGCCCCGCCCCGCCCAGCCCAGCCCAGCCCACCTACCAGCCCGACCCCGCCCCGCCCCGCCCCGCCCCGCCCCGCCCCGCCCCGCCCCGCCCCGCCCGCCCCGCCCCGCCCCGCCCCCCGCCCCCGCCCGCCCAGCCCCGCCCGCCCCGCCCCGCCCGCCCCGCCCCGCCCCGCCCCGCCCCGCCCCACCTACCCCGCCCCGCCCCGCCCCGCCCCGCCCCGCCCCGCCCCGCCCCCGCCCCGCCCCGCCCCCGCCCCGCCCCGCCCCGCCCCGCCCCGCCCCGCCCCACCTACCCCGCCCCACCTACCCCGCCCCCGCCCCCGCCCCGCCCCCCACCTACCCCGCCCCACCTACCCCGCCCCGCCCCGCCCCGCCCCCGCCCCGCCCCGCCCCGCCCCGCCCCGCCCCGCCCCCATGCCCCGCCCCGCCCCCATTCCCCGCCCTCCCCCCCCCCATTCTGCACCCACCGCTTGACCGCCTCCTCCGCCGCCTTGCGCGCCTCCTCCTCCTCCACCGCCTTGCGCCGCGCCTCCTCCTTCTCCGCCTTCTTCCGCTCCCGCTCCAGCCGGTCCTCCTCCTTCTTGCGCGCCACGCGCGGGTCGTACTTGTAGGCGGCGTCCACGAACTCGCGCAGGCGGCGGCCCTCGTCCTTCTTGCCCTTCTCACGCAGCTTGGAGTTGTTGCTGAGGGGTTGGAGGTAGCGCGCCATGGGGGTTCCAGGGGGTTCCAGGGGATGTCAGGCACCGTCAGGGCGGCACTAAGCGCGAAGCACACAGGGGCGCCCGGGGCATGCGCGTGCGCTGGCAAGCGTGTGCTGACGCAGCCTGCGCGCGCCGGAAGGCCCAGCCCTCTTCCATCAGGAACTCCTTAGATTGTGCCCGTGCCAGAAGCCCCCCCTCCCACCCGGGCCGGCTCCCAACGCCACCCCACGCTGCCGGCCGCTCACCGCTCGATCCAGCGGCGGTGCTCGCGGCTCTCCGCCGCCTCCACGTCCTCCTCGTCCGGGTGCGGGAACTCGCGCCAAGACTTGAATGTGTACCTGGGGATGGCGGTGATGAGGGGTGAGTGGGCATGGGTGAGTGGGCATGGGTGAGTGGGCATGGGTGAGTGGGCATGGGTGAGTGCGCATGGGTGAGTGGGCATGGGTGAGTGGGCATGGGTGAGTGGGCATGGGTGAGTGGGCATGGGTGAGTGGGCATGGGTGAGTGGGCATGGGTGAGTGGGCATGGGTGAGTGGGCATGGGCACTGTCACGGCCACGGGCACGGACGCGGCCCAGGCGAGGAGGCCCCTTCCCCCCCTTTTGGGCCACGCCCACCGCACGCTCTATCTTGCATTGGTTTTGGTTCGGTTTGGGCTGGTATCTACAACTCCCCCCCCACACACACACCATCCTATGGATGGCTACCCGTCCCCCCCCCCCGTGTTGAACAACATGACTGCAAACAGACTGGACTCACTCAAAACGCCCGCCCGCCTGCCCACCGCTCCGCTGCCCTGCCCTGCGCTCCTCCCCACGACAACCGCCCCACCCAACCACCCCACCCGACCGCCCCACCCAACCGCCCCACCCAACCGCCCCATCGCCATCAGCAGTCTGTCAATGCCACCGTGCGCCTCGCTGGCCCATGTCCTCTCCTGCACGTGATGCACCCCGCCGCCCACTGCCTCTGCCGCTCAATAACACTGACTGTCGCCCACCGCCACTGCCGCCACTGCCGCCCACTGCCACTGCCGCCACTGCCGCCCACCGCCACTGCCACCACCGCCCACCGCCGCTGCCGCCACCGCCCACTGCCACTGCCGCCACTGCCGCCCACCGCCGCCCACCCACCAGAAGTCGTAGAACCTGCACACCTCCTCCCAGCTGGTGGCCTCGTCGCCCACGTCCGGCACCGGCTCCTTCTCCGACCAGCGCGCGTTGCGGCGGAAGGCGGGGCCGAACACCTGCAGGGGAGGGGAGGCGGAGGCGGAGCGGCAGGGAGGTGGGGAAGCCTGGTACGCCCCTGCCACCCCGGCCAGTGGTTGCCCCGTGGTCCAGCAGCCAGACTGCCTCCGCGCCCATTGCTACAACCAGCCCCAGCCCAGCAAGCAAGGAGCCAACCACAAAGCCAAAACACCATACCCGCGAGCACCCCAGCCATGCATGCACCCCACCCCCGACCCATCCACCTAACCCGTGCACTTCCCCCCACCCCCCATTGGGCTGGTATTCACAACCCCACCCCGCCCCTGCACCGCCCTGCCACCTAAACCCACTCCCAACCTCCCTACCTCCCACCCTCCCACCCACCTTGAAGAAGTCCTTGGGGTCGCACTGCACCGGCAGGCTGTCGTCGAACTCGTCCGTGGAGTCGAACTCGCGGCGCTTGTCCTTGTCGGACAGCGTGTCGTAGGCGTCCTGGATCAGCTTGAAGTGGTCCTGTGGCGGTGGTACGGCGGTGCGTAGTGGTGGGCGGTGCGTAGTGGTGGGCTGGGTGTGGTGGGCGGTGCGTAGTGGTGGGCTGGGTGTGGTGGGCGGTGCGTAGTGGTGGGCTGGGTGTGGTGGGCTGGGTGTAAGGTTGAGGTGCGTCAGCACTCCAGCATCAGCACCAGCACTTCAGCAGTGCTCTGCCCGCCTGGACCTCGCCGGCGCGGACCCTCCTCCGCTGCCTGCTCCTCCGCCGCCGCTGCCCCTCCGCCGCGCCTTCCCCTCCTCGGCATCTCATAAAACCCGCTCGCGCCACCCCTGGTTCCAATCCCACAACAACACCTCGAGGTCTACGCCACAGCCCTCCCTCGCCCTCTACCTCCTCAACCTCACCCGCGCTCTGCTACCCCGCCCGCGCCCGCCTCTCCACCCTCCACGCTCGCCCGGATGCACCCGCGCACCACCGCCCCTTGCTCTGCCCCCCCCCATCACCTCGCAGCCCTGGTCTAAGGTCTGCAATGAACCCAGCCATCCCAACCCCTCAGCCCCGCACCCCTCAACACCCCTCAACACCCCTCAGCCCCGCACCCCTCACCCCACCCCACCCCGCACCTGGATGCGCTCCTTCTCCGCCTCGTCCGTGATGCCCACCAGCGCCTTGTCGGGGTGCGCCTCCAGGCACACCTTGCGGTAGGCGGCGCGGATCTGCGCCTCGCTGGCCGTCCAGCGCTCGTTGGCCAGCCCCAGCAGCGCGTACGGGTCCTGCTCCTTCTTCTTCACCTGCTTGCGCTTGCGCGCCTTGCTGCCCTTCCACTCCACCCTGTAGGTAGCGGCAGCCGGCAGTGGGCGACAACCGGCAGCGGGCGACAACCGGCAGTGGGCGACAACCGGCAGCGAGAACCGGCAGCACAGGCAGCCCGCACAGCAGCACAGGAGCCGTCAGGAGGAGCGCCGAAGGGCACGCGGGGCCGGTTTGAGGGCGACCGGCGGGGGAGAGCCAGCAGGCGTGGCCCGGGCCGGGGCGAGGGCCGCGCAGGGTGGTGGTGGTGCGGAGGAGGAGGGGCCACAGACGCGGCGATGAGCGGTGTCGGCGGTTGCACGCACACACGCGCGTGTATCGCTGCTGCCAGCCGGTCACTGCGGGCGGCCTGGCCCCCCGGACCCGAACCCGACCCGACCCCACCCGACCCTGGGCGTGCCCCGTGCTTGGCCTCCCAGCCAGCAGCCCCCCAGCCACCCAGCCAGCCAGCCGCAGGCGCGATGGGCACTGGCATGACCCCGGCAGCGCCATCCCGCAGGCGGCGCCTGCAGGACTCCCCTGGACTTGGCTATGGAGACGACTCACCCCGGCGGCGGCTTGTCGTCCGCGCCGCCGGCGCCGGAGGGCGACGACGCGGCGGCGCCAGCCTCCGCCGCGGCGGCCGCCGCCGCCTCGGCCGCCGCCTCGGCTGGGTCCTCTGCGTGACCGTGAAGGGTCGTCAGGCAGTGGGCGGCAGCGCGTTAGCGGCATGATGAGGCATGGCAGGGCCGTGCCCGAGAGAGGGGGGGCGGAGCTCCGTGAGGCCCGCATGCCAAGCCAGCTGCATGTGCACCTGTATGTGCGAAGGGTGCATGGCCGCCGCACGGGCACAGGCACATGCGATGCGCCACAGGCAGCCCCGGTGTCCCAGCCCACCCCTCTCTCGCCGCCCCTAGGCCCCGCAGGGCACGTTTGCCCTTTGCCCCGTGCCCTGTGCCCCATGCCACGGCATTCCCCGCGCGGCACCCGGCTCACCCCAGAGGCCGGCCTGCTGCAGAGCCCTCAGGTGGAAGTAGTACCCGGCCGGGTCCTTGGCCACCGGGCTGGGAATGGGCCCGGCCACATGGCACACCACTTCCCGGCCACCGTAGCCACTGGGTCGGTTGTCCTCATCGTACTCGATGAACCGCACCGAGGAACGGAGCGTCAGCTGAATACCCATCGCGATGGACGGGCCGCCTCTCCGACGGCTCAAGCCAGCGGTATGACGAAGATAGATTAAATGTCTAGGTGAAGCTTATGCGACTAGAATTGCAGCACACTTTGCACTCCAGCGTGCAACACCTTTTGTCTTGGCGGCTGGTGTCCTTTTGCAGCTATTATAACAAACAATGTAATCGTAAGCAGCAGTTCAGTTCCCCTCAGTTCCCCTATTCTATACCTGGTCGCTCGCGAGCCCGAACTTGTTTGAGCACCGTGGCGTCTCCTAGTGAGTGCCGCAAGTAGGATGCTCTAGCAAGACAGCGGTAGCTTTATGCACAGCGGCAACAGGTGGTGCAGCACCGCCGGGATTGGGCCAAAGTCGCACATGCACTCGCTGAGGGCAGAACTCGGCCCGCGAACCCCCAAGCAACTCAACAAAACTCGTATAGGCTATGAAAATACATGTGAATTGAGCTGCGAGCTCCCAGCTTCCATTTTTTTGTCTCCCGCCGTTCATCAGTTCACGCGTCCCAGACCCTTGTAAATGAGCCACGCATGAAACGCGTTTTTGGCTCTACAGAGAAAAATTTTCCTGGGGCTTCGCTCGCAAGGAACAGCGGGGCCCCGCTTGCAAAACGGATGCTGGCCCCAGCTTGAACTGGACGGGCGTCTTGATCCTGCGTAGCCATGGGCCTTAGCAGGAGTAGAAGCCGCAGCCCGGGCCGCAGCCCGAAACGGCAGCGCAGAGACAGGTGCAGCGAGTCGCACTCTGCTTTTGTGCCGGTGCCTTTGCAGCGTGTTTATTTTTGGAAAGCTTACACTGCAACACTTATCAGCACGAGGGCCCCCTACGCTGGGCCCGTGTGCACCGGCCCTCATTAAACCTGTACGCCGGTTGTGCCTGCCCCCCCCCCCCCCCTGCGCACGCAGAGGTGGCAGCGGCAGCCCGCGGGGCCGCAGCCGCTCGCCGGGCGGCGGCAGCCGGCGGCACTACAGTCGCAGCACCAGCCGCAGCCACTCGCCTGGGGCCGGCTTTGGCAGCCGCCCTGCAGGCTACTCGCCGCCAAGGTGCGTGCGTTGCGGGGTCTGTCCGAGGTCAACTTCACGGTGTGCTACGCGTTTTACGGTATTGTTCATGGTTGCGTGGCCGCGTGTTGCGGTCTGTAGACCGGGCTTGCCGGGGCACAAGCTGCCTCCAGCCAGCAGTCAGAGAGCCCCGCCTGCGCGTTGCGCACCACACCGCCAGCAGCGCGGTCATGACGCTCCACAGCAGGCTCTTGCACGCGCGCGGGCGGCTCGAGTACAGGACATCAGTGATGCCAAGGGCCCCCCCCCTTACATGAGCTAGGGCCTTCCCACGCACACGGCATTACGCACCCAAGGTTGGTTTTGTGATTCCACTCTTTCAACCTCCAGGACTGGTGGGCTAGGCGGCAGAGGCCCGCCGGGTAGCGCGCTGGGTGCGGGCGGCGGCGGCGGCCGCGGCGGCCCGAGCGGCCCGGGCGGCGGCGGGCCCGGTGGCGGTGGTGGTGGCGGTCCTGGCGGGGTCGTGTTGCCGCCCGCCTGGGTGACCAACGCGCGCTTGGCGCCGCAGGTCAAGTGAGTGCAAATGGCGGCACGTGGTGGCTGGCACGGGCACGGGCACGGGCACGGGCACGGGCACGGGCTCGCTTGAGGTGTCTCTGGTGATCACCCGGGGGCTCAGGGGCGCTGGGGCGCTGTATGGCTGTATGGGAGGCAGCGCGGAGACCGACACACCTTGGCCTGCCTGCCTGCCTGCCTGCCTGTTACCCCTTGCCGTGCCTGCCTGCCGTGCCTGCCTGCCGTGCCTGCCTGCCTGCCTGTTACCCCTTGCCGTGCCTGCCTGCCTGCCTGCCTGCCTGCCTGCCTGCCTGCCTGCCTGCCTGCCTGCCTGCCTGCCTGCCTGCCTGCCTGCCTGGGGCCATGCTTACCCCTTTCCCCGCTCCGCGGCCCTGCCCCCGCCCCCGCCCCTGCATCTCTCCCCGCCCGTCCTGCCCCACGGTCTGCCCACCCGCACCTGCCCCCCCTGGTGCCGCTCCCTACCCCCCTACCCCCTTACCCCCCTACCCCCCTACCCCCTCCGCAGGCACTGCCTGGAGAACCTGTACGGGCGCGGCAAGCTGGGCGCCGCCGACCTGGAGTACGCGTGCGTGGAGTTCCTGGAGCTGCTGGGGCCGCAGGTGGGGAGGGGCGGGGGTGGGGGGGGGGCGGCAGCCATCCACCACTAGCAGGTAGGCGTCATGGTGATTTTGAGGAATAGTTGAAGTGCCGACAGGGGCGACAGGATGCAGGATGCAGGACGTGAGGGGGGTCGGGGGCAGTGTGGGGCGCCGTGGGGGCAGCCCGGCGGGCTGCGGACCAGGCCGGGGCGATGGGGAGGATGCGAAGGGCGGGGGGGGGGGGAGAGAAAAGGGGGCACATGGGCGCCGTCGCTGGCAGGAGGAACCCCACAGTGGGGTAGAGGGACCCCCCTCCCCTCATGCGGCCGCTACCCCGCGCACCGCCACCGCAAGTTCCAACATGCTGCTGCTACTACCGCCGCCCCCTCCCCCCCATGTCGCTGCTACCGTCGCGCCCTGCCGCTGCTGCCGCTGATACCGTCACCCCTCCCCCTCATGCCGCTGCTGCCGCTGCTGCTGCTGTTGCTGCTGCTGCCGCTGCTGCCCCTCCTGCCGCTACTGCCGCAGGGCGGCATGGCGGTCCTGGACGAGTTCGCCAGCCTGGACTTCTTCCGCATCCGCAACCTCACCGCCTTCTTCATAGGCATCTGCAAGCGCGTACAGAACCGCGCGCCGCCGCCGCCCGGCCGCCTGGGCGGCCGCGGGCCCGACGGCGGCTCGCCGCCGCCCAGCCTGGACCGCGGCGGCGGCGGGGCCGGCGGCGGCGGGGCCGCGGGCCTGGGCAGCGGCGGCCCCGGCGGCGGCCTGCGCGGGCGCACCATGGCGCGTGGCGGCGGCGGGGGCCCCGGCGGCGGCGGGGGCCCCGCCGGCGGCGGCGGCGGCGGCGGGCGCAGCAGCCGCAGCCCGGGCAGCGCTGCGGGCGCGCGGCGCGCCAGCCCGCCGCTGCACTTCATGCTGGACACGGCGGGGGACAGCCCGCCGCCGCGGCGCTGGGTCAGCAAGAGCCCGCCGCCGCGCAGGTGCGGGTGCGGGTGCGGCCCCTGGGGGCAGGGGGTGAAGGGTTGGGTAACGTACGGGTGGGCCCCTGTGGGCTCCTGTGCGCTGTCCATGTGTCGGGCGGGTGGGAAAGGTGGGGGTGCGGGTGAGGGTGGAGTAGAAACCGCCATGCAACTGTGTGTGTACCTGGGTCATTGCCTGGTCAAGCCAAGGTGCTGATTTCGATGGGGGTGCACCGGCTGCCCTGTGCTGCTGCTGCTGCTGCTGCTGCTGCGCAGGTGGGTCAGCAAGAGCCCGCCGCCGCGGGGCCGGTACGGCAGCAAGAGCCCTCCGCTCAAGCGCTGGGTGAGCCGCAGCCCGCCGCCGCGGCGCTGGATCAGCAAGAGCCCCCCGCCGCGGGGCCGGGGGCCCCCGGGCGGCAGCAAGAGCCCGCCCATGAAGCGCTGGGTCAGCCGCAGCCCGCCGCGGGGCCGGGTGGCGGGGGGCAGCAAGAGCCCGCCGCGGGCGCGGGGGCGCAGCCGCAGCCCTCCGGGAACCGCCCAGCCGCAGCAGCAACAGCCGCAGCAGCCGCAGCCCGGCAACAGCAGCCAAGGGCACTTCCACCCCCACCACCTCCAAGGCCACCACCTCCACCCCCACCCCCACCTGCACTCCAGCCACAACCAACATCACCACCGTCACCGCAGCTCGTCCCCGGCGACGCAGCAGCAGCAACAGCAGCAACAGCAACAGCAGGCCGGGCAAGCGGCGGACGGCGGTGCGGGCGCAGGCGCCTTCTCGCAAGCGGCAGCAGCAGCCGCGGCCGCGATGGCCCAGCCGCAGCACCCGCACCCGCACCCGCACCCGCCCCACCTACCGCACAGCGCCAGCGGTAACAACATCAGCACCAGCAGCCGGACCTCGGCGTCCGCTGGCGGCGCGGGCGCAGGCGCGGGCGCAGGCGGCGGGTGCATGGGCGGCGGCGGAGCAGCGCAGCTCGACACAGCCACGGCCGCCGGCACCGCTGCCACCGGCGCGGGCGGGGGCGCGGGCGCCATGAACGGCGCCGACTTGCTGTCCGTGGCTGCTGCTACAGCTGCTGCTACAGCTGCAGCTGCAGCGACTGCTGCTGCTGCTGCGGGGCCGGGCGGGCCCGCTGTCAGCAGGGGCGGCTCGCTCAAGCTGGAGCTGCTGCCGGAGGGGCACAGCCTGGCGGCGGCGGCGGCGGCGGCTGCCGGCGGCGGGGACGGGGCGGCGACAGCGGCGGCGGTAGGGTCGGGAGCAGCGCTGCCGCCCCTGCCGCAGCCGCCCGAGCCGGAGCCGGAGCCGGAGCCGGCGGAGGACTGGGCGCGGGTGGAGGGGGAGCTGCTGGGAGAGGCGGCGGCGCTGGTGGACGGACGCATCCTGGCGGCGGCGGCGGCGGCGTTGGATGCCGTGGCCGCCGCCGCCGCCACCTGCTGCAGCAGCAGCGCCACACGGACCGCAGCCGGCGGCGCGGGCGCAGCAGGCGCGGAGCCAGCGAGCGGAGGCAAGGGCGCGGCGGCTGGCGGTGCGGCAGGCGGGAACGGGCCCACGGCCGCGGGCGCCGGCGATGCGTCGCCCGGTGCGGCAGCAGGGGAGGGGGCGGGTGCGGGCGCGGGTGCTAGCGCGGAGGCCCCGGGCGGCGCCAGTGGGGCTGCGGCGCAGCCTCATGCGGGGGGCTGCTGCGGCGAGTCGGGGCTGCTCTCCGCGGCGGCGGCGCGCATCACCGCGGCCGTGTGCAGCGGGACGGAGGCTGCGGCTGCGGCTGCTACTGCTACTGCTGCTGCTGCTACTGCCGCCAGCTGCTACTGCCCCCAGCCGCCGCTGCCGGCCGCCGCCTGCCCGCTGGGCGGCTGGCTGGGCCTGGAGCTGGGGGTGGGCCTGGACGCGGCTGCCGGCAGTGGCGGCTGCTGGGTGGCGCTGGGCACCGGCACGGGGCCGCTGCTGCAGGGCGGCGGCGAGGAGGAGGAAGAGGAGGGCGAGGAGGGCGAGGTGGCGCCCGCGGGCGGCGACCCACTGACCTTCGCCCGGCAGGTGCTGACACGCGCGGCCCAAGCAGACGCGGACGCCGCGGCGGCGTTTGTGGCGGCCGCGGAGGAGGAGCAGCAGGCAGCAGCTGCGCTGGCAGCAGCAATGGCAGGGGCCGGGGGGGCCGGCGGTGCCGGCTCTGACGAGGACGGGCCGGACAGCCTTCCGCCGTGGCTGCTGCGCGGCCTGCTGGCGACGGCGCTGGGCAATGCGGCGTCAGCGGCGGCGTCAGCGGCAGCGGCGGCGGCGGCGGCGGCCGCTCGGGACTCGGGCGGCGTGGGGGCTGGGCCAGGGCCAGGGCCCGCAGCTGGTACCGCCGGCGCCGTCGCCTCGGGCGCTGCCGGCAACGGCCCAGTGGTGGCCCTGGCCGGGGGCTCTGGGCCGTCCGTGGCCGTGGCCGTGGCCGTGGCCGCGGCTGGCTTTGGCGGCGCTGGAGCGGCGGCTGGCCCTGGGCTGGGCACGCCGGCCGGCGGCGCGGGGCCCAGCGGCGCGGGCCTTGGCGGTGGCGAGGGCGGCGGCGGGCTGCTGCGCCAGGCGGTGACGGAGCACGTGAAGGAGGCGCTCAAGCCGGCGTGGCGCGCCAACCGCCTTACGCGCGAGACCTTCAAGGCGGTTGCCAAGAAGGCGGTGGACAAGGTGCGGGTGTGTGTGCATGTGCGGGTGTGTTTGCATGTGCTTGTGTATGTGCTGGTGTGGGTGTGATGTGGGTGCGGTGTGCATTTGTGGCACGCCACGCAGCCTGCGGTCTGCAGCCCGACATCCGCCGCTGCCAGCATGTGTGGCATACCGGTATCCCATGCAAGCCCCACACCAACCCCCGCTGGCCCATCCCCTTCGCTCCTCAGCCCCTCCCTGCTTGTCTACACCTACTCTTCTTATCCTGATGCATGGAGTCCCCCTACCTCTGTTCCTGACTGTGCCATCACGTCTTAAACAATCATAACAGAGTGTCACCCTCACCCTCCCGTCCCCGCGCTGGCCCCGCGCTGGCCCCTCGCTGCCCTGCAGGTGCTGGAGATGCTGCCGGACGGGGGTGCGGGCGGCGCCCACGACACACCCGGCGGCGTGGCGGCTTTCTTCGCGGACCCCGCCCGCCGCGACAGCATTGCGCGCGTGGTGGAGTCGCTGCTGTCCTAGTGTGTGTGTGTGTGTGTGTGTTAGAGATCACAAGGAGATAACTAGTGTGTGTGTGTTAGAAATCACAAGGGAGAGAACAGCAGGCATAGGACAATGCGTGCGGTGCGGTGGCGGACGGTCGCGAGTTACCTTGCATACTGTACCACAGGCGACCAATCTGCCGAGCCGATACCATACTTACCCGGAAATGCCTGTTACACCCATCTACCTAGCCTTGGGTGGGGATTAGTGCCCACACGCTCCCAAGGGTGCAGCCCGAGTATGTGGACACTTGTGTGTGTGTGTGTGTGTGTGTGTGTGTGTGTGTGTGTGTGTGTGTGTGTGTGTGTGTGTGTGTGTGTGTGTGTGTGTGTGTGTGTGTGTGTGTGTGTGTGTGTGTGTGTGTGTGTGTGTGTGTGTGTGTGTGTGTGTGTGTGTGTGTGTGTGTGTGTGTGTGTGCCCTGATGCTTAAGAGGGGCTGCGACTCGTGGCCCGACATGCACCTGCAGCGGCAACCTCATACAGCTTTGACACTGACTGTGACGTAGGGGACAAAGCATCCCCGCATTCCCGCTTGCTTGGAACTGGGCGGGAGGGCGGGAGTGGGGCTGGGCGCGGTGGGGATGTGATGTGGGGATCGACACGCCGTGCGAGTCCGAACGCCGCATGCCTGACGCCTGCCCAACCGTCTACGCAAGCGGAAAGCTTGCTGCGCCGCATTCGGTTTTACTTGTCTTGATCTGTTGTCGCAACTGTTGGTCTTTTTTTATCAGAGAATGTGCGTGGGCATGCAGCTGGACGTATGCTCGCTTAAGCTCAATGCTGTGGTCTTGGCGGTGGCCGCGCGCGCGTGGTACATGGCTTGGGGTGTTTATTTGGCTACAACAAGCGTTTTGCGGTCAAATACAAATCATGGCCCCTCCAAGCTCCGACTGGGGCAATGCGAGCAGTGGCCGTGCATCATGTAAGCATAAAAAGTATGCGCCACCTGACGAATGACGAAACAAAGACTGGTAAGAACAGGACGCGGGGCGCGCGGGGAAACCTACCTCGCGTTTCGATTTCTGTGAGCACACAAGTTCACGAAGAGTTTCTTGGTTCAGAAAGTGCAGCGCTGCGGCGCAGCCGTAATTGCATGCGTCTGCACCCTACCATGCAGGCAGGCAGTAGAGCTGGACCGCCTGGCCGGCTGCCGGCACCGCCCACCAACCTTCCCGGCCTTCCCGAGTGCATCCCGGCCCCCCCGAGTGACAGTGCGTCTGGCTAGCAGCTAGCTGCTGGCTGGTCCGCTGGGACAGCAGGTGAGGGCACGATACGACTAGAGCCGCGGCGCTGCCGCGGTGCCGTCGCAGCCGGCCGCGTAAACAACGCCCCCGCGGCCGCTCCCACCGCCGGCCGGTAGCGCTGCGCCGCTGCAGCGGCTGGTGGGGCCCAGCCAAGGACCGCGACGGAGCGGCCACGGTGACAGCCCCTGGTGACAGCGGTCGGCGAGGGCCGAGGGGGCCGCGAAGGCGCGCATTCCGGGTCGTGCACCGCGTCGCGAGCGAGAATCGCGAGGCCGGAAGGCTATCATATGATTGGGCTTTATGCAGTCTCAATTGTATTTATTTTCTAGACCATCATGGCTGCTCTAAGCCCGACTTGCGACGCCAAGACCGCGCGAAGTGGCTTTTTAGGATTGTTAGATGCCGCGCTGCAGCCGCGGCAGCGGCGCGCCCGGCCGTGCACATGGCAGAATAATCCAGCTAGCAAACGCTGCAAGGCACGGGCTAGCATGTTACGGGGTTGCAGTGGGGCTCGTTGGGCGACTTTGCGTGCTCGCCACGGACTGCCATTTTTGTCCTTCTGTCGCCGCAGGGCGTGCAAGGTGGCCAGCAGGCGGCGCAAGCGGCGGGCGCGAGCGCGGCGGGCCCGGGAGTAGCTGCTCCTGCTCCGGCGGTGAGCGAATTGCATGGATGGGGCAGGGTGGGGGCGCTTGGGCTGGGGCCGGGGCCGGGGCCGGGGCCGGGGCAGGGGTACGGCCGTCGCGGTGGCTGGCACGGGAGGGGTGGTGGAAACAATGGCGATGGAAAGAAAAGGCACCAGAACCAGACGGGCTTGGTGTGGGCTTGCATGCGCGGCCGAGCGGCGCCGAGGAGTATTCGCACCTACTGGCCTACCGGCACCACCTCTACCGCTGATGTATGTGGGCCGCGCACTCATGCACTCACCCCCGGCCCGCTGCGCGTCTATCTCGACCCATCCTCTCATGGCCGGCTGCTGCTAGGTGAACACCGCGCCCCCCCGCCCCCCCCCCCCGCCCGCCCGCCCGCTCATGTCGCTCCGCAGGCCTCCGCCGGCATAGAGCAGCAGCTTGCTGCGGCGCTGGCAGACCTGGCTGCGGCGCGCGAGGCCCGGGTCCGTGCGGAGGCACAAGCGGCGCGTGCGCAGGCAGACCTGGCTGCGGCCCGGGAGGCCCGGGTGCGCATGGAGGCACAAGTGGCGGAGATGAAGCGCCTGCGTCAGCAGCAGCACCGGGTGAGTGGGTAGCGGTGTGTGTGTGTTAGAAAAGCACAAGGAGAGGAAGGTTCGACACCGTGTGTGTGTGTGATTACCAGCCCAAACTAAACCAAACCCAGTGCATAAGCGCGAGGAGGTGAGCGTGGCCTGATATGGGAGAAGGAGGAGGAGAAACTCGCAACCATTCCCGCAACGGCGGGGTAGCCATCCATGAGTGGCGTTTAACCAAACAGGGGGGAAGGGTGCGGGCGGGCGCGAGGGGGCTGGGCGGGAAGGGGCGGGCTACCTGTGTGTATGTGCTGCGGCCTGTCAGGCATCAATATCATTGTCTCGGGTCTTGCTCATCGTGCATGCATGGTGGGAGCGAGGCGCATGCGTCAAGCCTGGGCGTTGGCAGCTGATGACCGGGCGTGCTGACTTACTAAGGACTGCAGCAGCAGCAGCAGCCGCAGCGAGCGCGCATGAACCCTGATCAACATATGCCGCAGGGCCGGGCATGGCGCCGCCGTGCAAGTAGCTGCTAGTGCTGCTGCTGTGTGCACGCATGCATATGCAGCGCTGGTGGCTGGAGATGCTGCTGCCTGCCTGTCTGCCTGTCTGCCTGCCTGCCCGCCATACCTGCCTGCCTGCCTGCCTGCCTGCCTGCCTGCCTGCCTGTCTGCTGTTGGTGACGTGCGTGTATGTTGCTTAATCCCACGCACACTGCTGCTGCGCCCACATGCACTTACGCATGGATGACAGGGCGGTGGCGGCGGCGGCGGCGGTGGCGGGCCAACGACGGGGCCGTCCAGCAGCGCGGCGGGGCCTGCTGGCGTGACGTCTGCAGCGGCAGGCGGCAGCAGCGGCGGCGGCGGCGGCAGTGGTGGTGGCGGCGGCGGCGGCGGCGATGCTGCTGCTGGGGGCCTCAAGCGGCCGCCCAGCCCCTTTGCCGGTGATGAGGAGCCGTTGCCGCAGCGACAGCAGCAGCAGCAGCAGGGCAAGCAGCAGCAGCAGCAGCAAGGGGAGGAGCAGCAGGGGAACGAGCAGGCGGCGGCGGCAGCGGCGCAAGAGGATGAGCAGCTGGAGGACGCCGGCGTCGCTGCAGCGGCGGCGGGCTCGGAGGAGGAGGAGGAGGAGGAGGAGGAGGAGGAGGTGGAGAAGGAGGAGGCACCGCAGCAGGCGGGTGTGTAGGTGGCGGCAGCAGCGGGGCAGGAGGAGGAGTCGAAGGAAGCATAGATAGCATCGGTTGCTATCAGCCGCAGCAGCGGCAGCCGCAGTGGAGCGAGGGCCACCGGCTGCAGCGGCGGAACCACCAGCACTCAGCACTCAGCAGGCTGCTGCTGCTACTGCTGCTGGCTGCTGCTGCTACTGCTGCTGGCTGCTGCTGCTACTGCTGCTGCTGCTGCTGGCTGCAGCGGGGCAGCTGGCGGCGGTGGCGTGGGCCGCGCCGCCGCTGTTGCAGGTGCAGATGCTGCAGCAGGCGCCGTGGGACTACTAGTGGGACGCAGGGAGGGAGGGCACTGCTGCGGCGACGGAGTGGGCGGTAGCATGCGGGCGCAGCAGCAGCAGCAGCAGCAGCCGTGCCCTCCACGCGCCCCCGTTGGCGGCGGCACGGTGGGCTAGCTGGGGCGGGCAGTGGGGCAGTGATGCTGTACTGCACTGCTGAGTGGTACTGCTGCTGCGTGTCTAGCAATAGGTCAGCAGGGCCGCACTTGCAGACATGCGTGTGCAGCCGCACGCACCATAACCTCGCTCGCTGCTACTGCTACTGCCGCTGCCACTGCTACTACCGCATCCATTGCGTGCGGCGCAACTCCATGGCGCAATCGGGCGGCAGTAGCAGCCTTCGGCGGCCTCAGCTGCTGGCACGCGGCAGTAGCATCTAGGCGGCGGCACAAACACCGGCTGGCTACTCACTAACTCAGGCGGCGGAGTGTTCATTGGTAGCTGATAGCAGTGGTAGTCGCCTGCTGGTCAGTGGTCACACCCCAACCCACATCAATGGGCAGCTGCCCCGCGCAGGCCGCGTGATGGGCGCAGCTAGGATGACGGCAGTGGCTGATTTGTTGTTAGTAAGGGCGCGGGTTAGTAATGCGACCCGCCCCTGCCCGAGTGCGTGCGATAGCCCAAGTTAATACACCGCTCGAAGCGTTCGCCGTCTGTCCTCGGCCTCTCGGCGCAAGCTTCAACAGATTGTACAACACGTGTGTGTGTGTGTGTGTGTGTGTGTGTTTGGGGGGGGGGGAAGGGGGCGCCACGTCACGTTACGTGAGCTGTGGAGGTAGAGCCACAGGCGGGTGGTGACCCACCGCCATCAGGGGGCATTTCGGGGCATGTGGTGCCCGTGGACCGCGCGGCTGTGGGGTAGGGTACGTACGTTGTGCTGTGATTAGTCAACAACACTCTCCGTCAGGACCAACCTTCATGTGTGTCTTGCACCGCAATTCTCGGCGCCCCACCCGACATCCAGCCAACCAAGCGACATCCACCCAATCACAGATGCGTACTGACGCCTGGTAAAAGCTTCCCATCTGCCGAGCGCGGGTGGTACATGGTGAGGCGTGTTATGCTGGTAAGGCAGCTGTGCAGTTCCTGGTTGCATCCATGCGCATAGGCCTCGAGTCGGGGCTGTGACTTGGTGTGACTGAGCGTGCATGGTGAACCCGGGTGCGTGCGGCGTGCATTGGCTTCGTCGAACACGCGCCTCCAGGCAGCCATGCTATCTAAAAAAATCACGTTACAGGTAGAGAAACATATTCAGGACTTGGCCCAGCTGTTTCCGAGAACTGAGCGCTCAAGCTGTCGCTGTCGCTGGCCCGAGCAGCGGAACCGAAACTTTGCGGGCATTCGTTTGTTTTGAAAGCTTCCGGAAATGCCTCCCAAGGCGACTGCGGCAGCCGCAGTTGCAGTGGACGAAATGGAGGAGGAGGTCGAGGATGTGGTCGCGCCGAAGGAGCTGGACGACAAGTCCCTCAAGGCCTTCTTCAGCTTTTTTAAAACCTTAAGCGATGTAAGCTGGGCTGGTTGGGTTTTGAACGCTTGCTGCATTTTGGGCGGGAGTGCCGGGTAATGGCGCTCGGTTTTGTTATTCGCATTCATATCACCGAGAGAGCACACCGCAATTTTACTGACACTATGGAATTCGAGAATATGGGAGGTGCTCTGCGGCGCCAGCTCCGTGACCACGCCCACAGTCGACTTTCAGCGCGGCTCACCGCCCCCACGCTCCCCCCCTCCCGACCCCTCCCGGCCCACCATCACCTTCCCCTCACCGCCTCCATGCATCCACGCATGCAGGAGCCGCACATCATCCGCTTCTTTGACCGCAAGGTGCGTCCCGCCTTGCGTCACGCCCGCCGCCACCCCGCCAGCGCTCTAACCCCCAACCCCTGTAGCCGAGCAGGCATCCAAGGATGGGAGGGCGCCTGCCTCCCCACGCTGCCTCCCCTCCTCTCGCCTCTCCACCCCCATCTCCCGCCAAACCCTCCTCACCAGCCGTCACCCCCCCCTTCACAAACATTTGATTAAACACCATCCTATGGATGGCTACCCCCCTCCCCCCGCCGCACACAGGGCTTCTACTCGGTGCACGGCGCCACGGCGGCCCTCATCGCGCGGCAGTTCTACCGCACCACCGCCGTGGTGCGCGGCGCCGACACGCCCGGCGGCCTGCCCTACGTCAACGTGAACCGCTCCATGTTCGAGACCATCCTGCGCGAGCTGCTGCTGGGCGGCACCGCGCACGTGGTGGAGCTGTACGAGCAGGCCGGGACCGGCTGGAAGCTGGCCAGGTGGGCGTGCGTGCTCGTGTGTATGTGTGTGTGTGGGGGGATTGTGGTTACCAGCTTAAACTAAACTAAACTAAACCAAACCCAATGCATAAGAGCGAGGAGGGGGGGACGGAGGGGAGGGAGGGGAGGGAGGGAAGAGAGGGAGGGGGGGAGGGAGGGGAGGGAGGGAGGGGCGTGTATGTGTGTGTGCCCAAGGGGAAATGGGTTGCATGGTTTGTGTGTCGCGGCGTGTGCCCGGATGCAGTTGTGAGTGTGTATGGACGCGCGGGTGTGAAACGCTGCGTGAGGGGCTCTGGGGGTGTGGTGGAGGTACTGGGCGCAGTTGACTGCCTGAAGCCTGCTCGCTGGCCCCCCCCCCCCCCCGCTGCCCCCCTCTACCGCGTCATTAACTTAAATGAATGGAACCCCCCCCCCCACCCCCACACCGCCCCTGCCCCCCCCGCCCACCGGGCTCCACACAGGTCCGCCACGCCCGGCCGCCTGTCGGCATTCGACGAGGAGCTGTACCGCAACAGCGGCGGCGGCGGCGGCGGCGGCGAGCTGGCCGACGTTGTGCCGGTGGTGGCGGCGCTCAGCTTCAGCGCCGCGGAGGGGCAGGTCACGGCGGTGAGCGGCGGCGGCAGTAGCGGCGGCAGTAGCGGCGGCAGTAGCGGCGGCAGTAGCGGCCTGAGCGGCAGCGGGGTCGGCTGGGGTTGGCTGGGGCTGGTGCAACTGTTCATTGCACCTTGCCGTTCGTCGCCTGCTGGACGCACCCCTACAGGGGTTGGCGTATGTGGACCCCAGCGCCGGCCGCCTGGGCGCCTGCGAGCTGCTGCTGCTGGGCGGCGGGGCCGGCAGTAGCGGTGGCGGTGGCGGTGGCGGTGGCAGTAGCAGCGGTGGAGGTGCGGCCGGCGACCAGCTGGGGGGGCTGGAGGCGGCGCTGGTGCAGCTGGGGGCGCGCGAGGTGCTGGTCAACAAGGTGTGTGCGTGTGTGTGTGTGTGTGTGTGTGTTTTGGGGGGTGGCCGGGGGTTTGCGGGTTTTTGGGGTTTGGGGGTTTAGGGCGGCGGAGGTTGGGGAGCACAGCGGTGGGCAGGGGCCAGTGAGTGGCAGGGCTGGGCTGGAGGATGGGAGGCAGCCGGGCGCAGGGGTTGGGAGAAGCAGGGGCAGCGCCTGCAGGCGGCCGCAAGGGTGCGCGGGAGCGGGACCGTGGAATGTCAGTCAGTGGTGACGCGGTGAGGGTCGCACACACACACACACACACACACACACACACACACACACACACACACACACACACACACACACACACACACAAACACACACACGCACACAGGGCGTGTTAGCAGCGCACCCATGTGGCAGCGCACCGGGCGCCGCCCTTCACCGCCCTCGGCCGCCGCCGCCTTGCCACCACCTTGTTGACCTAGTGACGCAGTAGCGCAATGATGCAGCATGACCTCCGGCGCGGCCCGCGGCCCGCGGCCCGTTGCTCATTGACCTGCCCTCTGGCGAGTGCGCTGCCTCGATGCCCACCACCCCCACCACCGCCCCCACCGAACCCCCCGCCTCCCCCCCCGCCACGCTCACCTCCTCGCTCTTATGCATTGGGTTTGGTTTAGTTTGGGCTGGTAACCCTCCCCCCCCCACGCGACAGGACTCGCTGGCCCTGCTGGACGCGGGCGTGCGGTCGCGGCTGGATGCGCTCCTGGGCGAGGGCGGCGGGCTGGGCGTGATGGCGACCGAGCGGCCGGCGGCGCCGCTGTTCGGCACCAAGCACCTGGAGGCGGACCTGGCCAAGGTCATCAAGGTGCGGGCGGGGTGGGGGGGGGTTAAGGGTGTGGGTGGGTGGGTGGGAGGGTGGGTTAGGGTGGGGGGAGTTTATTCCAAAACCCAAAAGCAAGCCGGGGGCGGGGGTCCGGTACAGGGTGGGGGGGTAGTTCATTCCAGAAACCAAAAGCGAAACGACCGGGAGAACTGGGGGGGGGGTAGGGTGGGTGTAGGTGTGCAGGGGTTTAGGGGGTGGGCCCTTCCAACCGGGGGTAGAGGGAGGGCTACACGGGCGGCAGCAACGTGGGCCGTGGGAGCGTGGTGGGAGCGAGGCGCCCCAGGGGGCGAGAACGAGGACCTGCCCCTCGCCCGCTTCTTCCCGGCCGTTGAGTGGTGCATGGAATCATACACCTCCTAGCATTCCCCAACGCCCCACCACCACCACGCCCCTAACCTCGCCGCACCCCACCCCAACCCCCTACCCCTACCCCTACCCCTTCTGAACCACTCGTACCTGGAAGGCCCCGCCCCCCCACACCCACCCACACACACCCAAGATTCCTGTCCGTTTCCGTTTACCAACACACCCAAGACCTGCTGTACCGTGCCTACCTTTCTGCCTCTACCCTGCTTAATCTAAGTGCATGGAGCCCCCCTCCCCCCGTCATCAATCAAACATGCATGGCACCCCCCCTGGGCTGGTAACCACAACCCCCCTCCCCTCCCCCCTTACCCCCCCCCCCCGCCACACACGCACAGGGCGGCGCCGTGGAGCAGCACGCAGACGTGCTGGAGCGCCGCACCGCCTGCACCGCGCTGGCGGGCCTGCTGGCATACACCGAGCTCATGGCGGAGGCGGCGGACGGCGGCGGCAGTAGCAGCGGGGGCGGGGGCAGCGGGGGCAGCGGGGGCGGGGGCGGGGGCCGCTACAGCCTGTCGCTGTACAACGCGGGGCAGTACATGCGGCTGGATGCCACGGCGCAGCGGGCGCTCAACGTGCTGCCCAGCCGCCAGGTGTGTGTGTGTGTGTGTGTGTGTGTGTGTGTGTGTGTGTTTGTGTGTGTGTGTGTCTTGTGGGTGGGGGGAGGGAATGGGGGGAGTTCAAAGCGTGTGTGTGTGGGGGGGTCGGGGCTTACCCTCCGCCACCCTCTCCCCTAATGCCCTAAATCCTACGTCGTCCTAACCAACCAACCACCCCAACCAACAGGACGCCAACGCCACCTTCAGCCTGTACGGCCTGCTCAACAGGTGCCGCAGCGCCATGGGCAAGCGCCGGCTCAAGGTGGGTGCAGGGGGTGGAAGGGTGCAGGAAGGGTGGGTAGGTGGGTGGGTGGGTGGGGTTGGAAGGGTGGGGTGGGGGGCGCAGCGGGTGCAGGGCGGCACAGGGATCTGGGCAGGGGTTGCCATGCATGTTTAGTTAATGACGGCACAGGGGGCCGGGCAGGGGTGGGGGCGGGCAGGTAGGAGGAGCCTAGCGGGGCTGGTGGTTCAGAGAGGGGTTTTGGAGGGGCGGGGCAGATGGGTCTGGCGGCGGGCACATGCAGCAGCAGCAGCAGGTGGACGCGTGAAGAGGCAGGCAGGTCGTCGGGTCCCCATGCAGCCCATGCAGCCCATGCAGCCCATGCAGCCCATGCAGCCCATGCAGCCCAGCTCACCAACCCGCCGCCACGCCCAAGGGAGCCGACGCGGTGGGGAGGGCCAGCCCCCCCTAACAGGCGTCTGCTACCATTCCCCTGCGTCTGCTGTCATTCACACACACGGTCCCTCGACCCCACGGCCCCCCCCCCCCAAGACCCCTCGACTCCTCCACACGGCAGCCCTAACACCTAATACCAAACACTCCCCTTTCCTCGCACCCCCCCCAAACTGTCAAACACACACACACACACACACACACGCCCTTGCGATCTCTAACACACGCGCGTCCAGAGCTGGCTGAAGCAGCCGCTGGTGGACCTGCCCGCCATCGCCGCCCGCCACGACGCCGTGGAGGCGCTGGTGGGCGACACCGAGCTGCGGCAGCGCCTGCGCGACCAGCACTTCAGGGGTGAGGTGGTTGAGGTTGTTGAGGTGGTTTGGGGGGGAGGGAGGTGGTGGTTGGGGGAGGGAGGTGGTTGAGGGAGGGAGGCGGTTGAGGGAGGGAGGTGGTTGAGAGGGGTCTGGGCACGATGGGTGGGTGGGAGGCGATGGCACTCAGGCGTTCAGTCGGGGGTGGCGCGGGCTTCCAACCTCCGATCCCGGTACCCGCCTTGGGTGAGTTGGGAGCTTGAATGAACTCTTCCCGCCACCCCCACTGGGTTCTGGGTTTCAATGGTCGAACAGGGACTGCGAATGAATCCCCAAACACCCCACCCCCGCCCCATCCCAGCTCCCCAACCTACCTCCCCGCCCCCTCCCCGCCCCCTCTCTGCTCCCACCTGCTCCTGCCTACCCACCCACCCACCCACCCATCCACAACCACCTACCCACCCACCCACCCACCTGCCCCCACCCACCCACCCACCCACCCACCCACCCACCCACCCATCCACCCACCTGCCTACCCACCTGCCCCCACCCACCCACCCACCCACCCACCCACCCACCCACCCATCCACCCACCTGCCTACCCACCTGCCCCCACCTGCCCACCCACCCACCCACCCACCCACCTGCCCACCTACCTACCTGTAGGCCTGCCGGACGTGGAGCGGCTGGCCCGCAAGCTGGCGGCGCGGCGCACCAGCCTGGCGGAGCTGCACGCGCTGTACCGCGCCAGCGCCAAGCTGCCGCTCATAGAGGAGGCGCTGAGGTGCCACGAGGGGCCGCACGCGGCGGCGCTGGTGGAGCGGTGAGGGGGGAGGGAGGGAGGGAGGGACGGGGGGGGAGGTAAAGGAAACCATACCCAATGCAAGAGAACTAGTGGGGGGGGGGGCTGGCGGGGGCGGAGGGGGAGGCGCGCGCGAGAGAGAGTCAGACGGGCGAGAGCGGGAAGACACGTGCGCACGTGGCGTGGATTCACGTGTCGACCCTTTCCCTTGTGCTTTTCTAACACACACACTGCTGTTTTCTCCCTTGTGATATCTAACACACACACTGCTGTTTTCTCCCTTGTGCTTTTCTAACACACACACTGCTGTTTTCTCCCTTGTGCTTTTCTAACACACACACTGCTGTTTTCTCCCTTGTGCTTTTCTAACACACACACTGCTGTTTTCTCCCTTGTGCTTTTCTAACACACACACTGCTGTTTTCTCCCTTGTGCTTTTCTAACACACACACTGCTGTTTTCTCCCTTGTGCTTTTCTAACACACACACTGCTGTTTTCTCCCTTGTGCTTTTCTAACACACACACTGCTGTTTTCTCCCTTGTGCTTTTCTAACACACACACAGTGCGCACGTGGCGTGGATGCAGGGGGCAACCAAACCCTCATGCCCTCATCCCGACTTGAGCCATCATCACTCCATCGCGCCAACAACCTTCACCGTACCAACCGCTCCCCACCCCTGCCACCCACCACTCACCGCCACCCACCCCCCCGTCCTTACCTATGATTACACTTACACCACATACACACACATCCGTCAGTAACTGCGAGCGATTGCGGGGAATTCTCTCCGTTTCCGTTTACCAACACACACACATTACCAACCACATGCCCACAGCTACGGCTAACGGGCGATTCGTTTCGTTTTTACTACCACACACCACCGCATACATTAACCACCCACCACCACACACACACACCCGCACAGCTACGCCGAGCCGCTGGCCGCCGCGCACGACGGCGAGCGGCTGCAGCGCTTCGAGGAGCTGCTAGAGGCGGCGCTGGACGCCGACCGCCTGCCGGACGAGTACTGCATCGCGCCGGGGTGAGGGAGAGGAGGGAGGGAGAGGAGGGAGGGAGGAGGGAGGGAGGAGGGAGGGGGAGCGGGGCCGGGGTCAGCAGACGAGGAGGAGGAGGAGGAGGGCAGTGAGGGCAGAGGGGGAAGACAAGAAGTGATGGGCTGGTGGGGGGGAAGGGCAGGAAGGCAGGGGAGGGCGGGAAGGGGGTTCAGGCAGGAGGGGGGAGGGCGCGGGAGGGGCGCCTGGGGGGTTGGGGCGGCACGTGCACCTCAGGGGTGTCAGCGCTGACACCACCCCACGCCTCTTCCCTCTTACTCCCTCTCACTGCCCACCCCGTCATTAATTTAAATGCATGGAACCCCACCCCCACCCCCTACCCAGCTACGATGCGCGGCTGGGCGCACTGGCGGAGCGGCGGCAGGAGGTGACGGACGAGATCGAGGAGCTGGCTGAGGTGCGGCGCCTGGGCGGGGGTGGTGGTGGGGGGCGCTGGGCTGGGCTGGGCGGGGCGGGGGGGCGGGGCGCGTAAGAAGCCGCAAGCAGGTGGCGGGGTGGCGGCAGTGGCGCCACACACACACACACACACACACACACACACACACACACACACACACACACACACACACACACACACACAAAGCAGGTCGGCGGCTCAGGTAATTCCAGGTAAACCGGACGCGACGCTGCTTTGTCTTGATCGCATTGCATACACGGTCTTTGATTTGCTTGTTTTCCCCTTGTGATCTCTAACACACACACACACACACACACACACACACACACACACACACACCGGTGCTGCTGGGGCCCCGTGCTGCGTGCGCGACACCGGCAGCAGCACCGTTGACTATGGTAGACAGTCCTCAGGGAGCCCAGGGTATCCGAAGGCGTGCGATGTGTGCGCTCATAAAAGAGCTCCGCCGACTACCTGCTCTACCACCTCACCACACATCCTTGCAACCCACCCACCCGCCCACCCACCCACCCACCCACTGCTACCCGCCCCGCCACCCCCCCACCCACCCACTGCTACCCCCCCCACCCTGTGGTGAACTTAAATGCATGGAACCCCACCCACCCTCCCAAACCCCCAAAACCCACCCACTCCAACAGGCTGCCGCGCGCGACCTGGGCCTGGAGCTGGGCAAGAGCGTGAAGCTGGAGTGGCACAAGGCCGCCAACACGCGCAGCCGCTGCCTGCGCATCACGCAGAAGGAGGAGAAGAACGTGCGCGGCAAGCTGCAGAGCAAGTGCGTGGCGTGGGGGCGTGTGGGGCGAGGGGCGTGACGTGGCAAGGGGGGGAGGGGAGGGGAGGGCAGAGGAGGGGCGGGGGGGGGGGAGAAGGAGGCTTGGTTAGCAGGGCGGGGCAAGTGCGGCAGCGCAAGGGACAACACGGCACGGCACGGCAGGGCACGGCATGGCAGGGCAGGGCAGGGCACGGCACGGCAGGGCAGGGCACGGCTGCGCCTTGCTTTGCTCCTCCGCTGCACGCCTTCGCCTTTCCTAAGCCGCCGCAATGGTTTCTAGTGTTCCTCCCTCCCTACCTGCCTCACCTGTTGCGGCCGCCCTCCCTCCCTCCTATGTCATTCCACGCATCCTGCCGCATCCATGCCGCCTGCCTTCTGCTTCAGTAGCCCCCGAAACCACCACACACACACACACACACACACACACACACACACACACACACACACATACACACACACACACACACACCCGGGCCCTCGCCTCCCCCCAAACCCCCGAACCCCCCCCCCCCACCCGGCCCCTGACCCTGTCATTGTTAGGTACCTGGTGATCGAGACGCGCAAGGACGGCACCAAGTTCACCAACAAGGCGCTGCGCGAGGCGGCGGAGCGCCTGAACGCCGCGGCGGGGCAGTACGCGGGCGTGCAGGCCGAGCTGGTGGAGCAGGTGGGTGGGTGGGGGTGCGGGTGGGTAGGGGGTAGTGGGTAGGGGGCGGGGGTGGGTAGAGGGCGGGGATGGGGGGAGGAGGAGTGGGGATGGGTGGGTGGATGTGGGTGGAAGGGGCCAGAGCGGGGTGAGGGAGGACTGGGCGCCCGAAGGGCTCGGAACTAAGGACAGGTGCGGCGGCCCCGATGTCGGGTGGACATGCCGGACATCCCGGACATGCTGGACGTGTCTGGTCCGCACTGGGCGCTGAAGCTGCTGCGGACCTGGGCGCTGCGGCCTGGCGTTTGCCCGTCATCTGCTCCCTCCGCGGCGGCTGCGGCTGGTGCTGCTGTGCCCGCTTTTCACGACCACAACCCCCTCCCCCCTGTTCTACCACTTTACCACATATCCTTGCAACCCCCCCCCCAAAACTCTAGTAAACATGCATGGCACCCCCCCCCCCCACAACTCTAATGCGTGTCATCCCCCCCGCGCGCCTTGCCCAGGTGGTGTCGGTGGCAGCCACGTTCGTGGAGGTGTGGGAGGAGGTGGGGGCGCTGCTGGCGGAGATGGATGTGCTGCTGGGCTTCGCGGAGGCGGCGTGTGTGGCGCCCACGCCCTACGTGCGGTGAGGGGAGGGAAGGACGGAGGGAGGGAAGAGCAGCGTCAATTCCGCTAACCCACGCCTGCATGGAGTCTCTCCGCCCTCTTGCCACTCTCCCGCGCTGGCTTGACTCCCCATCCTCCCGGCATCCCAACCCATCCCTGGCCCCCCCCCCCCAATTAAACATGCATGGCGCCCCCCTTAGATTGGTTTAGTTTGGGCAGGTAACCACAACCCCCCAACCCCACACACACCCGCCCCAGGCCCGAGATGCTGGGGCCGGACGAGGGCGTGATCGAGCTGCTGCAGTGCCGCCACCCGTGTGTGGAGGTGCAGGAGGGCGTGGCCTTCGTGCCCAACGACTGCGTGCTGCGCCGCGGCGGCCCTGCTGCTGAGGGGGGCGGCGGAGGTGGCGGCGGCGGCGGCGGCAGCTGGTTCCAGATCATCACCGGCCCCAACATGGGCGGCAAGAGCACCTACATCCGCCAGGTGCGTGCGTGCGTGGGGGAAGTTCATTCCAGAAACCAGAAGCAAAACGACCAAGAGAACCCGAACCATGGGGTGCATGGGGTGTGGTGCATGGTCAGGGGCAGTGAGTGCAGTCCCATGGCATCTCAATCCTCTGACCAGGGTGGGAGGGCCTCTCGTGCTCCGTGTCCCCGAACCCCTGACCTGCCCCCGCTGCTCTGACCAGCCGACTGACCGACCTGCCCATTTCCCCGTCTGCTTCTCTGCATGCCTCTGCTGCCGTTGTGCTCCGTGTGTGTGTGCGCTGTCGTGACCCCGCCCTGCCCCGCCCCGCCCCGCCCCGCCCCGCCCCGCCCCGCCCTGCACACGGCGCAGGTGGGCGTGTGCGTGCTGCTGGCGCAGGTGGGCTGCTTCGTGCCCTGCGCCTCGGCGCGCATCGCGGTGCGCGACTCGGTCTTCTGCCGCGTGGGCGCGGGCGACTGCCAGGCGCGCGGCGTGAGCACCTTCATGGCGGAGATGCTGGAGACGGCAGCCATCCTGAGGGTGAGGGGGGGAGGGGGAGGGGGAGGGGGAGGGGGAGGGGGATCCATGCATTAATATAAATGACGAGGTAGACATAGAACAGACGTTGCAACACACGTTGGCATACCGATGACCAGAAGGCGTAGTCGGCTCCGCGTGAAGACGACGATCCCCGTTCCGAATAGTTTGATCTGCCTAATATGTCATTCACTAAGGTGATCCGTGGGGGAGGGGGAGGGGGAGGGGAGGGGGAGGGGGAGTTCATTCCAGAAACCAAAAGCGAAACGACCAAGAGAACCCGAACCAGCCAGCGGGGGAGGGGGAGGGGGGTTTCATTCCAGGTAGTTCATTTCAGGTACTTCATTTCAGAAACCAAAGCGACCGTTGCAATCCGGGGGGGGGGGTACACGCTTGAGAGTGATGAGGAGGGGAGGTGGCATTAAAGGGATGAAGGGGTTGAGGGGTTAAGGAGAGGGTGGGGAGGAGGGTGTGGTGGTGGTGGTGGGGGAGGCGTTGGCGGCTGCTAAGTAGCCGGAGGGAAGCGCCGCGGATGAGGCAGGCGTGGAGGTTGCGACGGAGGGGTAGCGGGTGGATGGGGGGAGCGAGCGGGGGCTTGCAAATGCATATGGACAGTTGGTGGGGCAGTGGGGGTGGCGTAGGAGAGGTAGAGGGGCAGCGTGTGGGGAGCCTGGAAGGGAGGCGGCTTCTGGGAGCTGCTTGGTCAGGACGGTAGGTTGGGAAACAATTGCGAAGATCATACCCACCCGCCCACCCACAACCCTCAAACCCCTCCACCCCTACCACCCACCCCACCCCACCCCACCCAATCCCTTAACGCCCGCACCCTCCACCAACCTTCAAAGCCCCCACCCCTACCCCGTGCCCCTACCCTCCACCACCAACCTTCAAAGCCCCCACCCCCACCCCTACCCTTCACCCACCCAGCCCCCACCCCCGCCCCCACCCCACCCCAGGGCGCCACCAGCCACTCCCTGGTCATCATCGACGAGCTGGGCCGCGGCACCTCCACCTACGACGGCTTCGGCCTGGCCTGGGCCATCTCCGAGCACCTGGCCGGCCCCGCCTGCGGCGCGCCGTGCCTGTTCGCCACGCACTTCCACGAGCTGACCGAGCTGACCGCGGACGTGGGCGTGCAGAACATGCAGGTGGGTGGGCAGGGCAAGGGGAGGAGAGGTGAGGGCAAGGGGAGGGGAGGGGAGGGGGATCTATGCATGTTAAATTAATGAAGAAGGAGATGTAGACAGATGATGCGACACAGAAGGCGTACCGATGACCAGAAGGTGTAGTCGGCTCCGGCGGACGACGGCGACCCCCGTATTAATAGGTTTGCTGCCTAAGAAAGTAGTTGCTCAGGTGATCCGAGTATACGTCAAGTCGTAAGTCGTGTAGTGGCTCAGAAAACGCGAATACCTCGACGCATGTACGTGCCTCGCGCGCGCGCTGCTGGACTTTCCTATACTGAACGCCTTACTCACCTGGCGCCGCATAGAGCAAGCGCCACACCACGCGCTGCGCCGGATCGCATGCGTTAGCAGGGCAGCGAGCAGGGCAGGTCAGGTGTGGCGCAAGGCAGTGGGCAGGGGCAATTCATCTACTCAACCCAACCCAGTGCGAAAGTGCGGGACAGTGTGGGATAACAGTATTGTAGTAGGCTACGAAGACGCTTGCAAAAAGACTATAGGGACGGGGTGCGTACAAGGGGCTTGAAGGCAGAGATGCATGGGAGCGGCACCCAGCACGGCAGTGTGCATGGGCGGGGGGTAATGAGTAAGCTAGGGGGCGTGACGGGGCTCCGGAGAGCTCCCGCCGCCACGCCAGCCCCGGGACATGAGCATGCTGTCCCAGAGGCACCTAGGGGGAGGCAGGCAGGGCACGACGAGGTGGAGGTGGCGGGGGAGGGGGCAGGCGTAGGGTTTGGAAGTACGAGACAATGCGGTTTTGCAGGTCCAAGCCCTCTTTGCGTTGAAGCATGAACAATTGGGGCCACCGGGCAAGCTGGTCGCGCAATTTCTGAAGCAGGAAGTGGGTGGGGTACTGCTGGCGCCACAGGGTGTACATAAGGGTGGCGGTCTCGCATATGAATGAGACCACCTCCAAAATAACGCGCTGTAGCCGACGAAATTGTCCCACGAAGATGTTGCGCTTGGCGGCTTCGTTGACGCAAGAGGATGCGTGCACGAAGCGAGACAAGCGAACCCCATGGAAGGCTTCCTGGCAGCGTTTGTCGTACAGGCGTGTGGTAATGCGAGAGCGCCCGGCACGCGTGTAGGACACCAGGAGGATGTCCAGGAAGGGGAGTTCGTTGTCGGGCAAGTTATGGGTTTGCGCGGGTATGTCAAGTTCGGGTGGGTAGATGCCACGGAGGCCGCAGAATTCTTGGGTGGTTTTGAGCAAGCGGGTGATCCAAACGTTGCGGAGGGCGCACAGGTCATCAAGGTAGCGTTTGCTCCACGCAAACGCGGCCAGGATGTTACGTTTGATGCGCAGGGCCACTGGTTCCTCCGGCTCCCGTGCGGTAGGGGCGGCGGGGGTCGGGGGAGCTTGGGCAGGAGGACGGGCAGTACGGGTGCCGGCAGTGCGGGCGGCGGGGGCCGAGGGGGCGGAGGAGGCGGCCGCACGGGCGGTGCGTGCGCGGGTAACGCGGACAGCTGTACGGTCGTCGTCCGCGGCGCGAGGGGCGGCAGGGGCGGCATCGGGGCTGGCGCGCGGTGGGCGGGGCTGTGGTTTGGGGACTTGACGGAGGAATTGGTACTCATACCAGGCCAGGAACAAATTGGCAATAAACGGCGCAGGGGGAAGGGTGATCTTCTTTTCCCGTACCCCATAAATTTGCCAAGACCAAGGAAACCGAAGCCCCCGAAGGGTGGGGGGAGGCGGAGTTCGTTCACGGATTGAATGTAACAATGTGCCAAGGTGACCAGGGACTTCTCGCCCAGACCCCCTTTCCTCGCCCTCTCCCTGGTTGCCCTGATTTGGACAGTGCCTTGCAGAGAGCTGCTCTCCTTCCCCATTCCTGCTCGCTCTTTTACATTGGGTTTGGATTTAGTTTGGGCTCCACTGGCACCCACAGCCCCCCCTCCCCCCTTCCCTGCTCCCCCTCAGGCCGCGGCGGTGATTGACCCCGCCACCCACAAGCTGACCATGCTCTACTCCATTCGCCCCGGCGCCTGTGACCAGTCCTTTGGCGTGCACGTGGCGGAGAGCGCCGGCTTCCCGCCGCAGGTGGGTGGCCGCGTGCGTGCGTGTTAGTAGACGGAAACGGAGGTGTGTGTGTGTGTGTATGTGTGTGTGTGTGTGTGTGTGTGCATTGTCTGGTCCTGACTTGGAGCACCACTGACCGGCTAACCGGCTGACCTCCTGCCGCCCCAACCGCAACCCCCCCCTCCCCCCTCCCCCTACACGCCTTTTCGTCATACCTTGACATGCATGGACTCCCCCTACAAACGCCCCCTCCCCATCATGGGCGGCCGGCGACGGCGACAGGTCATCGCCGCGGCCAACGAGCGGCTGAAGGCGCTGGAGGCGGCGCAGGCGCGGGTGAGGGTGAGGGGCGGGGCGGGGCGGGGGGCTGGGGCGGGGCGGGGGGATAGCAGTGGGGGTTCTTCCCAGATAGAACCCAAACGCAAAGCATTTACTGCGGAACCTAGGAGGGAGGCCGGTGCCGGGAGGGAGGGAGGGAGGGAGGGAGGGAGGGAGGGAGGGAGGGAGGGAGGGAGGGAGGGAGGGAGGGAGGGAGGGAGGGAGGGAGGGAGGGAGGGAGGCAAGTGCCGGGAGGGGGGGAGGGGTTGTGGTGACCAGCCCAAACTAAACCAAGGGGGGGGGGGCGGCAACCTGTGGCCACCCAGTGCCACCAGGCAGCAGGCGGCACAGTGTCACACCACCACCATGTGCGTGTGGTGGCCGTGCCGTAGTGACAACTTGCAGTGTTAGATAGGTGGCGCATGGAGGCTACAAACAAAACAAAGACCGCGCTTGCAATGCGGTCAAGGACGCCGCGTCCGGATCACCTGGTACTGACTTGCATGCACGACTTTTGCATGTGCGTGTGCGTGTGTGTGTGTATGTGTGTGTGTGTGATGGTCGTGTGCGTGGCGGTTGTGCCGGCACGCAGGTGAGCGGCCCCGCCGCCAAGCGCCGGCGCACGGCCGAAGGCGCAGTGGTGGACGCCGTGGCGGCAGGTGTGGCGGCTGAGCCAGCCGCAAACAAGGGCCAGGAGGGGGCGGCGGTGGCGGCGGCGGCACAGGAGGAGGAGGATGTGGAGGAGCTCAAGGTAGGTGCGGTGGTGGGTGAAAGCAGCGGGGGCGGGGCGTGGGGCCAGGGTCTGGGCAGGTGGGATACCACTGCGACTGCGGCGGCCGGGCTCTGCAGGCGCGGGGCATAGGAGCGGGGTGCGGGCTCCGCAGGGGGATCAAGGGATGGCGCGCAACCTGGGACAGCGTTGGGCACAAGGATAGGCATCCACCAGCCAGCTGCTGAGCGGCCTTTGATCACCATGGCCAACCAAACCACCACCGCTCCACCACCACCGCCTTGCCACACGCCAGGCCTTCCTGCGCCGCTTCGCCCAGCTGCCGCTGGCGGGCCGGCCCGCGGGCGAGGCGGCGGCGGCGGTGCGGGCGCTGCTGGCGGAGCTGCCGCCGCACCTGCGGCGCCAGGCGGAGGCGGAGGCGGGCGCAGGGCTGGGCGGCAGCGCCCCCGTGGCGGCATGCTAGGGCGCATGGGAAGCTGTGAGGTAGCTTCGCCGGCAGCTCGGTGTTGCGGTGGTGGTGGTGCTGGTGGTGCTGGTGGTGCTGGTGGTGCTGGTGGTGCTGGTGGAGGTATGTGGTGTGGGTGTGGGTGTGGGTGTGGGTGTGGGTGTGGGTGTGGGTGTGGGTGTGGGTGTGGGTGTGGGTGTGGGTGTGGGTGTGGTAGGAACGGCCGGCGTGAGAAGGGGCCGCCGCACTGGATAGTGTTTTGGAGTCGAGCGTGGGCAGGGTGCATCAGTCGTGCGTGAGCAGGAGGATGGTGTTTGGTGTGGTTGTGCGTGCGGCGTTAAGACAGTAGACAGCATGTGGAGGGTGTGCGGCCGGGGGCGGGTGGCGGGAGATACCGTAGGCCACAAACATCAGCTGCCATCGCAGCCTGGCATGTGAACCACCCTGGATTGCTTTTGCAAAAGCGAATTAGGGAATGCACGCCATGATCCCTTCCAGTCCACAAAATGGGGCACCGCCCTCATGTCACAGCGCGCAATTTTGCCTCTGTCTCGACTGCTTTTTGTCTTTGTCTTTGTCACACCGTCGCCCGGCCACTGCTTGCTGCACGCTGTATTTTGCATTACGCTCGTTGTCAGCTTCGGCGCTCATCCGTGGACGCTGGACGCCTGCCCGCAGGTGCGCTGAGACTCCGGCTCTCCCGCTGCGTGGCGTCGCATTGTCTGTGTGGTCGTGCTGTCGCCTGGCCGGGCGCCCGGAGCGTGAGGAATGCGCGCCAGCAACAACGCTCCAGCAACCTCCAACCAGCTACCGACGTCGGTACAGTAACAGCGCGTTTCTCTTGTTTCTGATCCCAATGCCTTGCTTGCTCGTATTTTTGGATATATGGGGGGCTTCGGACACTGCCGGGAACTTGCCTTCTTGCCCCTTGCCAACTCCATGAGCTCTGTCTCGACTGCTCATTTTTTGACGGTATATGAGGGGGTGGGGTCTTCTGACACTCAAGGGAAGCCGCACACATGTTCCCTTGCTTGCATCACCGATGGGGCACCGCCCTATGACCGCCCTGGCGGCCGCTAGTTACTGTTATAACCTGACAGACCGACGGCCCTTGTGTGCTTGCACACTCGGGTTGTCCCCTCTGTAATTCCGCAACGGCGCAACCATAACCGGGAGGACCCCCCCCCGGCGTCAATCGGGGTAACCGCAAGGGCTTCCGCCCCTCCCCCTTCGGGGGAAGGGGCAAGCCAACCCGGCCAACAGGTTGGGCAGGGGCGCAGTCGGAACCCGGACCGCAGCTGTGTGACGTCGCTAAGCCCTGGGGTCTAGGGGCACTCCTGCTGGGGTCGGTAGGGCCCAGCGCTCATATCTTATAAGACGCCGGCCCACCCGGGTAGAAGATGGGGGTGAGGCCCCGTCTTTCAGGACAAGGGGTGTCAGCTTTGTACAGCTGGAAAAATGGGCTGAGCCCCAATACAGTCATGGGGTGGGTGGCTGCTTCAAGGGAATGAGCGTTGGGCCCATGCCGATGATGATCCGGCTCAGGGCTTAGGACGCGGTCAGCACAGGGCACGCGTGCCTGAATCCCACACGCCCACATCCACGCGAGTCAAGGGCGCCCGTGCCACCAAGTCCAAGCATATTGTAGCCCTCTACCGCACTGCAGACGTCCCCGATGCCCGACATTCCGCGGGCTAGGCGCGGGGTGGGAGCGACCTCGGGGCTCCTCGTCATTTCAGGAGGGGCGACAGACATGGCTCCGCAAGTTGCCACAAACTGGCGCGTTAGTCCCCTGCGTTGCTTGCTGTCAATATGGTTTGTTTCATAGACCCTATAAACGTGGGCTTAGGTGACTATCCTCGCGACTTCGCTAAAGTCAATTGTCCATGGACGCGCGAAGGCACTTCTCGCTCCGCCCGAATTTTCCCTGCCGCCTATTTACATGTAATAGACAATAACAAATCCTAATACGTGGCACTCGCGGTTTGCGCCAGTATGATATGTTTTGCCGACGCAGCCAGCCAGCACGCACGCACGGACCCAGGGGTGCGGGCACATGGGGAGGACGCCCGGTTCGGGCTTACCCCGACCTGTCTGTTTCCGGTTTGTTGATTTCATATGGACTATTCGACACTAAAACTCATGCTGAGCTGGTTTCCTGCACCGAATTCGCAAGAGTCCGGGACCAGA
The DNA here is from genome assembly GCA_016834595.1 of Chlamydomonas schloesseri. Taxonomy (NCBI): domain Eukaryota; kingdom Viridiplantae; phylum Chlorophyta; class Chlorophyceae; order Chlamydomonadales; family Chlamydomonadaceae; genus Chlamydomonas; species Chlamydomonas schloesseri. The sequence goes on from JAEHOD010000090.1 coordinate 386,231, forward strand.
ATTTGCAAATGTCGGTCCCTCAGACTTCGCGAATTTACTTCAAGCTCAACATAAATGAAGCCATTTTTCCAGCTGTACAAAGCGGACACCCCTTGTCCAGCTGTACAAAGCTGACACCCCTTGACCCCACACGGGTATGACGCCGGTTCGGGGAGGGGCGGAATCGTGTCCACACGTGTTTCTCTGCGCACGCGCGTATTGAGCCCCCACATTTCAGGCAATAACATTATAAACATATAAGGAGCTTAAGTCCTGACGGGCAAGTCAAATTGTGTGTGTCGCTGTCAACAAGTTTCGCGAAGCATGCTTTCGCCACGGCCCATTTCTTTAACTGCTGTGTATCTTCTTAGTCTATGTATGCATACATTAACCGACGGCAATCAAAAGAATTGTCAAAGCAGGGACATTTTGGGAGTGATAGAAGCATGTTGACCGCGACGTCACCGATTGCCTTCAAAATCAATGTTATAGAGCCCTCATATCATAATATTGATATTTGCAAGCTACCAGGCTCTGTTAGCGAGGTCGGCCAGGCGGACCGTGTTGACAGGACAAAACACACACCCCGGACAAAATGCCTCATTTCAGCTAGTTTGCGATGCGGTTCATAGATTCCCACGTGTGCCGCGGGTTCTTGTCTTTCCAAAAGATGGAAGATACGAGCACTGGTAGGGCCTGCCCTGGGCTCTCCGTCCATGTTGCCCCTTGAGCCCCGGTGTCCCCATTCCCCTGATTCCCCCCGCATTTGCCCAGCTGTTCTCATCTACCCGCCAAAGCTGGTGTGTGGTCAGTGTCCCTCTCTACTGTTGGCACTTGATGCTGCAGCCTCCCTTGCGACAGCTCTCCATGTGATTACAGAGGGGACAAATGAGTGCTGGTTACAAGAAGGGGACAGTGTGAACACTGCCTCGGGCACAGGTGGCCAACCGCCACCCTGCTTGGCTGCCCACCCGACTCACAGCTGCGTAGGCGTGTCGAAGCTAAGCTAAACGCCCGCCAGAGCCACACCAGACACAGCATCACAAGACTCGCGGCTCATAAGGCACCGCTACGCGAAGACAAAGTCGTAAACGTCACGGCAGCACACCATCAAGCCAGCACAGTAGGCCCGAGGCCAGCTGCACGCCGCACGCCCCTCAAGGAGAAGGGGGCGGAGAAGCAGCGTCATACGGCAACACCACGTCAATGCGGTCGCCAGCCCCCCGCGACAGGAACACGTGCCCGGAGGGGACAGTATCCCAGCCACTAGGGCGCACGCCACATGGGGGGAGCGCCTTACACGGAGTGCCGCCGATGTTGCAGTCGCTAGGTAGCCCCTTTCAGCGCTGTCAATCAACTTCAAATTTGTTTTTATGGATACAGACCTACAGATATGCTACCGCGACGGCTGGGCGCGAGGTCGCGAGATGCATTGAGCATGCGAGCCCTCAACAAGTTCACTGCGGTCGCGTTTTGGAGTGCCGTGGGGCCCTTCACACATTATGTAGCGATAGCGCGTGTCCGGGAGCTCCAAAACGGCGCCCTGAGCTCAATCCAACTCATCGGCATACGCCCTTCCAAGCCCGCCGCTAGCACCACCAAGTACATTAGATACAAATGAAGCCATAGGAGTTAATAGCAAGTCATTTTACGAGGGTCGGAGCGGGAGCAATGTCGTCGCAATTTTTTGCTTCTCTGACGTGTTTGGGTATGGCATTAGCAATATAATGGTATACAAGTATATGTACACTCAATCGGGCAGTCGTAGAGCGAGTATTGGGTTTGCGCCGGTGCCTTCCCCCGTGCCGGTGCCTTCCCCCATCACAGACATGCTCTAAATTGCGAAACGAAAACGTAAGCACGCCACCAGATGTTGAAGTCGTGTCTCGCAAGCAGCAGGAGACGGGGTTGAGCGGTAAAGCGAAGTGCGCGGCCACATTACCTCCGAGAGACGGTAACCGCTGATATGAGCCGGCCCAAGACCGCCAGGAGGCTGTAAGCTATACTGTTTGAACTGCTGGGCTGACGGCGCGCTGGGCTGGCGCAGCCTGGCTCGAGGTGTGACCAACCTGAAAATCGCCAGCGCCACCATCCTATGCGGCTATGCCTTACCAGCTCGGCGCCGTCCGGCATCAGGACCATCCCCATACAGCGATAATTGGTAGCGAAAGTATACTACATGCTTATATACGTGTATAACAAGCCTTCGAAGCTGTGGGAGGTGTATTTGACAGCCGGGAAGCCGTGGGGCGTGTCAGGCTGCATGGGGGGTATTGGCAGACGTGTTTTGCACGGCACGCGTGCTAGCATCAAGGTATGATGCAGCGAGAGCAGTCAATATATGCATATACATGTGTATAATTCATTTGAGCTGTCAGATGCGGGTTGGGCGCGTGTTTCACGGGTGCTGGGTCCATGTTTGGGGGGTTTTGACCCCCTGCCGTACAACCCAAAAAGTACGACACTGGAACCCTTGCGCATGGATGCGGACATGGTGGATCTCTTGTATATTCAAGATTTGGTGAGTGCGCGAGGGTTCTGGCAAAAGTTGTTTAAGATCCCAAGATTGCCATTCCCATGTAGGGGGCGCCCCCCATGTGTGGGCGCACGCCCAAGCTAGCAAACGCCTGTAACCGTCCCCAGAAATCAGCCACCACCTCCAGTCCAATAGCTAAAACACGGGCTGGCCGAGGCCCAGGATTTGCGTCGTCATTTGTCGTGTAACGCACGGAACAGCGGACTCCCACCCTCCCTCCCCGCTGTGGTGGAAAGCTTTGTAGCGCGATGTAGTAGCGTGGCGTCGCGAACAGTGCGAGCCTCAGCCAGGATTTGCGTCGTCATTTGTCGTCGTAGTCGTCGTTTGCACTGCTGCCGAGGTCGGCGTTTTATCATCTTTCTCGCTGCCTGACTTAGCGAACAGCTTGATTCACTATTACAGCTTTATTTGCAGCCGTCGCTAGCCCGAGTTTCAAGACGCTCGCTGAGAACGGCGCGATTTTAGTGTAGTGCTGTTTCGACGGTTGTGGGTCTGCGATCTGGGAATACAGCCACGTACAGCCCCGTACAGCCACGCGCCGGCTGGCCTCACAGCAAGTGGCTATTGCAAGTTGGGCTTACGTAGTACACAGAGACGGGCTCGCCCATTGTGAGTCACGCCCAGCAGTAGTGGATAGTGACTAGCGCCCAGTGTGGTGGACCTCCCCCCCCCGCCCTGGCGCCCTCCTGTCCCAACCCCCGCCAAGCCCAGCCAGTTGCCTCGCCAACGCCGCAACTCTAGCAATGCAACCTGACTTCTCACCTAGTCTGCTGACCACCCGCCCGCCCTCCTGACCAGTACAAAGGGGAGCCCGGAGCAAAAGGCGGAGGGCCCTTTCCTCAATCAGTCTGTCTCACAAAGCACCGTGTAAACATACCTGTGCCCCAACAATCCACCGTACCATTTACAGCCCAGATCTACTCTTCTTTAAGAAATGCACGAGTCAAGGGGAAGCCCGGAGCCAACGGCGGAGGGCCCCTCCCGCAATCAGTCTGTCTCTGGGGGGGGACCTGAGATCGTGTGCCCAATCCTAAGCATTGATCATCCCGTTCAACTCACGGCTTGGACTCTGGTCTCTGGTCCCGTTAATCGCCCTCCCGCGACCCCGTTGCTCATAACTCGCAATGCCCCCCGACTTTCCAAACACCCCCCCAGAGACAGAGAGCCTCGTGGGCTATGACCCCCCTGGAGCGATGGGATTTTTTCTCAGCGCCCGCGCGGCAGTTCGCGTACAGCAGCGGCGCCAGGCCTGGCCGCGTTGCGGGGCTTCCCACAACGGCGCTCGGCGCAGGAAAGGGCTCGCGGAGCTCGGTGAAATTGCGAGCGGCGCGAGTCGAGTGTAGTACAGGCGCGCGTGTACAGCCGGGCGTCTTTTGCGAGCAATCCTGCGTTTCACTGCGCAGCGATGAGCCGTCGTGAAGAGCTTTGCGGCGCGGCATCGCGCACAGTCGGGGCCTCGGCCAGGATTTGCGTCGTCATTTGTCGTGTAACGGAACAGCGGACTCCCACCCTCCCTCCCCGCCGTGGTGAAAAGCTTTGTAGCGCGGTGTTGCGTGGCATCGCGAACAGTCCGAGCCTCAGCCAGGATTTGCGTCGTCATTATTTATTTGTCGGCGTCGTGCGTCAGTTGTCTGCGTCGCGACCCTGCGTAATAACCGTGCGCGCAACGAAACAGTGGACTCCCACCCACCCTCCCCGCCGTATTGAAATGTTTTGCAACGTGGTGTGGCGTGGCGTCGCGAACAGTGCGAGCCTCAGCCAGGATTTGCGTCGTCATTATTTGTCGTCGTAGTCGTCGTTTGCACTGCTGCCGAGGTCGGCGTTTTATCATCTTTCTCGCTGCCTGACTTAGCGAACAGCTTGGTTCACTATTACAGCTTTATTTGCAGCCGTCGCTAGCCCGAGTTTCAAGACGCTCGCTGAGAACGGCGCGATTATAGTGTAGTGCTTTTTCGACGGTTGTGGGTCTGCGATCTGGGAATACAGCCACGTACAGCCCCGTACAGCCACGCGCCGGCTGGCCTCACAGCAAGTGGCTATTGCAAGTTGGGCTTACGTAGTACACAGAGACGGGCTCAGTGAGTCACGCCAAGCAGTAGTGGATAGTGACTAGCGCCCAGTGTGGTGGACCTCCCCCCCGCCCTGGCGCCCTCCTGTCCCAAGCCCCTCCAAGCCCAGCCAGTTGCCTCGCCAACGCCGCAACTCTAGCAATGCAACCTGACTTCTCACCTAGTCTGCTGACTCACACAGCACCGTGTGAACATACCTGTGCCCCAACAATCCACCGTACAATTTACAGCCCAGATCTAATCCTCTTTAAGAAATGCACGAGTCAAGGGGAAGCCCGGAGCCAACCTGGAGCCAACGGCGGAGGGCCCCTCCCGCAATCAGTCTGTCTCTGGGGGGGACCTGAGATCGTGTGCCCAATCCTAAGCATTGATCATGTCGGGGGTTGGCGTGCCCCGGTCCCAGAGGGCCGGGCCACCCATACGTTTCAGTAGAGGGGGTCGGTGTTGGCTTGACCAAACGCCCCTCTTTCGCCCCGCCGACGCCCATAATCCGTTGCATAGCTGATTTGCTATGTAGAACCGGTGCACACAAGAGGAGAAGGGCCCCAGCGACCGAGAACGACTTGCGCGCGGAGTCTGGTTGTATCCGAAAAGCCGCTTAAACTGATTGTTTGCAACGCGATATTTTTAAGGCACAATCGCGCAGGCTGCAAAGTGACTTGGCAATGGATCTGGCGCAAACATGCAGCGCAGCAAAGTTTGCCCTTGTTATTGAATAGAATGATACTGTAGTAAGCGATAGAGATATCATATCCGAGCTATGATGCCGAACAGACGAAAAACGACTGACTGGCCGAGTCTGGGAGCTCGGCCGCGGCATGTCCGGGCGAACTTGCTTGGTAAAATCGCATTCATTTGCTACATGCGGCACGTGGAAACCTACCTGAGTTATCGGACCCCGGGCCGCAAAATGCGGCTGCCATGCGAGCAAGCACGGGGGTGTGTCCTGTCGTGCGGCGCGTGGCTTGCGGCGCTAGGCTTGCTTGCGCTGCCTCTCCAAGCCGCTTCGTGTCAGTGTTGGGGGTGTGACAAGTCGTGCAGCGCTTTGCTATCGGGATGGAGCTGAGCTGTGCTTGTAGTTGTGGTGCCAGGCGGTCGCTGGGTTCCTCGCTTGTGCTAGGATACCGGTGCCGTGTTTGGCCTGGCACCCTTGCCGCTTCTCTTGCTGTTGGGGCACCAGGTCAGAGCCATGCGGTGTCGGTGTTTGGATTGTGTCCTTGCGTGCAGCGTCAGGCTGCCGTGTGCTGTGGCTCTGAGTTTTTCCTTTGGTGCGCTCTTGTGTTGTTGGCTCGCCCGGCGTGGCCTTGTGCCAGCTCAGAGTGTTGCTCCTCTGCAATGTAATGTGTTACAGCCCGCGCTCAGATCACCTCATCCGCTCCTCACAGTCCCTGTCCCCTGGTCAGCCGTACGCCTCTGTTTCAGTCTGCGACGTGCATCACAGACTTACCTCGTCAGCCTTAGCCACTAATATTGGGGCACGCCCTATGACCGCCGGGGCGGCCGCTAGTGCTGCCTAGGCACCGTTTAGACCCCCCACACGGAAAGGGCCGTACGGCAGTGGTACACACCTCGGTCAGTGGTTTTGACACGCCAGCAATAAGGTTACATCTAATATGCTACGCTGTATTGCACCATGTACGTGGCGTCAAATCTAGATTGCGACCAAAAACCCTCTCTGGCCGAGGTTATCGGCCCCGTCGTGGACAGTCGTGGTCTCATCGGACGAACGGCAAGTCTTGCTCCCGAAACCCAAGTAATATACTTATATACAATGCCGATGACCAAGGAGAAGAAAAAGGAGTGGGAAGCGAGCCGGGCGCAGAAGCCGGAGGAATGGAAAGCGAGCCGTAGTGGGAAAGAGCTGCTACCTGTCCACTGGCAAGCCCTGATTTACCGCGACGACAAGAGCTACAATTGCAAAAACCGGTGTTTTCAACACCACAAGGCGTGCCGGTGATATCGATAATCTAGATTGCGACCAAAAACCCGTCGTCCGTCCCCGACGGTCCCCGTCCAGCGTCCAGTGGTGTAGTCCTCCGCTATGCTTCGTGGAGCTACGGCATGAAAGCCCCTTGTTCCCAGAGTGACGGCCCCTTAGGATGCGGGGTTACAAGAAGGGAGCCACTTAGGCGTGCACTTTGGACGAACCCTACCCTGAACCTGGTTCTTTGCAGTTACCACCCTGAACAAAAGTTTTAAAGCAAATTCTGAACGCTCTTGCCGAGCCCTTTCCATACATATAAATTATGGGGTGAAAACCTTGAATTCTTACCCTCCCTCTCCTACCCCTGCGGCCTGCATACATTTTGTTCGTCCAGCATACGTTATGTTGTGAACGGCTGTGTTTTTGCCAGCAATTTTCCCTTGACTTATTGTAGGCGTCACTTGCTTACAATCCTAACATAAAACTGGATGACTTAGTCGGGTTTCTGAGTTTGCCGCACAGCTCGGCCTTGCAATCGCGATGCCCATTCCGGGCCTACTGCATACAAGCGCGTTTCTGGACCTGTGTATTGTCATATCGTCGACAACATACATACATATGTTCGTCGACCAGCAAGAACTTGTCCTTGACCCCTAGAGCGACTTTGTATTCAAGGAGCATCGCGCACAAGCGGCAAAGCCGTCGCTCGTGGCCAAGTGTTCGCAGACGAGCGCTGCTGAACCTTGCCACTTACACTGGCTAACAGTAGCGGAGCGCCCAGTGGTGGTCATCACCATACTTTAGCAGCGTGATTCGCGAACGCACCTTAATCGTCCGGGCAGCTTGCACTGGTAAGGGTTTTGGGGCACCCCCTACTCCTGCATTGGAGTTCTACCTCCACTAGCGCAGAAAAGTCATAGTCACATCTGGACAGGGTAGGGTCAGGGTCGTCCGAACAGCAGTACACAAAAACTCGAGCTCGCAAGCTGCTCCTAACAGGTTAATCCCTTACTACGTCTCAATAACCCATGCCATCTCGTTCAACTTCATGCAGGTTGTTTCCCTAATGGGGAGCAGGTTGCTCCCGTCAGTGCGGCGGCCATGCTTCGGCCACATCATGGCCGTCGCGTTGCTCGCGTTCGCTGTTTCCATGCACGCAGCACGCCTGCCCATGACAGCTTCATCAGATTACGAGGTGGTGGAATTGACGGCCACCGGTCGC
>JAEHOD010000091.1:0-185000 GCA_016834595.1 Chlamydomonas schloesseri
ACTGGCGGTGACGGTTGGGTGCGGGCAGCATGCGAGCATGGCTCAGGCCTGGGCTTCACTGCCCAGCCTGGCAGAGCCTCACACGCCCAGCTGCCACAGGCCTCCGCACATGTATGCTGTGTAGGGTGTGCGTGGTAAGGCAGGAATCCGCAGGAGCAGGTGTGGGAGGGGGGGCAAAGGACTGGACTGGCGGTGACGGTTGGGTGCGGGCAGCATGCGAGCATGGCTCAGGCCTGGGCTTCACTGCCCAGCCTGGCAGAGCCTCACACGCCCCCACGCTGCCACAGGCCTCCTCACATGTAAGGCTGTGTAGGGGTGCGTGTAAGGCAGGAATCCGCAGGAGCAGATGTGGGCGGGGGGGCAGGACCGGACTGGCGGTGACGTTGGGTGCGGGCAGCATGCGAGCATGGCTCAGGCATGGGCTTCACTGCCCAGCCTGGCAGAGCCTCACACGCCCACGCTGGCCACAGGCTCCGCACATGTAAGCTGTGTAGGGGTGCGTGGTAAGGCAGGAATCCGCGGGAGCAGGTGTCGGAGGGGGGCAAGGACTGGACTGGCGGTGACGGTTGGGTGGCGGGCAGCATGCGAGCATGGCTCAAGCCTGGGCTTCACTGCCCAGCCTGGCAGAGCCTCACACGCCCACGCTGCCACGGCCTCCGCACATGTAAGGTGTGTAGGGTGTGCGTGGTAAGGCAGGAATCCGCGGGAGCAGGTGTCGGAGGGGGCAAGGACTGGACTGGCGGTGACGGTTGGGTGCGGGCAGCATGTAGCATGGCTCAGGCCTTGGCTTCACTGCCCAGCCTGCAGAGCCTCACACGCCCACGCTGGCCACAGGCCTCCGCACATGTAAGGCTGTGTAGGGTGTGCGTGGTAAGGCGGATCCGCAGGAGCAGGTGTGGGCGGGGGGCAAGGACCGGACTGGCGGTGACGGTTGGTGCGGGCAGCAATGCGAGCATGGCTCCAGCCTGGGCTTCACTGCCCAGCCTGGCAGAGCCTCACACGCCCACGCTGCCACAGGCCTCCGCATATGTAAGCTGTGTAGGGTGTGCGTGGTAAGGCAGAATCCGCAGGAGCATGTGGGAGGGGGGCAAGGACTGGACTGGCGGTGACGGTTGGGTGCGGGCAGCATGCGAGCATGGCTCAGGCCTGGGCTTCACTGCCCAGCCTGGCAGAGCCTCACACGCCCACGCTGCCACAGGCCTCCGCACATGTAAGGCTGTGTAGGGTGTGCGTGGTAAGGCAGGAATCCGCAGGAGCAGGTGTGGGCGGGGGGCAAGGACCGGACTGGCGGTGACGGTTGGGTGGCGGGCAGCATGCGAGCATGGCTCAGGCATGGGCTTCACTGCCCAGCCTGGCAGAGCCTCACACGCCCACGCTGCCACAGGCCTCCGCATATGTAGGCTGGTGTAGGGTGTGCGTGGTAAGGCAGGAATCCGCAGGAGCAGGTGTGGGAGGGGGGCAAGGACTGGACTGGCGGTTGACGGTGGGTGCGGGCAGCATGCGAGCATGGCTCAGCCTGGGCTTCACTGCCCAGCCTGGCAGAGCCTCACACGCCCCACGCTGCCACAGGCCTCCGCACATGTAAGGCTGTGTAGGGTGTGCGTGGTAAGGCAGGAATCCGCAGGAGCAGATGTGGGCGGGGGGCAGACCGGACTGGCGGTGACGGTTGGGTGCGGGCAGCATGCGAGCATGGCTCAGGCATGGGCTTCACTGCCCAGCCTGGCAGAGCCTCACACGCCCACGCCCACAGCTGCCAGGCCTCCGCACATGTAAGGCTGTGTAGGGTTTGCGTGGTAAGGCAGGAATCCGCGGAGCAGGTGTCGGAGGGGGCAAGGACTGACCGGCGGTGACGGTTGGGTGCGGGCAGCATGCCGCATGGCTCAAGCCTGGGCTTCACTGCCCAGCCTGGCAGAGCCTCACACGCCCACGCTGCCACAGGCCTCCGCACATGTAAGGCTGTGTAGGGTGTGCGTGGTAAGGCAGGATCCGCAGGAGCAGGTGTGGGCGGGGGGCAAGGACCGACTGGCGGTGACGGTTGGGTGCGGGCAGCATGCGAGCATGGCTCAGGCATGGGCTTCACTGCCCAGCCTGGCAGAGCCTCACACGCCCACGCTGCCACAGGCCTCCGCACATGTAAGGCTGTGTAGGGTGTGCGTGGTAAGGCAGGAATCCGCGGGAGCAGGTGTCGGAGGGGGGCAAGGACTGGACTGGCGGTGACGGTTTGGTGCGGGCAGCATGCGAGCATGGCTCAGGCCTGGCTTCACTGCCCAGCCTGGCAGAGCCTCCACACGCCACGCTGCCACAGGCCTCCGCACATGTAAGGCTGTGTAGGGTGTGCGTGGTAAGGCAGGAATCCGCAGGAGCAGGTGTGGGCGGGGGGCAAGGACCGGACTGGCGGTGACGGTTGGGTGCGGGCAGCATGCGAGCATGGCTCAGGCATGGGCTTCACTGCCCAGCCTGGCAGAGCCTCACACGCCCACGCTGCCACAGGCCTCCGCATATGTAAGCTGTGTAGGGTGTGCGTGGTAAGCCAGGAATCCGCAGGAGCAGGTGTGGGAGGGGGGCAAGGACTGGACTGGCGGTGACGGTTGGGTGCGGGCAGCATGCGAGCATGGCTCAGCATGGCTTCTTCACTGCCCAGCCTGGCAGAGCCTCACACCCCACGCTGCCACAGGCCTCGCCACATGTAAGGCTGTGTAGGGTGTGCGTGGTAAGGCAGGAATCCGCAGGAGCAGATGTGGCGGGGGCAAGGACCGGACTGGCGGTGACGGTTGGGTGCGGGCAGCATTGCGAGCATGGCTCAGGCATGGGCTTCACTGCCCAGCCTGGCAGAGCCTCACACGCCCACGCTGCCACAGGCCTCCGCACATGTAAGGCTGTGTAGGGTGTGCGTGTAAGGCAGGAATCCGCGGGAGCAGGTGTCGAGGGGGGCAAGGACTGGACTGGCGGTGACGGTTGGTGCGGGCAGCATGCGAGCATGGCTCAAGCCTGGGCTTCACTGCCCAGCCTGGCAGAGCCTCACACGCCCACCCTGCCACAGGCCTCCGCACATGTAAGGCTGTGTAGGGTGTGCGTGGTAAGGCAGGAATCCGCAGGAGCAGGTGTGGGCGGGGGGCAAGGACTGGACCGGCGGTGGACGGTTGGGTGCGGGCAGCATGCGAGCATGGCTCAAGCCTGGGCTTCACTGCCCAGCCTGGCAGAGCCTCACACGCCCACGCTGCCACAGGCCTCCGCACATGTAAGGCTGTGTAGGGTGTGCGTGGTAAGGCAGGAATCCGCGGGAGCAGGTGTGGGAGGGGGGCAAGGACTGGACTGGCGGTGACGGTTGGGTGCGGGCAGCATGCGAGCATGGCTCGGCATGGGCTTCACTGCCCAGCCTGGCAGAGCCTCACACGCCCACGCTGCCACAGGCCTCCGCACATGTAAGGCTGTGTAGGGTGTGCGTGGTAAGGCAGGAATCCGCGGGAGCAGGTGTCGGAGGGGGCAAGGACTGGACTGGCGGTGACGGTTGGGTGCGGGCAGCATGCGAGCATGGCTCAGGCCTGGGCTTCACTGCCCAGCCTGGCAGAGCCTCACACGCCCACGCTGCCACAGGCCTCCGCACATGTAGGCTGTGTAGGGTGTGCGTGGTAAGGCAGGAATCCGCAGGAGCAAGTGTGGGCGGGGGGCAAGGACCGGACTGGCGGTGACGGTTGGGTGCGGGCAGCATGCGAGCATGGCTCAGGCCTGGGCTTCACTGCCCAGCCTGGCAGAGCCTCACACGCCCACGCTGCCACAGGCCTCCGCACATGTAAGGCTGTGTAGGGTGTGCGTGGTAAGGCAGGAATCCGCGGAGCAGGTGTCGGAGGGGGCAAGGACTGGACTGGCGGTGACGGTTGGGTGCGGGCAGCATGCGAGCATGGCTCAGGCATGGGCTTCACTGCCCAGCCTGGCAGAGCCTCACACGCCCACGCTGCCACAGGCCTCCGCACATGTAAGGCTGTGTAGGGTGTGCGTGGTAATGGCAGGAATCCGCGGGAGCAGGTGTCGGAGGGGGGGCAAGGACCTGGACTGGCGGTGACGGTTGGTGCGGGCAGCATGCGAGCATGGCTCAGGCCTGGCTTCACTGCCTCAGCCTGGCAGAGCCTCAACACGCCCACGCTGCCACAGGCCTCCGCACATGTAAGGCTGTGTAGGGTGTGCGTGGTAAGGCAGGAATCCGCAGGAGCAGGTGTGGGCGGGGGGCAAGGACCGGACTGGGCGGTGACGGTTGGGTGCGGGCAGCATGCGAGCATGGCTCAGGCATGGGCTTCACTGCCCAGCCTGGCAGCCCTCACACGCCCACGCTGCCACAGGCCTCCGCCATATGTAAGGCTGTGTAGGGTGTGCGTGGTAAGGGCAGGAATCCGCAGGAGCAGGTGTGGGAGGGGGGCAAGGACTGGACTGTGCGGTGACGGTGGGTGCGGCAGCATGCGAGCATGGCTCAAGGCCTGGGCTTCACTGCCCAGCCTGGCAGAGCCTCACACGCCCACGCTGCCAACATGCCTCCTCCCACATGTAGGAGGGGCTTGTGTAAGGGTGTGCGTGGTAAAGGCAGGAATCCGCAGGAGCGATGTGGGCCGGGGGGCAAGGACCTGGAACTGGGCGGTGACGGTTGGGTGCGGGGCAGCATGCGAGCATGGCTCAGGCTGTGCTGCACTGCCCAGGCCTGGCAGAGCCTCACACGCCCACGCTGCCAACAGGCCTCCGCACATGTAAGGCGTGTATGGGGTGTGGCGTGGGTAAGGCAGGAATCCGTCGGGAGCAGGTGTCGGAGGGGGGCAGGACTGGACTGGCGGTGACGGTTGGGTGCGGGCAGCATGCGAGCATGGCTCAAGCCTGGGCTTCACTGCCCAGCCTGGCAGAGCCTCACACGCCCACGCTGCCACAGGCCTCCGCACATGTAAGGCTGTGTAGGGTGTGCGTGGTAAGGCAGGAATCCGCAGGAGCAGATGTGGGCGGGGGCAAGGACCAGGACTGGCGGTGACGGTTGGGTGCGGGCAGCATGCGAGCATGGCTCAGGCATGGGCTTCACTGCCCAGCCTGGCAGAGCCTCACACGCCCCACGCTGCCACAGGCCTCCGCACAGTAAGGCTGTGTAGGGTGTGCGTGGTAAGGCAGGAATCCGCGGGAGCAGGTGTCGGAGGGGGGCAAGGACTGGACTGGCGGTGACGGTTGGGTGCGGGCAGCATGCGAGCATGGCTCAGGCCTGGGCTCACTGCCCAGCCTGGCAGAGCCTCACACGCCACGCTGCCACAGGCCTCCGCACATGTAAGGCTGTGTAGGGTGTGCGTGGTAAGGCAGGAATCCGCAGGAGCAGGTGTGGGCGGGGGGCAAGGACCGGACTGGCGGTGACGGTTGGGTGCGGGCAGCATGCGAGCATGGCTCAGGCATGGGCTTCACTGCCCAGCCTGGCAGAGCCTCACACGCCCACGCTGCCACAGGCCTCCGCATATGTAAGGCTGTGTAGGGTGTGCGTGGTAAGGCAGGAATCCGCAGGAGCAGGTGTGGGAGGGGGGGCAAGGACTGGACTGGCGGTGACGGTTGGTGCGGGCAGCATGCGAGCATGGCTCAGGCCTGGGCTTCACTGCCCAGCCTGGCAGAGCCTCACACGCCCACGCTGCCACAGGCCTCCGCACATGTAAGGCTGTGTAGGGTGGTGCGTGGTAAGGCAGGAATCCGCAGGAGCAGATGTGGGCGGGGGGCAAGGACCGGACTGGCGGTGACGGTTGGGTGCGGGCAGCATGCGAGCATGGCTCAGGCATGGGCTTCACTGCCCAGCCTGGCAGAGCCTCACACGCCCACGCTGCCACAGGCCTCCGCACATGTAAGGCTGTGTAGGGTGTGCGTGGTAAGGCAGGAATCCGCGGGAGCAGGTGTGGGCGGGGGGCAAGGACCGGACTGGCGGTGACGGTTGGGTGCGGGCAGCATGCGAGCATGGCTCAGGCCTGGGCTTCACTGCCCAGCCTGGCAGAGCCTCACACGCCCACGCTGCCACAGGCCTCCGCATATGTAAGGCTGTGTAGGGTGTGCGTGGTAAGGCAGGAATCCGCAGGAGCAGGTGTGGGAGGGGGGCAAGGACTGGACTGGCGGTGACGGTTGGGTGCGGGCAGCATGCGAGCATGGCTCAGGCCTGGGCTTCACTGCCCAGCCTGGCAGAGCCTCACACGCCCACGCTGCCACAGGCCTCCGCACATGTAAGGCTGTGTAGGGTGTGCGTGGTAAGGCAGGAATCCGCAGGAGCAGGTGTGGGCGGGGGGCAAGGACCGGACTGGCGGTGACGGTTGGGTGCGGGCAGCATGCGAGCATGGCTCAGGCATGGGCTTCACTGCCCAGCCTGGCAGAGCCTCACACGCCCACGCTGCCACAGGCCTCCGCATATGTAAGGCTGTGTAGGGTGTGCGTGGTAAGGCAGGAATCCGCAGGAGCAGGTGTGGGAGGGGGGCAAGGACTGGACTGGCGGTGACGGTTGGGTGCGGGCAGCATGCGAGCATGGCTCAGGCCTGGGCTTCACTGCCCAGCCTGGCAGAGCCTCACACGCCCACGCTGCCACAGGCCTCCGCACATGTAAGGCTGTGTAGGGTGTGCGTGGTAAGGCAGGAATCCGCAGGAGCAGATGTGGGCGGGGGGCAAGGACCGGACTGGCGGTGACGGTTGGGTGCGGGCAGCATGCGAGCATGGCTCAGGCATGGGCTTCACTGCCCAGCCTGGCAGAGCCTCACACGCCCACGCTGCCACAGGCCTCCGCACATGTAAGGCTGTGTAGGGTGTGCGTGGTAAGGCAGGAATCCGCGGGAGCAGGTGTCGGAGGGGGGCAAGGACTGGACTGGCGGTGACGGTTGGGTGCGGGCAGCATGCGAGCATGGCTCAAGCCTGGGCTTCACTGCCCAGCCTGGCAGAGCCTCACACGCCCACGCTGCCACAGGCCTCCGCACATGTAAGGCTGTGTAGGGTGTGCGTGGTAAGGCAGGAATCCGCAGGAGCAGGTGTGGGCGGGGGGCAAGGACCGGACTGGCGGGTGACGGTTGGGTGCGGGCAGCATGCGAGCATGGCTCAGGCCTGGGCTTCACTGCCCAGCCTGGCAGAGCCTCACACGCCCACGCTGCCACAGGCCTCCGCATATGTAAGGCTGTGTAGGGTGTGCGTGGTAAGGCAGGAATCCGCAGGAGCAGGTGTGGGAGGGGGGCAAGGACTGGACTGGCGGTGACGGTTGGGTGCGGGCAGCATGCGAGCATGGCTCAGGCCTGGGCTTCACTGCCCAGCCTAGCAGAGCCTCACACGCCCACGCTGCCACAGGCCTCCGCACATGTAAGGCTGTGTAGGGTGTGCGTGGTAAGGCAGGAATCCGCAGGAGCAGGTGTGGGCGGGGGGCAAGGACCGGACTGGCGGTGACGGTTGGGTGCGGGCAGCATGCGAGCATGGCTCAGGCATGGGCTTCACTGCCCAGCCTGGCAGAGCCTCACACGCCCACGCTGCCACAGGCCTCCGCATATGTAAGGCTGTGTAGGGTGTGCGTGGTAAGGCAGGAATCCGCAGGAGCAGGTGTCGGAGGGGGGCAAGGACTGGACTGGCGGTGACGGTTGGGTGCGGGCAGCATGCGAGCATGGCTCAGGCCTGGGCTTCACTGCCCAGCCTGGCAGAGCCTCACACGCCCACGCTGCCACAGGCCTCCGCACATGTAAGGCTGTGTAGGGTGTGCGTGGTAAGGCAGGAATCCGCAGGAGCAGATGTGGGCGGGGGGGCAAGGACCGGACTGGCGGTGACGGTTGGGTGCGGGCAGCATGCGAGCATGGCTCAGGCATGGGCTTCACTGCCCAGCCTGGCAGAGCCTCACACGCCCACGCTGCCACAGGCCTCCGCACATGTAAGGCTGTGTAGGGTGTGCGTGGTAAGGCAGGAATCCGCGGGAGCAGGTGTCGGAGGGGGGCAAGGACTGGACTGGCGGTGACGGTTGGGTGCGGGCAGCATGCGAGCATGGCTCAAGCCTGGGCTTCACTGCCCAGCCTGGCAGAGCCTCACACGCCCACGCTGCCACAGGCCTCCGCACATGTAAGGCTGTGTAGGGTGTGCGTGGTAAGGCAGGGAATCCGCAGGAGCAGATGTGGGCGGGGGGCAAGGACCGGACTGGCGGTGACGGTTGGGTGCGGGCAGCATGCGAGCATGGCTCAGGCATGGGCTTCACTGCCCAGCCTGGCAGAGCCTCACACGCCCACGCTGCCACAGGCCTCCGCACATGTAGGCTGTGTAGGGTGTGCGTGGTAAGGCAGGAATCCGCGGGAGCAGGTGTCGGAGGGGGGCAAGGACTGGACTGGCGGTGACGGTTGGGTGCGGGCAGCATGCGAGCATGGCTCAGGCCTGGGCTTCACTGCCCAGCCTGGCAGAGCCTCACACGCCCACGCTGCCACAGGCCTCCGCACATGTAAGGGCTGTGTAGGGTGTGCGTGGTAAGGCAGGAATCCGCAGGAGCAGGTGTGGGCGGGGGGCAAGGACCGGACTGGCGGTGACGGTTGGGTGCGGGCAGCATGCGAGCATGGCTCAAGCCTGGGCTTCACTGCCCAGCCTGGCAGAGCCTCACACGCCCACGCTGCCACAGGCCTCCGCACATGTAAGGCTGTGTAGGGTGTGCGTGGTAAGGCAGGAATCCGCGGGAGCAGGTGTGGGAGGGGGGCAAGGACTGGACTGGCGGTGACGGTTGGGTGCGGGCAGCATGCGAGCATGGCTCAGGCATGGGCTTCACTGCCCAGCCTGGCAGAGCCTCACACGCCCACGCTGCCACAGGCCTCCGCACATGTAAGGCTGTGTAGGGTGTGCGTGGTAAGGCAGGAATCCGCGGGAGCAGGTGTCGGAGGGGGGCAAGGACTGGATAATAATAATAATAATAAGGAAACGCCGGCCCGTAGGGCCTGGCGTGGATTAACGGGGCAAGGCGACTAGGGCAAGGGGGCCCGCCCCCCTCGCGCTTTCACCTCACCACGCTCCCCGGGGGCACAGGGAAAATGGGGAGGGGCCTCAGCCCCCCCGTTTCTGTAGCTCCCGTTCCATAATCCGGCGCATTTTTATGATACCGCCGGCAGTACTGACCGCGTTGTCGTGGAGTTTTTCGCCGCATGTGCGTGCTGCTGCTTTGGTCACACCCAGGCGGTCGGTGAGGAGGGAGTTCAAGTTTTGGGGGATTGCCCCTGTAAAGCCAAGTGCCAAACATTCGCCCACGGAGTAATGGACCGTCCAGCCAGCTTGTTCCAGCAGCTGTTTAAGCTCGCGGTGTTGTCGGGCTTTTTCTTCGCTTTTGTCTTCGTTCCCAATGTCGGAGCTGTACCCAACTTCGATGATGTAGACGGGCATTCCCCTTTTGTTGCGGGGTGGACGGAAGTCTTCTTGATTAGCATCGTGGATGGAGAGGTTGGGTATGAAGAGTATGTCCGGGCGGAGTTTGTCTATGAGGGTCGCGGGGGTGTTTGGGGGGAACATCCAGGGGGGCGGGCGCTGGGCCGAGGCGTAGGCTGGGAGGTCTGCGAGCGTGCCTGCATCCATGACCATGTATCCGCCGCTAAATTTGCCTTTGGACAGGCACTTAGCGACTCTTTGAACGGCCCAGTTGTGGCGATTGATGTAAGCTCCTTTCATTTTGGGGTGTGTACACCCTCCCAGTATGTGGCTTCCCGAGTCTGGTGTCTGGCACAGCGGGCAGTTGCCGTTCCCTCCCATTCGGTACCGGCGTTTGAGCTGGGCGTTAAAGAGGTACCCGAATCTGGCATAGAGGACCTGTTTGATCAGCCAGGGGTGGCGCGTCTTGCTCGCGAGGGTACGGTTGCTGAGTCTAGGGCACATATTCACAGCCGCGGCTTCCCATCGTTCCTGCACGGGTGTGTTGTTGGTAAAGCCCATTTGCGCGTGGATGGGTAGGGGGGGCAAGGACTGGACTGGCGGTGACGGTTGGGTGCGGGCAGCATGCGAGCATGGCTCAGGCCTGGGCTTCACTGCCCAGCCTGGCAGAGCCTCACACGCCCACGCTGCCACAGGCCTCCGCACATGTAAGGCTGTGTAGGGTGTGCGTGGTAAGGCAGGAATCCGCAGGAGCAGATGTGGGCGGGGGGCAAGGACCGGACTGGCGGTGACGGTTGGGTGCGGGCAGCATGCGAGCATGGCTCAGGCCTGGGCTTCACTGCCCAGCCTGGCAGAGCCTCACACGCCCACGCTGCCACAGGCCTCCGCACATGTAAGGCTGTGTAGGGTGTGCGTGGTAAGGCAGGAATCCGCGGGAGCAGGTGTCGGAGGGGGGCAAGGACTGGACTGGCGGTGACGGTTGGGTGCGGGCAGCATGCGAGCATGGCTCAAGCCTGGGCTTCACTGCCCAGCCTGGCAGAGCCTCACACGCCCACGCTGCCACAGGCCTCCGCACATGTAAGGCTGTGTAGGGTGTGCGTGGTAAGGCAGGAATCCGCCAGTGGGTGGTGGCAGTAGGTGTGGGCGTTGGCGTTGGCAGTGGGCGCGAGCGAAGGTGCGGGCGGGGGTGTGGGCGGTGACATTGGTGTGGGCGGTGGAGGTGGAGGTGGCGGCGGCAGTGGCGGTGGGCGTGGGCGTGCGTGTGGGCGTGGGCGTGGGCGTGGGCGTGGGCGTGGGCGTCGGCGTGGGCCGTGGGCGTGGGCGTGGGCGTGGGCGTGGGCGTGGGCGTGGTCGTGGGCGTGGGCGTGGGCGTGGGCGTGGGCGTGGGCGTGGGCGTGGGCGTGGGCGTGGCGTGGGCGTGGGCGTGGGCGTGGGCGTGGGCGTGGGCGTGGGCGTGGGCGTGGGCGGGGCGTGGGCGGTGGGCGTGGGCGTGGGCGTGGGCGTGGCGTGGGCGTGGGCGTGGGCGTGGGCGTGGCGGTGGCGTGGGCGTGGGCGTGGGCGTGGCGTGGGCGTGGCCGTGGGCGTGGGCGTGGGCGTGGCGTGGGCATGGGCGTGGGCGTGGGCGTGGGCGTGGGCGTGGGCGTGGGCGTGGGCCGTGGGCGTGGGGCGTGGGCGTGGGCGTGGGCGTGGGCGTGGGCGTGGGCGTGGGCGTGGGCGTGGGCGTGGGGCGTGGGCGTGGGCGTGGGCGTGGGCGTGGGGCGTGGGCGTGGGCGTGGGCGTGGGCGTGGGCGTGGGCGTGGGCGTGGGCGTGGGCGTGGGCGTGGGCGTGGGCGTGGGCGTGGGCGTGGGCGTGGGCGTGGGCGTGGGCGTGGGCGTGGGCGTGGGCGTGGGCGTGGGCGTGGGCGTGGGCGTGGGCGTGGGCGTGGGGCGTGGGCGTGGGGCGTGGGCGTGGGCGTGGGCGTGGGCGTGGGCGTGGGCGTGGGCGTGGGCGTGGGCGTGGGCGTGGGCGTGGGCGTGGGGGCATGGGCGTCGGCGTGGGCATGGGCGTGGGCGTGGGCGTGGGCATGGGCGTGGGCGTGGGTGTGGGCGTAGGCGTGGGTGTGGGCGTGGGCATGGGCGTGGGCGTGGTGTGGCGTGGGCGTGGGCGTGGGCTGGGCGTGGGCGTGGGCGTGGGCGTGCGTGTGGGCGTGGGCGTGGGCGTGCGCGTGGGCGTGGGCGTGGGCGTGGGCGTGGGCGTGGGCGTGGGCGTGGGCGTGGGCGTGGGTGGTGGCGGTGGGCGTGGGTGTGGGCGTGGGCGTGCGTGTGGGCGTGGGCGTGGGCGTGGGCGGTGGCGGTGGTGTGGGTGGTGGCAGTAGGTGTGGGCGTGGGCGTGGGTGTGGTTGGTGGCGTGGGCAGGGTGGGGCGGGGCATGGTGTCGGTGTCAGTGTCAGTGGTGGTGGTGGTGGTGGTGGTGGTGGTGGCGTGGGCTTGGGCGTGGGCATGGATGCGGGCGTTGGCGTTGGCGTTGGTGCTGGTGTTGGTGTTGGTGTTGGCGTTGGTGTTGGCAGTGGGCGCGAGCGCAGGTGCGGGCGGGGGCGGGGGCGGTGACATGGGTGTGGGCTGTGGAGGTGGAGGTGGTGGTGGAGGTGGCCGTGGCAGTGGCGGTGGGCTTGGGTGTGGGCGAGGGTGTGGGTGTGGGCGTGGGCATGGGTGTGGGTGTGGGTGTGGGTGTGGGTGTGGGTGTGGGTGTGGGTGTGGGTGTGGGTGTGGGCGTGGGTGTTTGTGTTTGCGTTTGCGTTGGTGTTGGCGGTGGCGGTGGTGGTGGTGTGGGCGGTGGCAGTGGTGGTGGCGGTGGCGGTGGTGGTGGGAAGCAGAAGGTCTCCATGCCGTTGCTGCCTGCCGGGAACGGTGGCTGCACGGTCTCGTCGTACTTCCAGCCGTTCTTCTTGGCTAGCGTCAGCACCCTGGTGAGGTTCGTGAACCCCTCCAAGGTGGTCAGCCGCACGTCCATGGTCACCGAGAACAGGAGCATGCGCTTCTCGGCGGCCGGCAGTCCCTGGAACAGCTCGATCACCGTGCGGGCGTGTTGGTGTGGGGGTCCGGTGAGCTGGGGAAGCCGCCTGCCGGCTCGGTGGGCCAGTGCGCCAGGGGATGGGGGCACTGGCGCGGTTGGAACTGCTCCGGCGTATAGCTGTTGCAGGCTAGGCAGCCGGACTGTTCCCGAAACAGGGTCTTGGTGGTGGCAGGCCACACGCCCGCGGGGCCTTGACTGCCCCCACCACTGCTGCCAGAGCCCCCATGGCTGGTGCTGGTGCTGGGCTGGGTGCGGGGGGCCAGGTGCAGGCTCCACGCCAGGCTGCCTTTCGGCGGGCTGCCTTGGAACAGCTGGGTGCGCAGAGCTTGGATGCCGGGGGACACCTGTGGGCCCCAGGCCCGCTGTGGGCTGGCGCACGCGGGCGGCGGGCTGCCGTCCCGGGCTGGTGGCGGGGTGATGTCCCCCGCCGACTCGTCCAAGTCCCGCGCTCTGCCCGCCTATGCCCGCGGGGGCTGCCGGCGGCAGGGCGGCCGGTGGCAGGGTTGCCGGCGGCTGGGCTGTCGGCGGCCGGGCTGCTGGTGGCAGGGCTGCCGCGGCTGGGGTTGCGGCGCCGGCCCCAGTTGGGCCCGCAGGCCCAGCCGACGCTGGCTCTGGAAGGCTGGCTCGGTGCCACCGCTCCTGAAGCTGTAGGATGGCCGGGTCGAGTTGGGTGGCTGGCGCTACCGCCCCCGTCACCACCCCTGCTGCTGCCATCCCCCCCGCCGTGGTTGGGCCTGTCACCGCCTGTTGCAGCAGCATCGGCGCCACCCCGCTGGCCGTCACACCGGCGCCCGCGGCTTGCTGCTGCGTGCAGAAGTCCTGGTACCGCTGCAGGTACTCCGCGACGACCTCCGACCTCGACGACAGGGCCAGAGCGGGGGTGACACGGGTCGCTGCTGTGGTGTCCGGTTGGAAGGCGTTGGGTATGCTGGTCACGGTTGTGCCGGCGCTGTTAGCCAGGTGATGGTGGTGGCGGTGGCGTGGGTGGTGGCAGTGGGCGTGGGGTGGTGGCGGTGGCTCGGGTGTGGGCGGGGGCATGAGTGTTTGCGTGGGTGGGGGCATGGGCATTGGCGTGGATTGGTGTTGGCGTGGGTGTTGGCGGGGGCATGGGCATGGGCACGGATGGGCGTTCGCGTGGGTGTTGGCAGAGGCATGATGGATGGGTGTTGGCGTGGGCATGGGTGTTGGCGTTGGCATTGGTGTGGGCGGGGTGGGGCGGGGCGGGGCGGGGCAGGGGGGGGGGGGGGCGGGGCCATTCGAATTGAGATTAACAACAACAACATTGTTACATGGATTCGGGTCCATGTAGGCCCCACTAACTCATCAGGAGTTCGGAGGCGCGACAGACACGTGCCGAAATCAGGCTATAGCGACCCGACAGATCGAGCTACTTGCTTTATAGAGCGCTCACCACCATCCTTAAGGCCTCATCTGATCCCGTCAACCAAGATCTAAACTCGTCCAGACAGCAACTAACTCATAGGCATTTCACCCGATCGAAATCGGGGGGTTGTATGGGAATCGAACCCATGACCTCGAGTGAATACGTCCCCTTGACGCTATCCAAACGAAGCGGAACCTCCCAACCCACGAATTGAGATGGCCAGATTCAGATGGACTCGCAGGGGGTAGTACTGCAGTAGTCCCGCGTTAGCAGCCTGGTCTGCGGCCCTGGCGTCAGCCAGGATTAGCGACTTATCCTCCTCATGGCCCTGGCTATGCAGTGCGGCGGCCCCGAGCGAAAGTGCCTGGCAGCAAAGGCGATTCTGGCGAAATGGCAGCTGCAACGCCGGCACGTGTAACTGCCGTTCGCGTGAGATAGTGCATTGCCTTCGAAGGCTCGCCTAGGCCACAATAGGTGGGGTTGGATCGCTCTGGCTGGAGAGTCCATAGCTGCAGGTCGCGCGCCAGCCACAAATCCATGCGAGTACACCTTCTGCACTAATACGCGGACGCTATACGCCGACGCGGACAGCAATACCAATACATATAGCCAGGACAGACTAAAGACCAGCTTACTGCTGCTTTGACAGAGTTAGGCGCAATTGGTAACGCGGGGGGCGTGGTTGATATTGTGGCGCTGTGAACTCTTAGGTAGTTGCAGTATGTTACAATGTATTGGAACTGCGAAAATACGCGGTGCAAAAGAGGCGCCCGCCGTCCGAATTGGGGCATCGGCATTCGGACATGATTCCGCTTTCGGACACGCCCTGTTTGGGCCCGAGCTGCCGTCCGAACACCCCCCGTTCGAACCGGTTCGGACCAGGTTCGGACCAGGATCGGACCAGGTTCGGACCAGGTTCGGACAAAAATGCCCAGTTTCGAACGCCCTGTGTTTCCCCGAGTGCAGCTTGCCTGCTGCGCAACTCGCCCCTGAAGGTGCCATACCTGGGCCAGACTGTCCATGTGCATGCAGATGTGCGGCCAGTCATTCCAGGCACCTACACGGTAGCTGTCAAGATGATTGGCGGGCCCGGCTGGGCCGCTGTTGTGGGGCGCACGGAGGCCGTCCTGCATGCGGCGGGCTACACCACCACGTCCGACCCAGACGACCTCAGCGGTGTCTACGTGGTGTCCGAGCGCTTGGCGCAGATGGTTGGCCCGAAGGGGCAGCCTCTTGCACCTGCTGGTACGGGCATCACCAACCATGTCATTGCCTGTCTGCGGGGCACAGCCAATGACCCGCTGCTTGCTAAGCTGCATGGCGCCCGTTTTGAGCTGCAAGGCGAGGAGCCCATGCTGGTGGACGTCTGCAGCAGCAAGGCGGCTGAACTTCTCCTGGAGGCAGCGGCGGCGGCCGGTGTTGCTGCCCCCCAGGGGGCTGCGGCGGGGGCCCTTGCCCCAGGCAGGGTCCCCACCGCCGCTGGCGGCCTGGGCCGTTCTCCCTCAGTGGCAGGGGTGCCGCTAGCGGCCGCGGCCGCTGCTGTGCAGGGGCTGGGTGCCGCCGGAACCGACGTTGAGATGCAGGAGGCGGGCGGCTTGGGCGGTGTCGCAGGAGCCGCCACTGGTGCAGCGTCCGGGCCGGGAATGGGCAGCCGCACTCCGGCTGTGGTGCTGCCCGCGGCGTCAGCAGCCGCCGCTGGCGTGCCGCTGGGTAGCGTGTCGTCGCCAGTGCAGCCCCGGGTCGGGGTGGGGTGGGTGGGTGGGTGCGGGATGGGGTGGCGGTAGGTGATTTGGTTCAGGTGGTTTTGGTTTTTTCAGGTGGTTTGTCTCATCAGACTTCTTCTCTTCTCTTCTTGCCCTGTCGGGATTCTGGTCGAGTACGAGACGGCACGCTCAGTATTCAGCGCTCTAAACAAGGACATGCGCAAGCATGCCCAGCTGTGCAAAACGCAGCCCCAGGACCCAGCCCCTCTCATGCAAAGCCCTCGACCGCACCCGCGCACACGCCAGCTAGCCCCTGCCCTCACGGCCCTGCTAAATGCCAACCAACACCCTCCACAACTTAACACGGTCCACACCTACCTCCACGAGAAGGAACAGGCGGCTGCCGCAGCCGCCACCGCTGGCCCCATGGATGTTGACAAGCCTGCATCAGCAGCAGACGACATGGATATCGATACCGCACAGGTGGCACCCACCCACGCACCCCACCCCAGGCGCGACGGCGCGCGCCTCAACTGGCAGCTTGCCAGGACCCGAGTCGTCAAGGACCTGATTCACCCCCGCACAGACGACTGCACCAACGGTGACGCGCAACTGACCTACGACCTCGACAATGACGGACAGGAACTTGAGTCCGTCCTATATGGCAGCAAGCAACAAAACATGACCGACAAGGACATTGAGAAGAAGCGCAAGGCCGGCGAAGACACATCTGGCTCCCGTGAACAGTACTTTACAGTACAATGGAAAGCCTCAGTCACACCCCCGGGCCTAGTGACTGCGTTTAAAACGCATGGGATACAAAACCGTCACGGAGGAACGTTGCTACAAGCATCCATTGCAAAACCGACCCAAAAAAACCCATCCGCCCAGGGGAGACGCCCCGCCAGCCGCGCCCCCCCACATGGAAGTCGAACCCGACATGCCTCCAGCCCCGGCCCCAGTCCAACCGCCTGCACCGGCTCCAGCCCCACCCGGCGCGCCCAGACCCACAGCACCTTGCGCCCCGCGCGCCGCACTCTTCTCGTCCTGGTCCACACGGCTCCTGTGCCGGGTCACATGGGCAGAGAGCAGCGAAAGGGAGCAAGACCTCAAGAACAACCCCGACTGGGATGACCTGCTGGCCGCCTGCAACGAACGGCTTGCTGCCGGGCCAGACGCCCCCATCCGCCCCACCCGCCCGCCGAGGGACCGGAACCTGACCATGCGCCAGCGACAAGGCAGGCACGACCCGGCTGAGGATGACCTCGCTGCCCGGGCACGCGAAATCCGGGCCACAACCACCATCTGTACCAGCCCCTGCAACCCGTACAAGGACACCACGCCCCCAGGCACCTACATTATCACCACACCCACAACCACAGGCAGGGCTGCACCGACGCAAGCCAACGTCTATGACCCCAACGGCCGGTGGATAGGCACTATCACATACCTTCGCCTGCAAGCGCTGTGGGACCGCTTCCACCGGACCACCGCCCGTGCCCGAGCCTTCGAGGAGGCCGTTGCAGCTCTGCTCCACCGCTACCGCCGCGACCCAGACCAAACCGACCGGAAGGCCGCCCCACAGCACCAAACGTCGCTCCCTGCGAGCACCACCACGGCCATCATTCGAGCCCTGCACAACATAGGGGAAGGACCGGTGAGTGAGTTGTTTGCCTCCCCCCTAAACGCCACAACAGAAGCAGACGAATACGGGAGCCGTGAAGCAGCGGATTCGGCCTTCGGAGCAAGGCATGACGCCTACAGCATAGCATGGACGGGCCTCCACTACGCCCACCCGCCGGGCACACCTGAGGCTGCACGAAAGGCCCTCCTCTGGGCGCTTGCCAGCGCTGAGACCACGCGCACTTCCCAAGACCCCACCCTGGTCCTTCTCGCACTCCCCAAATGTGCAACCTACCCACACACGCAGTGGCTGTGCCACCCGCTCTGCCAGCAGCTCACCACATGGGTCGGCGGTGAGACCGGCACGCCAGGCACTGCCGGCATGGAGCCCGGCCTTGGAAGCAACGGCACCCTGCAGCGGCAGAGAGGGGTGGTACTGGTGGCTGTCGGGAACCCTGCCGGCCTCGCGGCCCTCTCGGGCGGCTGGAAGGGGCTGCGCGCCACCCTGCTCGAAGGCCCTCTCACGCCTGCCTCCGTGGCAGGGACGCACCTCCGACCTGACACGCCCAGCCCCCGAACGTGCCCGAACATTCCGCTCCACCTCCTTAAACACGCCAAATACCTTACCACGCACCAACCCACCGGCCCAATACCTTACCACGCACCAACCCACCGGCCCGACAGCCACTCCGCACGGCGGCCCGCCCAGGTTCAATCGGACGCAATTCCAGCGACCACTGGCACTGGCGCACAGCCCAGATGACATAGTCTGGACCGACGGTTCAGTAATAAAGGTAAGAACTGAAAATGGACAAGAAGCACAGTTCGCCGGCGCCTGTGCCTGGCACAAAGACCGCACTGTCTATGTAAATCCCAATGGTGTGGGCTGCACAAATACGATTACAAGAGCAGAGCTGGCAGCCATCAGGGCCGCCCTGGAAGAATTTGGTGGTGAAGACAAAGTATTCGCGAAAACAACGCTAACCATTGCAAGCGACTCTGCAGCCAGTTTGTACTTAATCAAACGTGCTATCAACGAACCTCGTCGACTACATTTAAGCAAACATCAGGCACTCTTGAAGTCCATCGCCGACTTGCTCCATGCACGAGCGAAGCGAAACGCGAACACTGTTTTCCTCAAAGTAGTCTCCCACACGGGTCTACATGGTAATGAAGAAGCTGATAAAGGGGCTGCCGCTGTGGCGTCCAAAGAAACGCCCGCGGACATGTCCGAACACGCCGACAATAACCCACACGCGTCCCACTGGTGGCCCGCGACCCTCACCACCCGCGAGGACGGAAGCACGGCCCAATACTACGTTTCAGACCTGAACCGGGGCCTGCTCAAGGCCCTGAACCCCGCCTCCCATGGCGGGCACGCCAAACCGACTTTGTACACCACTAAGTGGGCGGAGTCTGCCCAGCACCTGGACACCCGAGCCAGCACAGCCTACATGACCCATGCCGACGCTGGACACAGCCTACGGCGCTTCATCCAGAATGCTCGTCAAGGGGGCATGGTCTGCCCTGCCCGCCTTGCTCTGTACAAACTACGCACCAGCGACACATGCGCGCTCTGTGCCCCCTTGCATGCACGAGCTGGCTCCCCCCCGGAGAGGGGCACCGCCGGACACATTGCAGGGCACTGCGCCCACCCCCAGCTGGTGGGGGCACGTATCGCAAAACACAATGCGGCCGTACGTATGATCGCCGAATGCATCCACAGGGGCAGCAGTGGCGGCGGCTACATGCTCATGGATGCAAGCAGCGCCGCGGACCGGCCTGAATACTGTGCGGGCAACTGCCCCCCAAAGTGGATGCTACGCCCCGAGGTCCCCAAAGCCGACCGGGAAAGAATGCGCCCGGACATTCTCTTCATCCCAACCTTGCCACGAACCGCAGTTGGTGCAAATGGGCCGAGTGACCTAAGCCCCAACGCCCGGCGGCAACACAAGGTGTACATCATCGAGGTTGGTTACACCTCCGACCTGCACCACAGCGAGAAGTGTGACCAGAAACAAGCACAGCATAGCCGTCTGGCCGACGCGCTGCGTGCCGCCGGCTGGGATGTTGTCTACAAGCACGAGCAGATCGTTACGCTGGGGCATGGTGGCACCGTCACAAACACCCTTGAGCCCCTCCTCCGCACCCTCGGTGCCACTTCTCACACCGCGCAATCCTGCTGTACACGCATTCACATGCACAGCGTCGTTAGCCTGCGTACAACGGCACTGCTGTACTACCGGCTCGAGCGTGAGACGGGAGTAGTGACCTCACGCACCACTGGACGCCCGGCCGATGCCGTCACAGGTGGGCCTGCCCCACGTGAGCCCGGTTAAGTCCACTCATGTTGCTCCACGGTGGGGTGAGCGCAACTCACTCCTCCTTAAGAAACGCGGCCTCCTCTGTGAACCGCGTACATATTATTATTATTATTATTATTCGGGATTCTGGTCTCCAAGACCAGGCTGCTTCGGGTCTCTTTGCCCAGCGGTTGGGAGGCAGTGCGTCTGCTTCCGTTCAATCCTGTAAGGATGAATCCTAAAAAAAAAAAAGAACCCTGACAGGGCCAAAAGAAAAAGGAAAGAAAAAGAAAGAGGAAAAAACCCGAGGGCGCGCACGCACAGGCGCCGCCTCGCCAACACCTAAACTTCTTCTTCTTATTGTTACAGGGGGGAGAACAGCGAGTACTCGCTGACTGCCTGAAACTCTGGCAGAAACCGGTCGAAAGCGACCATCACCAGCTGGACCTAAACGGCGCGGCAGCAGGTGCCTATGGCTCCTCAGAGCCTACCCAACTGCCCATAAACGCCGAGCCTGACCACGGCCACAGCAAGCCGCGCGGCTACCCCCTCACCGCCACAAAAACCACGACCTGCACACGCCTCAGCCCTCAGCAGGGCTGCTAAAAGGGCCACACCTAGACACCTAGCAGCCCCACCGCACCACACACCCAGCGGTTAAACCGCTCTACACCCCAAGCGGCAGCGCCGCACAACACCACAACTGGCAGCAACGCACACCAACCCCTCTCCCTCCGGCCCAGCAGAACAAACAAAGACAGACAACAGAGCTCTCCAGTTGCCAGGCCCAGAGCTCAGCTTGACGGGTCTTGAATCTTATCCAGAGCTCTCCAGTTGGCAGGCCCAGAGCTCAGCTTGAACGGGTCTTGAATCTTGGCCAGAGCTCGCCAGTTGGCAGGCCCAGAGCTCAGCTTGGCGGGTCTTGAGTCTTGGCCAGAGCTCTCCAGTTGGCAGGCCCAGAGCTCAGCTTGACGGGTCTTGAAACTTGTCCAGAGCTCTCCAGTTGGCAGGCCCAGAGCTCCAATCCTACACCCCTGAAAACTCCCTGTACCGCCTCCACCTTAGGGCGCCTGCACAGGTGATGAGAACGTCAGCTTCAGGCGCAGCTGCGGCGACCCACCGTCCACTTGATCCACTTCACAAAGGGCCCCACTCGCCGACCAGATAGCCACAAAGCGCTCCAGCTTGGCGGCTTTCAACTGCGCAGTGAGCAGCTGAGTGGGAAGAGCCGACAGGGTTTCAGGTGTAAGAGTAGCAGCAGTGAACCGCAGTTGCATGACCCTTCGCAGCTCTGTGATCACCTCCCTGACCACGTACACCGACGTCTGCTGGGCCGGCTCACGAGACCAGTATGCACTCCAGATGGCGTTCAGAAACGTGGCCCGCAACGTGCTCCACAACAGGGCGCCCGCCCCTTGTGGGCTTGAAGCCCAGATGCCCATGTCGTCCCCCAGCATGAAGGCCGCATTGGAGACCGGCGGAGGCACCGCCTGTGGCGCGATGTGGGCCCACAGCTGCTGCAGCCATGTCCGCGCCTGTGTGTAGGCGGGGCACTCCAGGAAGACATGCGTCAGGCTTGCCCACGCCCGCGGGCCAGGCGGCCCGCAGGCGTGGTGAGGGCAATAAGGCCCCAGACCCCGGCGCCCTGCAGCAGACGACCGTGGAAAGACGCCCTTGCCCGCCCTGTACAAACCACACGGCAGGTAGGCATGCTGTAGCCGGTAGACCAGCACCTTGGCTCCCCGACTGGCGTGGCTGTCCCACAGCCGCTGCCACGTGCGGTGCAGCGCGCCCGCATCCGGTGGTGGTGTTGCCGGCGTTGGTACAGCAGGGATGGCCCCCGCAGCGGCAGCCGCGGGCGGGCCAGTGCTGGGCCCCGCCCCTGTAGCTACAGCTCCTGCTGCGGCCTGCGCCAGCAGCCTTGATGATCTCCGCTGCCCCTCGCTGGACGGCTGGGAGGCAGACCCGTACCCCTGCAGTTCCCTGGCTGGCGTGTTCTGCTGCTGTGCCGCAGCTGAAGTGCGGTGGAGCCAGGGCTCCAGGGCCACCGGGTTGTTGCGGAAGTGCTGCGCCTGAGACGCCGTCAGCTGGGTAGCTGCGCGCTGCCACTCCGCTTCCTTCTCAGCCAGCCGTGACGTTGCTGCCGGCGGGCTGGCCGAGCCAGCTGGCTGTGCGGCTGCTGCTGCGACTGCTTCCGGGCTGGGCATGGCTGCCGGGCGCGTGGGGGCAGGTGGTGCTGCGGGGTTGGCCCTGGTGACGGCCCGCCTCACCTCACGCACGGTGTAGTCCGCCAGGCTGATCCCCGCCACCCGGCAGCGCTCAGGGTGAGCCACCACCTCCGCTTCCGGCGCCAAGAATGACGGCACCCGCGGCCAAGCAGCCCCCCGTTCATGTGGAGCCGCCGCATCATACGCTGCACGCTCACGGGACCAGTACGCACACCAGAGGGCGTACAGGAACGTGGCCCGCAGTGTGCTCCACAGCAGCACGCCCGCGCCGCGCGGGCTGGAGGCCCACGCGCCCATGTGGTCCCCAAGCATGAAGGCCGCGTCCGTCACCGGCGGCGGCGCCGCCTGGGGCGCCACGCAGGCCCACAGCTGCTGCAGCCACGCCCGTGCCTGCGCATAAGCCGGGCACTCCAGGAACACGTGCGTCAGGCTGGCCCACGCGTGCGTCAGGCGGCCCGCAGGCGGGGTGAGGGCAATGCGGCCCCAACCCCCCGCGCCCCGTGGCCACCCGTGGCCGAATGCCCTTGCCTGCCCGGTACAACCCGCAGGGCAGGTAAGCATGTTGCAGCCGGTATACCAGCACCTTTGCGGCTCGAGTGGCGTGGCTGTCCCACAAGCGCTGCCACAAGCCGCGCAGCAGCGCCCCATCCGGGGGCGGCGGCCGAGGGGTGCCCTCAACGGTCCTCGACTTCCGCTCACAATCGCCGCCTTTGCTCCCTACATGTCCGTCGCGCCTTGCTGTTGGACGCTCCTACCTGGCGCTCTTCTGTTCGAGTCCAGGTGAGTATTCTAGTATGGGGATTTGGTCTGTAATGGGGTCCGCGCGCGGCTCGCACGGCTGACATGGCTCTGGACTCCGTCGTCAACCTGCCGCTCCATTGTCCAAGCCCGCCCGGCCAAATACGGTGATATTCAGTAGCTCGCACAGGCGGCTGCGTTTCCCAGCTCAGCGCAGTCGTGTTCGCATTTTGTTTCTCACCGGGACTGTTCACCAGTAACCCCCGTGCGCCCGGCAGCCATGCCGAGCCCAGCAGCAGTAGCAGCAGCAGCCGCACAGGATGAATCCTCAAAAAAAAACAGCCAAGTGGCTCGACCAGCCCGCCGACAGCAACATCACGGCTCGCTGAGAAGGAAGCGGAGTGGCAGCGCGCAGCTACCCAGCTGGCGGCGTCGCAGGCACAGCACTTCCGCAACAACCCAGTGGCCCTGGACCCCTGGCTCCACCGCACCTCAGCTGCTACCGGACAGCAGAGCACGCTGGCGCGCGAGCTACGGTCGTACGCGTCACCCACCCAGCCGTCGGGCGAGGGGCCGCGGCGTTCAGCGCGGTTGCAGGAGCAGACGGCGGGCGGCGCAGGGCCTAGCATGTCCATTGCAGGGTTAACCACCATGTTAACCAGTGGAACCAGCAAACGGACTGGTAACCTACAGCTGGTAACCAGTTGAGAGCTTTCTGACCATGTGCCGCATACCCACCACTCCTGACCCATGGTTACCACGCACTACCGCTGGTGACTGGTGGTAACCATGCTGATTATTGGGAGGCTCTGTTGGTAGGAATCGACATGCCCAGGGCCCCGAGGGAGGGAGGGAGGGAGGGAGGGAGGGAGGGAGGGAGGGAGGGAGGGAGGGAGGGAGGGAGGGAGGGAGGGAGGGAGGGAGGGAGGGAGGGAGGGAGGGAGGGAGGGAGGGAGGGAGGGAGGGAGGGAGGGAGGGAGGGAGGGGGGAGGGAGGGAGGGAGGGAGGGAGGGAGGGAGGGAGGGAGGGAGGGAGGGAGGGAGGGAGGGAGGGAGGGAGGGAGGGAGGGAGGGAGGGAGGGAGGGAGGGAGGGAGGGAGGGAGGGAGGGAGGGAGGGAAGGGAGGGAGGGAGGGAGGGAGGGAGGGAGGGAGGGAGGGAGGGAGGGAGGGAGGGAGGGAGGGAGGGAGGGAGGGAGGGAGGGAGGGAGGGAGGAGGAGGGAGGGAGGGAGGGAGGGAGGGAGGGAGGGAGGGAGGGAGGGAGGGAGGAGGGAGGGAGGGAGGAGGGAGGGAGGGAGGGAGGGGGGGAGGGAGGGAGGGAGGGAGGGAGGGAGGAGGGAGGGCTCTGCCCTACGCTAAGTTCAGGGAGCTACGGCGACCGGCTGGCTTCATGACACAGGACAGGCACATGGAGAAACGTACTGGCTTACAGGACAGGGCACATACGCCCCCCTCCAATCAAATCTACCGTATATCCTCATTCTCTCTACACTGCGGCCAATTCCTCATGTCACATTCCCATCCACAATCTATTGCATTCAAATGTCGTTCAGGGATACTCAGTCAGGGACCTACCCACTCTGATACCCAAAGCAGGTATTGCATCTGCCACGCACTGTGATAGGTGACACTTCATGTGCGATCGGTTGCATTGCACATCCTCCTCCTGCGTTCACAGCTCTGTGTGTTCATCTGCGCCACTGCCGTCTTCTATTACGTGATGCCAATGCGCTGGGCCGTCATCATCATCCTCGTTTGCATCGGCACCCGCTTGCGTGGGCACCTGAGCGTTGATGTCATCAGGAGTTGACTCGAAGATTGGAACCCAGGCATCCCATGGGTGCGGCGGGAGGTTTGCCGGTAGCCGTGGCAGGTCAATCCTTGCGGCGCACACGCGGCCAAACGTTTCCGCCTGGTACCACAGGGACCGGTTCGCTAGGCGCAGACAGCGCAGCTCAATGAAGGGGTGATTCGCATACGCAAAGCTATTGCGGTCGTATGTCACGTTCAGCTCCAGGAGCTCGTAGGCATCCGGGTTTGTGCGCATCCGCTCGATGACGTTCTTTGCGGTGACACAGCTCCCACCGAAGCTGCTAGCCGCTGCCATAACGCTGTCATCCCACACGCCGCCATTCAGCGCACACTGCTGCGGGCTGGGGGCGTGGTTGACAAGGCAGCGCCCGTGCACGTAGTGGATCTGCAGGTGTGTGGGAACAGGATCTGAGAAAGTCACAAACAGTTTGGCACCCCCGCACACCATACAACATGCACATCTCAATCCCATGATTCAAACAATCCCTCAATGTGTGCCCCCCCCCACGTCCCAGGCCCAGCCCCCAGCCGAGCCCCTGCCCCCCAGTCAGGCCTAGTTCAGTCTGACCCACAACGGTCCATCCCGCATTTGCCTGTGCTTCGCTCGCTTGGTTTTGTTTTTGTTAATAAGGACGACGTAATGTAATATGGGCTGGTATATACACTCCCCCGTCGATTTTTGTCTTACTACCTGTGCGTGCCTTCTCAGTGTCCGGCCGCCAAGCTTGGGTGGCATTCCTGGTCGTCGGCGCACCCAGCATGCCCTCTCCAACTGCTTCAACCTAACGAGTATTTTGTTGTATCACCTTGACTGCATTGCTTAACTCCGCTTCCTTTAGATTGGTTTAGTTTGGGCTGATAAACACAACCCCTCCCACACACACACCCCTCTCCGTTTCCCTCTTTGCGTTTTTTGGAATCCGGTCTCTTCAACCAAGGCTTCTTTCCCCAATCCAGTGATTAACATTAATAGAGAGTGTATCAGGCATTTATATAGATGCTTAACATTAGTGAATGGCGAAGGACACGTCAAGTCATCATTTAACGTCGGTGTGAAGACCCCTTAGGAAGGGCTTGAACTGATTCAGTACGTATACATGAAGGAATAAAATAACGCAGAGATTGATGCACAAGGACGGATGCAGTCCATGCAGCACTTGCGCAACGCCGGGCCCGGCGAAAGCCATGCCAAAGCCAAAGCCAAAGCCAAAGCCAAAGCAAGATCAAAACTGTCGGCATGCCCCAATCTCGACGCAAAGCTGGCCAATCGTGGCCTGAGGCGCGTGGTTATTCCTTACAGGGTCGGCGACTGCTTCTTCAATTCTCTGGCATGGTTGCTGTTGAATTTTCTGGGGATCGAGACAAGCGTGCAAGCCAGCGAGCGAGGATGCGCAGCGCTGTGCTGCCCTGTGCCAGGGGTGCCACCCCTGCCCTGTGCTGCATGCCCCTTAGAAGGAAAGCGTAGACAGCAGGGGTCAGGGGTGGGAGACGCCTGGTGCCCCTATGGACTGTACACCGCAGATCTAATAGATCACGGTGTAAATCATGTCGCAAAAGTACAGGGAACCAAGTACAGGGATCCAAGTACAGGGAACCAAGTACAGGGATAGGCTCTGAGGAGCCATAGGCACCTGCTGCCGCGCCGTTTAGGTGTTGGAGAGGCGGCGCCTGTGCGTGCGCGCCCTCAGGTTTTTTCCTCTTTCTTTTTCTTTCCTTTTTCTTTTGGCCCTGTCAGGGTTCTGGTCTTCGGGTCCAGGCTGTGTTGGGGCTACATGCCCAGCAGCAGGGGGGCAGTGCGTCTGCCTCCGTCCAACTCTGTAAGGAAGAAGTATCAAAAAAAAGGGATCCAAGTACAGGGAACCAAGTACCGGGAACGTGCCGTGCACGTCGTGGCCTTCAACTTCGGCCTGTGCGTGCTTGAGCTCTTCAGGGTTTTCCTGCTGTAATCATTGGCTGCCCTTCCGGTCCTTTATTCATGTCTGCACATTACAGCATGCATCCTTTGCTGTGCGACGAAGCCTGCACATATTATTGGGGCGAGCCCTCGTGCTGTGTAGCTGAGGGGTTTACCACCACGTACAAACACACACACACACACACACACACACACACACACACACACACACACACACACACACACACACACACGGCGGCGGCAGCAGCGGGGGCGGACGCCGACCCAGATGAGGTCCCGCCCACGCAGCTGACGCCGCCACAGCCAGGCGTCAACCCCATCGAGCTTGCGTGCGCTCGTGCAGTCGCGGACTTTTGGTCGCGGCTGCTGCAGTTCGCGCAACTCGGTGTGCCCCGAAAGGGCTGGGAAGGTGTTGACGCCACCCACCCGATCCTAGCGGTGGTGGATGGGATGCTGCTCTGCGTGCTTCCGCAAGCTATGGAGCTGGAGCTGGAGGAGTGACCGGGATCAGCCCTCTAGAGTAGAAGAATCGCCATAGCAATGAGCCGCGGACATAGCGGCTGAATCTAGGGACCAGCAGGGTTGGGAAGGGTTGGGAGGGTCAAGGGGAGTGTGCGCCAGGGTTTCGGGTCAACGGAGCTGAGGATGGATTGGGTGCCGGAGCACCCCGGGCGTTTCTCGGCCAAGACCGGCCTGGTAGTCTGACGCGTTTGTGGCTGCCCTTTGGCATAGTCTGCCCTGGCGTCGAGTGCTGGTTAGGTTGTTGTCGAGGCTGTGAAAGGCTGCGGGGTCGCTGGACTCAGCCCCGTAGCCACCTGTCGCTGTGCTGTTGCGTGTGGTGTGTCGTCTGTCCGGTGCTCGTGTTGCTGCGGTGCTGGCCCTCCAGCCTAGAGGTTTGTGAGCCCGCTGGGCCCTGCGTTGTAGTACCAGCAGTAACCCTTCTGAGGCTACTGGCGTGGTCCAGGTTGGTTGGAGCGTCCCCCCGGTGGACTCCAGAGCTTGGCTGCGCTCTGGGCAGGGGAGACGCGTGATAGCGGCAGCGTGTGGCCTAAATGCCTCGCTGTCGCTGGCTGTCCCAAGTACTCGATCACGAGACTCGTCAGGCCGGCTGTAAACCCGTTGTTACACACACACACACACACACACACACACACACACACACACACACACACACACACACACACACACACACACACACACACACACCACACACACACACACACACACACACACACACACACACACACACACACACACACACACACACACACACACACACACACACACACACACACACACACACACAAACAGCGAGCGAGCGAGCGAGCGAGCCAACGTAGCGACATTTTGTTTGACGGTGCGCCACTCGGCCACCAAAGCTATGCCTACTGCTTAAATATCTTTATTTAGCCTGTAGGAAAATGAGCCGCAAAGCTGCAGCGGACCGGGGAGCGCGCAAGAAGGCAAAATTGACCGAGCCTTCGAAGCCTCGCCCGGGCCAGCTCGTCGAAATCACAGAATCCAGCGTCTCAGCAGCTAGCGGCGTTAACCGGGTGTACCATGATGACCTTGTGTCGTTCGCTGTCACCGTCGGGTTCGCGGCCAGTTCAAATGAGTAGGTCGTGAAGCAGCTCGCTGGAGGCACCGGCATTATTGGCGAGGCAATACTTGCCGCGATGGATATCCACCCGGACGAGGCCCAGCCTTGCCTCGGCTGCCCGGCGGTTTACAGCCGCGCGGAGGCGAAGGGTAAGCCGGCGCAGCTTGTGACGGTTGTGCGGGTTCATCTCACCAGCGGCGCCTTCTCGCGGCTCGCGGCAAGCCCTGCCCTGGCCTACGACCAGCTCTCCCTGGGCACCATGCCACTCGGCCCAGACGGCCCGGACGGCCAACCCGTCCACTTACCAGGTCACCGGCGTGCCCCCGTGCGTGCGCGCTGAGGCCATCAGCGGCTGGATGGGTAGCAGTCGCCCTGGGGCTGGACAGTGACCCCAGCCAGGTGGTGTCGGCGGTGCGAGTGAAGAACACCGCCCTGGTCGACCTGACTCTGGCACCCCGGGCGCCGCAGCCACCCCAGCTCCAGCCCTTCGCGTGCCGGGACCAGGGCCTCCAGGGCGTGCTGCGCTTCAGCCGCCCCCTGCAGCCGCACCGCCCGAAGGTCGCGCTCCTGCACACACCGGCACGCATGTCGCCGCCGGCCGCTGGCTCTGCGAGCCACGCGCAGCCGCAGAATAATAATAATAATATGTACGCGGTTCACAGAGGAGGCCGCGTTTCTTAAGGAGGAGTGAGTTGCGCTCACCCCACCGTGCGCGCGCAGCCGCAGCCACAGCCGCAGCCGCAGCCGCAGCCGCAGCCACAGCCGCAGCCGCAGCCCACGCCGCCGGCCACGCAGCAGCAGCACCCCCAGCCGCCCACACAGCAGCACACACAGTCGGTGGGGTCCGCAATGCCATCGCAGCTGCCGGACGGGACGGTGGGGTCCGCCGCTCCGTCACAGCAGCCGGACAGGACGGTGGGGTCAGCAATCCCCTCGCAGGGCGAGTCGCCACCCGCACACCTGACGGGCGGGGGGGGGGGCGGGAGCCAGCCCGCCAACTCCGCCGCCTCACCGCCGCTCCCAGAGACTGGCAGCCAGTCGGCGTCCACCGGTGCTGGCGGGGCCCCGCTGGGCACACCGCCTCCGCCCGCCCGGCCCGACGGGCTGGCGGTCACCGGGGCCACCCCCGCACCCGCACCCAGCTCTGGCGCCCCCACCCCAGGCGCCCTCCCCGCCGCCCCCAGCCCTGCGTCGTATGCTGCAGCCGCAGCGTCCCCGCCGGCCACCAGCGGCGCCCAGGGGGGCTCGCCACCGGGGGCCAGCCCTACCGGGCGTCTCAGCAGCCAAGGAGGCACCTCCAGCCGAGGCCGCGATCGCACCACACCGCCGGGCGCGCCGGCGAAAAAGCGGTCCTGCTCCCGCCTGGCCAAAGCGAGCGCGGAGGCCATGGCGGCGGCAGCGGTGGCCAAGGCGGCCAAGCAGCAGGAGCAGGAGCGGGTGAACGCGCAGCTCGCCCTCTACCGTGCCGACAAACTCCGGGAGAACTCCCAGGAGTGGCTAGCGATGAGAATCCTTGACAATCAGCGGAAGGCGCAAACTGCGGCGGCCCGGGCACAGCGCCTGTCCAACCTGGCCGCGGGCCCCACAGCGACGGACGCAGCACCCGGCACGGCGCCCCCTGCAGCAGATGCAGAGGTGGGGGCGCCGGCCTCGCAGTAATGCCCCCAGCTGCTGCTGCGGGCGGGCAGCTGGCAGCGGCCGGCGCCCAGCCGGCCGCAGCCGCCCGTCCGCGGCTCACGAGCCGGCCCTTGCGGATTGGCACGCACAATATGGGGGGACTGCGCCTGGAGAAGCCACGGGCGCAGGTCAGACTCGCAGCAGCAGTGCGGCAGTGGAGTGCGATGGGGCTAGACATCGTGTGCGTGCAGGAGACACACCACACATGTGAGGAGGACCACACTGCCTTACTGCGGGAGCTGCATGCAGCCGCCCAATACCGCCATATCCCTCAGTGGGAGGTCGCAGCGTACTCGTGGTCTCACTCCGCACACACGGCGGGTGTTGTGACCCTCGTCCGCAGCGACCTATGCCGAGCCGCCGCCCCCAAGGCGCTCCCTGTGGCGCCAGCGACGCCGCCAGGACGCAGCGCCTGCTGTACGCTGCAGTGGGGTGGACACACGCTGCGCGTGTGCAACGTGTACCTCCCCACAGCCAGCAGTGACCACGCGGCCGCCACACGTGCCGCCCTCTTCGACCTTTGCCTTGCACCAGCGGCCGCCGCAGCCGAGGCTGCTGGCGACACGCTGGTGCTGGCCGGGGACTTTAACTTCGTGGAGGAGCCCGCCCTGGATGCCACTGGCACGCGACCGGCTGATGCCGCCATCACACAGCTCTTCCGAGCAGCGGCGGGCAGCCTGGTGGACTCCTTCCGACACTGCCACCCCACCAAGCAGGCGTTCACGTTCTGCTACAAGGCCCCACAGCCTGGGCGTTCCCGCCTTGACCGCATCTACATCAGCCCCGCCGCAGCCAACTATGTGGTGTCGGCTGCCATCTCCCGCCTCGCACCCAGCGACCATCAGATCGCCTTCACTGAGCTAGTCGCAAAACAAGCGGAGAAGACAGGGTGCGGCCTGCGCAGAGTGCGCCTGCACTTCCTGAAACACAGGGACCTGAAGGCGCAGATGCGGGAGTGGATCACAGGGGAATGCGAGTCAGCCCCGCAGCCGGAGGACCCCCCAGACTCCATCCTGGCGTGGTGGCCGGGCTTCCAGCAGTGGTGGACTACCTTCTGCCACGCCCTGAAACGGACTGCCCGGGCGCGGCGCCTGAGCCCCGGCGCCCGCACGGTACAGCAGCAGGCCGTGGCAGAGCAGGCGGAGGCGGCAGTCACAGCGCAGCCGACGAGCCCAGACGCCCTAGCAGCCCTCGCCACCGCCATGGCCGACCTGGCCCAGGCCCTCCGAGCCGACGCCAGGGATGAGGTGCACGAGCGGCGCCTACAGCAGCTGCAGGACGGGGAGTGGCCCAGCCGCGGGCTCACCGCCCTCCTGCAATCCCTCACAGAATCACACGGCCCCACCCCTGTCGCGCTGAAAGACCCCGCCTCTGGCGCGCTCGTCAGCAACCCGCACAAGGTACCCCAGGTTGTCGCCAACTTCTGGCGGGACGTCAGCCGTGCCCCTGACACCACAGTGGAGGCGCAGGAGACCGTGCTCACAGCCCTGCGAGAGTCCGGCATCAGCCTACCCGCGGACGTGGACACGTCGGTGGGCGCCGTGGAGGTCTCGGCGGGCGAGGTGCGGACGGCGCTGGGCAGGATGGAGCCGGGCAAGGCGCCTGGCAAGGACGGCCTGCCCATCGACCTGTACAAGGCCTTTCGGGGCCCCCTCAGCCCAGTCCTCGCCACCCTCTTCAGTGCAGTCGGCAAAACGGGCCAGGCGCCCGAGGGCTTTCTGCATGGGGTCATCTCCGTGCTATACAAGAAGGGCGATGTCACGGAGCCAGGCAACTACCGCCCCATCACCCTACTCGGCACCGCGTACCGCATCCTGGCAAAGGTGCTGGCCAACCGGCTGGCGCCCGCGCTGGGAAAGGTGGTATCGCTGGAGCAGACCGCCTTCCTACCCGGACGCCTCATTGGCGCCAACATCCAGCTACTGCGGCTACTGCCGCATCTGCTGAAGCAGCAGCAGCGCACGGCCATCATTGCCTTCCTGGACTTCGCCAAGGCGTATGACACGATTGACCGCACCTTCCTCCTATCCGCCATGGAGGCAATGGGGGCCGGGCCGCAGCTGCGCGGGTGGGTCAGCACCCTCCTACAGCACACCACAGCGCAAGCTGTCGTCAACGGCCACTGGTCAGCACCAGTCGCCATGGTGGCGGGGGTCCGGCAGGGCTGCCCGCTGGCACCACTGCTGTACCTCTTTGTAGCCCAGGCGCTGCTGTGCTGGTTGCAGCGCCAGCAGGTGGGCATCCGCCTGCACCCTGACAGCACCGACCTGACCACGGCAGCGCAGTTTGCTGACGACACAAAGGTGCTCCTGGAGAGCGACGCGGCCGTGCCCAGCTTCCTGGCGGCCATGGACACCTTCAGCCGCGCATCAGGGCAGCACCTCAACCTCACCAAGGTGGAGCTGCTGCGGGTAGGCTACCCACCGGCCGCAGCTGCGCTGGGCGCTGCAGCCGAGGGCGGCGCCGCTGCTGAGGACGCCGCCACTACCGCCACGGCCGCAGCACCAGCTGCAGCTGCTGGGCCCCCCGCCACCGGTACGGCCCCTGCACCCGCGGCCCCGGCGGCCGCCACCGTACACGCCGCACCCACCCCAGCCGCCACCCACCCAGATGCCGCGCCCGGAGCCGACCCCGCGCCAGCCCCTGGCACAGCTATGCCAGATGCGGCCGCACAGGACCGCGTCTGCGGGCTGAAGGTGGTGGCCTCTGCCACCGCGCTCAGCGTGCCGTTCAGCAACGACCCTGCCCGCCTGCGGCTAGACTGGACCGCCCGCCTGCGGGAAGCCAAGCGGCGCCTGCAGCGCGTCGCCCACCTGGGGCTCTCCGCCTTTGGCCGTGCGAACACCGCGTCCGCCTACTGCACCTCTATGGTCACGTGGCACATGGAACACAGCGGCATGCCTGACGGCGTGGCACGGGAACTGGAGCGGCTCGTCGCACGCGTGGTGGACCGGCGCCTAGCTCCAGAGGCCACGGAGCAGCGCCTGACGGGCATCCCAACCGAGCTGCTGTACGGACACCCCACCGCCGGCAGCTTCGGAGCCCTGCCCCTCACACAGCACGTGCGCGGCCGGCACGCCACGTGGGCCGCCCACCTCGCCGCCCACGATGCCGCCCCCGCCAACGCGCTGCCTCAGCCCTGGTGTGTCGCGTACGCCGCGTTCCTCCATCACCACCACCCATCCATGCGGCCTAGCAGCGCCCTGACGGCAGTGCCAGCAGTGACGGGCGCGGGCGATGTTGTTCCCAGCCTGCCCCTCCCCGAGGACGCCGAGCGCACGGTGACGGCGCTAGGCTGGCTGCCGCCGGTGCAGGCGCTGGAACCCGCACCAGAACCAGGGGCCTGGTGCCTCACGGCACCCCTGTGGGGCAACCCGCTCCTTTGCCCTCCGCCCCCGGCTGAGGGCGGCGAGGCAGACCCGGACCTGGAGGCCGAGGAGGAGCCGGCGCCAGAAGCTACCCTTGCCAGCGCCGCGCAGTACACGCAGGGCCGCGGCCTTGACTACCACCACAGGGCACTACGTGCCTGTGCGCGGCTGCTCACCATTGGCGACCTGGTACGAGCATACGATGCGCGCCCGCTCGACACGGCCGCCATCGTCGACTGGGCAGGGTGGCTGAGAGCCCACTTGGGCCCAACAG
The DNA here is from genome assembly GCA_016834595.1 of Chlamydomonas schloesseri. Classification (NCBI taxonomy): domain Eukaryota; kingdom Viridiplantae; phylum Chlorophyta; class Chlorophyceae; order Chlamydomonadales; family Chlamydomonadaceae; genus Chlamydomonas; species Chlamydomonas schloesseri. The sequence goes on from JAEHOD010000091.1 coordinate 33,018, forward strand.
ACGCACGCCAGCGTCGCCGCGGCCCCACGCTCGCCGCCCTCCAGGGCCTGGTTGATGACATCCCACCAGCGTGGATAAACGCCGCACGGGCCCACGCCGCACAGCTTGCGGGCCCCAGCCCCGCCCCGCCCCCCGCCCCCTCCACCTCCTCCGTCATCAGCACCATCATCATGCCGCGCATGGGATGGGTGTTGCCCGGCACCGAGTCCGTCAAATTCCCCTGGAGAAGCTGACCGTCCGCATGGCCGCAGCCCTGCAGCTGGACAGCATAGCGGCACGCCGTGCCGGACTCCACGAGGACGATGAGCGGGCGGCCCTTGGCCTGCCGCCCCGCTCGGAGGCACGGCGTGAGGACCTGTCTGAAGCTGCGGCAGCGGCGCTCGGCACTCTTCGGGGCACCCTTGCGCGCCTGTGGCAGCACGTCCGGTGGGAGCGGCGCCATTTTGAGACTTTGTGGCGGCTGGCCATCGACGCCATGCCGCTGCCGGGCAACACTCACATGCCCACGGCTCGACGTGAGCCGTGCGGCTGTGGACAGTACGGCCATGGCAGCGCCACAACGGGGCCAGCCGCCGCCACCCCGTCTGCGCCGCGGCAGCACCACTTCTGGGGCTGCGCAGTGGCAAAGGCGGTGGTGGCGCAGATCAACGCACACACCCCGGGGCCCCAGCCCGTCAGCCAAGCCCAGCTGTGGCTAGTGCAGGCGCCCTCGGGCATCCAGCAGTGCGTGTGGGATGTGGTGGCGATGGCGGCGCTTGCCGCCATAGAACACGGCCGGGTGCGGCTGCGCGGGATGACGCGCGCTGCAGCGGCCCAGGGAGACCAAGCGGCGGCAGCGGCGGCAGCACCCACCGAGGCAGCGGCGGCGGCAGCAGCGGGGGCGGACGCCGACCCAGATGAGGTCCCGCCCACACAGCTGACGCCGCCGCAGCCAGGCGTCAACCCCATCGAGCTTGCGTGCGCTCGCGCAGTCGCGGACTTTTGATCGCGGCTGCTGCAGTTCGCGCAACTTGGTGTGCCCCGAAAGGGCTGGGAAGGTGTTGACGCCACCCACCCGATCCTAGCGGTGGTGGACGGGATGCTGCTCTGCGCGCTTCCGCAAGCTATGGAGCTGGAGCTGGAGGAGTGACCGGGATCAGCCTTCTCGAGTAGAAGAATCGCCATAGCAATGAGCCGCGGACATAGCGGCTGAATCTAGGGACCAGCAGGGCTGGGAAGGGTTGGGAGGGTCAAGGGGAGTGTGCGCCAGGGTTTCGGGTCAACGGAGCTGAGGGTGGGTTGGGTGCCGGAGCACCCCGGGCGTTTCTCGGCCAAGACCGGCCTGGTAGTCGGACGCGTTTGTGGCTGCCCTTTGGCGTAGTCTGCCCTGGCGTCGAGTGCTGGTTAGGTTGTTGTCGAGGCTGTGAAAGGCTGCAGGGTCGCTGGACTCAGCCCCGTAGCCACCTGTCGCTGTGCTGTTGCGTGCGGTGTGTCGTCTGTCCGGTGCTCGTGTTGCTGCGGTGCTGGCCCTCCAGCCTAGAGCTTTGTGAGCCCGCTGGGCCCTGCGTTGTAGTACCAGCAGTAACCCTTCTGAGGCTACTGGCGTGGTCCAGGTTGGTTGGAGCGTCCCCCCGGTGGACTCCAGAGCTTGGCTGCGCTCTGGGCAGGGGAGACGCGTGATAGCGGCAGCGTGTGGCCTAAATGCCTCGCTGTCGCTGGCTGTCCCGAGTACTCGATCACGAGACTCGTCAGGCCGCCTGTAAACCCGTTGTTACACACACACACACACACACACACACACACACACACACACACACACACACACACACACACACACACACACACACACACACACACACACACACACACACACACACACCGCCCTTTGCCTATGCTTCCTCTACCGCCTGTAGGTGAGACTACGGACAGCGGGCGGGAATCAGGAATTAGGCGTGCTGGGTAAACGTTTTTAGGCGCATGTCACAAGCATATGGGTGCATGTCGGGGTCGGTTTGCTTCGCGAACGCCCGACGGGTTCCAGGCTATTTCTGCGGGTAAGTATGACTACCGGGGCTACGCGGTACCGTCCAAGAAGTATTCGGTGCGTATCCGTCAGTAACTGCGAGCGATTGCGGGGATTCCTCTCCGTTTCCGTTTACCAACACACACACACACACACAGGCGGAGGCTATGGCGCGCGCGGAGGCTATGGCGCGCGGCGACTTCTCTGCTCTGGGCCTGGGAGAGGGCCCGCTGGGCATGTATGAACGTCGTTGGCGGGCCAACAGCACAGGTCGTGTATGGAATGTGGAGGTGGTGGTGATAAGGGATCAGCGGGCGGCTTTCATCCGGGCTGCGGCGCAGATTAAACACACCGCAGGCGTGACGGTGGCCCCCTACCTGACGCCGGAGGGCCGGGCTGCCAGGCGCGCGAGACAAGCCCAGTTCAGCAGCCTAGTTGATCGGGGGCTGCAGCCGTACTGGCGGGGCACGGATATCGTGACGGAGGAGGGGGACCGGCGCTGCGTACACACCATGCAGTAATGCATGCGGCGGACAACTGCTAGGGGCGCGCGCTGTGTGGGTTGCTTGTTTGATTGGGGATTGGGCCGGTTGTGGCTGCAGGGCAAGGGCTTCGACGGCTAGGATGTTCAGACCTTTTATCGCTTTGTGGCTGCCCATCGGCGTACTCTGCCCTGTGTGAGAAGTGAAGGCAGCCTGTCCTTCGGCGTACTTGTTTTGACGCTGCTATGGCCACGTGCCTGACTAGTAGGTTAGTGCATGTCCTTTGCCAGGCGAACAAACAATGTACAGTGACCACGTGCCGGCTAGTAGTAGTGTTGTTCAAGACGGGGTGCGGCTCCTAGGGCCAATCCAGTGGTTTTTTTCCGTCTACTTTGCACGTTGCGGCTTGGGAGACACAGACTACCAAACTAATGCGTGATTCTTTGGGATGCTAGTGCTCTGCCGCTAGCATCGGACAGCGTCTCAGATACACGATTACGTGATCCACCCAGATAGCTGTAAACCCGTTGTTACACACACACACACACACACACACACACACACACACACACACACACACACACACACACACACACACACACACACACACACACACACACACACACACACACACACACACACACACACACACACACACACACACACACACACACACACACACACACACAGCGGGATCACTGCAGCTTACCGGGTTGGGCGACGCCACCAGGGATTACGCGGTTTTTGCGTGGGGTTTTGGCACGTTCCGCAACTCTGCAACCGCGCCCGCCACTGTGCCCCATTCCGCCGCGTAGTCTTAAGCGCGCCGCTTGCCCTGCCTCGCCCTCTCCTCCACTAGGGAGGAGAGCAGTTTACTGGGTTGGGATTGGGCGGGCTGCGTGTCTCTTAGCTTGCTTGCTGCACGCCGTTAGCATTGCCGCCTCTTTTTCTTTGCCATGCCCGTGACACTTTCGCGCTGCCGCCCTTTGCCTATGCTTCCTCTGCCGCCTGTAGGTGAGACTACGGACAGCGGGCGGGAATCAGGGAATTAGGCGTGCTGGGTAAACGTTTTTAGGCGCATGTCACAAGCATATGGGTGCATGTCGGGGTCGGTTTGCTTCGCGAACGCCCGACGGGTTCCAGGCTATTTCTGCGGGTAAGTATGACTACCGGGGCTACGCGGTACCGTCCAAGAAGTATTCGGTACGTATCGGTCAGTAACTGCGAGCGATTGCGGGGATTCCTCTCCGTTTCCGTTTACCAACACACACACACACACACACACACACACACACACACACACACACACACACACACACGCAACATCCTCACGGGCCAGTTCCATCGACTTCGGCGCGTCATTTTGGACTATGACAACTTTTGTATGGAGATGGGTCGCCTGGTCCGCGCGCTTGTGGATAGCGGCTACGCGCGTGGCGCCCTTGAAAGCGTCTACCGCAGTCTGCTCGAGCGTTTTCCCCAGCTCTTCTACCATGACCGCCACGCCCTCGCTGCCGCCCACCGCGCCTTCGTTGCCTCGGCCCGTGCTGCCACCCCCCTCCACCCCGCGTCGCCCTCCACCTCCCCGCCCCCTGCGTCCCTCTTCGACCTCACCATCCGTTACCTCAACACGTCCTCGTCTAGCCCCCACGCGGTCGCGCTGCCGCGCTTTCGCAAGGGCGCCATCATGCGGCCGTAGCCCGCCGTCTACGCCGCCATGCATCGTCCACGCCCCGGCTGCCAGCACCTCCAGGGGAGTCACTCGTGTGTGGGTTGGTTTTGGTCGCGGCCTGCTCTGATGGGGGACTGCGTGCGTGGTAGCGTCATGGGCAGATGGGCTGGACGGTTTTGGGTCTTTGGTTGTGTGTGCTGTCGGGTTTTGGCCTTTGCGGTGGTGTCTGTGGGTGGCGGTTTTGGTGGTTGTGCCGGTGCTACTGCCCGGGGTGTGCTGCCCCCGGCGTTTGTTGAGTCTGCCCGGTGCTCGTTGGGTGCGTCTGTGTGTTGGTGCGCGCGTTGTGCGTCTGCCATGCTGTAACGCGCCGTGGCTGTGCTGCTGTTCCGTCCCACCCCGCCGCGGTTGGGATGGCAGCAGCGCCGCCACCGTGCGCGCTACCGCTGTGCCGTGCCGTAGAGTGGGGAGCGGGTTGCAGCACCCGCCAGCCTGCGGCACTGGCTTTCCGTGCATCCACGCATAAACCGGCCGCCGCGGCCCAGCCAGCCCCTTGTCAGCCGTTCCGTCTCCCATGCCAGCCGTGTGCCCCATGCAGCCCATGCGCCCCTGGCCCATATCCCTCTGCCTTGCCCGTGCTTCCGCCTCTTCTCCATTGCAGCTTCAATCAGCGGGCTTGGGTTGGGCTGGGCTGCGTGTCCCTGCTTGCTGCTTTGCTCGCCGCCATCGCCATCCATCCTCGCTAACGACGCTAACGTATGCCTTGTTACGCCTGTGCTCCGCTGGCTCTCCCCTTGCTTGTAGGTGAGTTCCGCTACGGTCAGCGGGCGGGAATTCGGGACTAGGCGTGCCCGGGACCGTTGTAGGCCACTCGCATCGGGCTGCACCCTTGGGAGCGTGTGGACACTAATCCCCGCCCAAGGTTAGGTAGATGGGTGTAACAGGTTTATTCGGGTAAGTATGGTCGGCTCGGCAGGTCGGTCGGCGTTGGTAAAGTATGCAAGGTAACTCGCGACCGTCCGTTATCGCACCGCACGCATTGTCCTATGTCTGCTGTTCTCTCCCTTGTGATCTCTAACACACACACACACACACACACACACACACACACACACACACACACACACACACACACACACACGTGAGTGTGATCTCTAACACACACACAGGCCCCCGGCAGGATTGCGGGGATTCCTCTCCGTTTCCGTTTACCAACACACACAGGCCCCCGGCCCCCAGCCTGCAGCTGCCAGCCCCCAGCCCGCGGCCCGCAGACCCAGCCCCGGCGCCCACCTTCCACCCGGCCGTCTTAAGCAGCTGCGCCATGATGCCGTCGTTGGCGCCGTGTGTGCCGCCCGGGTCCACCAGCCCAAAGCGCCGGTCCTCCGCCAGCAGCCGCTCGAGCTTGTAGGCGTTGGCCGCAAGGTCAGTCTGGCAGAAGCGCATGCCGTTCTCCTTGCAGGGCGGCACGCCGTCACCCTCCTCAAAGCGCTCGCACGGCTCGGCTGTGGCGCGGTGGCGGCGGGGGTTGGGGGGCGGGTGGGTGGGGATAGTGGGTAGGGGCACTGGGGTAGCGGAGTGGTTCAGAGACATGTGAGGCCGGACAGCGTGCGCGACTTGCCGTGTGTGCGCTCTTAATAATAATCTGGGTTACAGAGTTGACTGACTTGTTGTCGGGACCACTCTTGTGCCCACCCTTCCAATCAGCGACCAACAAGAACGGAGCAATCCCACAATCCTACAGCAATCCTTTTTTTGAAACTTCTTCCTGCTGTTCGTCTAGCTGACATTCCCGCAGCATTTGAGCATTTGCGCCTGCCCTTAAAAAACATAGGAAGACGCACCTGTAGGACGCTGGTAGCGACTGTAGAAGTCCACTGCCACCGCGTCCACGTCCGGTGGCGCCGAGTAAATGGTCTCCACAAAATGCCGGTCGTACAGGTTGTCGCCGTTGGTGATCACCACCCAGCGCGAGTTATCCGGACAGGCTGCAGCCACCCGCCGGCACGGCAGCACGGCCACATGTGTTAACCTTCCATCCCTCGCAGCCCTATCACACGACAGCCAAAGGCTGGCCTTGACCAGCCCTGACCTGCGCACGCGCCAGCCAGCCAGCCTCTCGCCCGCCCACTCACGTACGCGCATGCACGCACGCACGCACGCGTGCACGAGATGCTTACCCCGCACAGCCATGTCAGTGAGGTTGTACAGCTTGTTGTGGTAGTTGGGCGCCCACGTGCCGCCCTCCTTGGGCGCGTACTTGTAGTTGATCTACTCCATCGGGAGGGGGTGCCAGTGTCAGCTGCTGGCCAGTTTGTCGCAGGGCTCTAGCGCACCCGCCAACCACAGTGATGAATCATGTAGCCACGGCTGCTGTATTGCCTCTATCTGGCTGCCCGAGCCCCCGATGTGCCCTCCTGACGCCCGCTCACCCATTCTGCGTGGACCCATATCCGCGAGTCGTTGGCCTCCCGCACAATTTTCCGGAGCTCCGGGAAGGGGCGATTATCCATGACGATGAGCAGTGCCTCCCAGCTGCAATTGAGCCATTACGATGCGAGGGCGCACGTAACCACTTGCACGAGCCGCAGGGCCAACACGGCACCCAAGGCCTCAGCCACCAGCACGGTGCCTGCCTTTACGTCACCTGCCGCCATATCATACGCCCTCTTCCTTCGCTCGCTCCTAAACAGAAGAACGATCATCACCTACCTACCTTTCCACAGTCTGGTTCTGTAGTGACGCGAGAATGCGGCGCAGGGACTTGTCCCCCCAGGTGTCGCCGTGCCCCCAGTAAGTGCGCACGACGAAACACACGATGCTGCCCTCTGGGTCCACAAGAGGGGCATCGCTGCGCTCGCCAGCTGCATTCTCTATGGTATTTACATCTACCGAGCGTGCAGTTTCAACAGCGGGCGCCACAGCAATAAGGGCCAGCGCCAGAAGGGCCAGCACGAACACGCTAGGCACGCGCATAATGTTCCTATAATCGAATGCCTCGACCGAGTCAGGAGGTGCGCTGCAACTATGCAAGCAGTCGTTTGAGCTTCCGGTGCGCGCGGAAAATCATGTTCGCATGATGCGGACTGCGTTCAGTATGTAAACAAGCTATTGTATGACATATTGTGTATATATAGGAAAATGGCCTGCAAATCCAGTTTGGAGCTCGAGCCGGAGCTGGCGGATCGTTGTGTTCGTCGTCGCGGTGCCAGAGCAAATCAACATTTTTGTCCATGTACAAAATAATCATTAAACAGATTAACATGAAGCCTCAGTGACTTGTTTCTGTCGCTGCGACCGCACGGCTTCGCCGCGCTTGAAGACCGTAGAAGCCATAGAAGTCATTTTTGGAGCTACATATTAACGTCAGGGGCAGACTGCTTTGAAGTCGCTACGAGTTTCCCTGCACAACACGCGCAACACTCCTGGCAACACTCCTCACTCGCCGACTTGCACTGGACAACAGTGACCTTACCGCCAATTATTATAATAACAATATTTTATTGCGGCCCAACGTGTTCCACAAGACAGAGCTCGGCAAACACGCCGCGAATGTACGGCGCGGAGGGGCGTGACACGCTGAATGGGGAGGAGCACAACATGCGACCAGGCGGTCCTCTGACGCCAGTTGCTTGTAATTCATCACTGTGACTCCAGCTTTAGTGTTGCTAGCAGCCTCACAAGAGCAAATTGCAGGCCAGAGCAAACCCTTTGTCGGCTGCGCCTCTGAATCCCGACACAAAATGTCGGTCGCCTCTGCCCACTCGCATGCTGTGGTCCTCATCTTGGACTATGGCTCACAGTACACGCAGCTCATTACGCGCCGCGTGCGCGAGCTGAGCATGTTCTCGGTGCTCTTCCCCGGCGACGCGTCGCTGGTAAGCCGCAACGCGCTCAACACCATACATGTGTCCTGTTTGTGATGAATTGCGGCTCATTGACCAGTTTGCGCGCGTGACTCGCAGGACCGCATCAAGGGCGTGAACCCGCGCGTGGTCATCCTCTCCGGCGGCCCCAACTCGGTGCACGTTGAGGGCTCCCCCCGCGTGCCCGATGGTTTCTTCGAGTACTGCGCCGAGAAAAACGTGCCTGTGTTGGGCATCTGCTACGGCATGCAGATGATTACCCACCTGCTGGGCGGTGAGGTCAAGCCCGCCGTGCACGGTGGCGAGTACGGCCGCATGCCCATGGACATTGCGCCCTCCTCCCAGCTGTTTGACTTCCTGAGCAGCAGCACCGTCAATGTGTGGATGAGCCACGGTGACGAGGCCGTCAAGCTGCCCGCCGGCTTCACCGCAGTGGCCAAGAGCCATCAGGTGTGCATAGGGGGCCGGCAAGGGGGAAGGGAAAGAACTGGTTGCACGCATGTGGCGCAGGCGTACGCCACGAAGCCGCGTCTGGTCTTTCCTCCTGCTCGTTGTCAGCAGCCTTGTTCTTGTGCAGCACGGCCAGCGTGCCCCTGCAGCGCAACATGGCTTAGACTTAACGCGAGAGCAGCTGTTGGGTGGTTGCGCATACCTTCATGCGCAGTGCTGCATGTGTACGCAGCCCAGCTTAACAAGCCGCCGCATCCCGTTTGCCCCACACCGCCTTCTCCGCGCAGGGTGCCATCGTGGCTATCGAGAACCCCGAGCGTCGCATCTACGGCTTCCAGTTCCACCCCGAGGTCATGCACACGGAGCACGGCATGGAGATGATCAAGCACTTCCTCATCGGCATCGCTGCAGTGCCCGCTGACTGGAACATGGGCCAGGTGCTGGAGGAGCAGATGGCCAAGATCAAGGCGCAGGTGAGCTGCGGCTGCGGCCCAGCCTTGGTCAACCGCATCGTGTGGCGGCGGCAGGCCGGCGTACGTCCGCAGGCCGGCGAGGGGGCCGGCCAGTTAGGCTTGGGCAGCTCAGCCGTGGCGCGGACTGTGTGTCTCCTCGATGGCGCTAAGCGGTGGCCTGGTCACGTTTGGCTTCTGCCTGGATGCCTGGTGTTTCCTGTACGTGGCGCTCTGCCTGACCTCAGCGCCTGCATCTCCCCACCCCGCTTGGTATGCCCATTCAGGTTGGCCCCGATGACCATGTCATCTGCGCGCTGTCCGGCGGCGTGGACTCCACTGTGGCAGCCACCCTGGTCCACAAGGTGCTGGGTGACCGCCTGCACTGCGTGTTCGTGGACAACGGCCTGCTCCGCTACAATGTGAGTGAGCGACCGCTGCTGGTGTCTCTTAACTCGGGGTATTGGCTTGAATGTGAGGGCTAGGAAAGCAGGTTCAAGCGTGGATGGCAGAAACCCGGTGGACGGCGAACTGAAATTGAAGCAGGTTGCAACGGGCTGAGGGCACAATGGGCTAGCTCACTGCAAGCAACCACAGGGATCCAGAACGGCAGCATGACGAAGGCGGGAACACGCGGAGGATGAGAGATAGACAGGGAGAGGACAGCTGAAAGAGCGTGTGGACGAGCAGATTGATCGTTAAAGCATCGATATGGCATCACTACGTGTCACCTGAGGCGCTGGGCATCAACCATGGCAGACGCATCAACCATGGCGCGTTAACGAAAGTTAGCATTCGCCCCGCCGCATCACATGAGCACCTCGTCTTACCCGCCGCCGCTCCGCCATGTGCGCTTCCGCCGCCCCCCACGTGCAGGAGCAACAACGCGTGATGGACACCTTCAAGAATCACCTGCACCTGCCCGTGCTGTGCGTGGACCACTCCAAGGTCATGCTGGACCGCCTGCGCGGCGTGTCAGACCCGGAGGCCAAGCGCAAGGCCATCGGCGCTGAGTTCATTGAGGTGTTCAAGAACTACGCCACCGAGCTGGAGAAGACGCTAGGCCGCAAGCCCAAGTACCTGGTGCAGGGCACCCTGTGAGTCGACAGCGGGCGATGGGGTTGGGGCTTTTGATGATGGCTTCGGGCCACAGCGGGGGGTGGGTGCATGTAGAGGAGGTGGCGGGGTAACCTGGATGGGAACCGGATTGTGAGCGCGGAAGCAAGGTGGGATTGGGCTTGATTTGCGCAACAGAGGTGGCGTGGGGAGTGGTAGACGGATGGCGGATGGATGCTCGGTTGGCCAGAAGGGGGCTTTCGAGAGGGGGCATCAAAACGCGCAGGTGCATGAGGTGGCGGTGACTGCGGAAAGCGGACTGATGAGGCATCCACGCACGTGGCATGCATTGTCGGGCGCTGACCTCCCATCTCTCTTTATCAATGGCGCAGGTACCCCGACGTGATTGAGTCGTGCCCGCCCCCTGGCAGCGGCCAGAAGCACAGCCACACCATCAAGTCGCACCACAACGTGGGCGGCCTGCCCAAGGACCTGCAGTTCGAGCTGGTGGAGCCATTCCGGGAGCTGTTCAAGGACGAGGTGCGGGCCATCGGCCGCCTGCTGGGCGTGCCGGAGCAGTTCATCAAGCGCCACCCCTTCCCCGGCCCGGGCCTGGCGGTGCGCGTGATCGGCGACGTGACGGAGGACGGCAAGCTGGACACGCTGCGGGAGGTGGACGAGATTTTTGTCAACACCATCCGCGAGTACGGCCTGTACGACGAGATTTGGCAGGCGTTTGCCGTGTTCCTGCCCATCAAGTCCGTGGGCGTGCAGGGCGACCAGCGCTCGCACGCGCACGTGGTGGCGCTGCGCGCTGTGACCTCCGGCGACGGCATGACTGCCGACTGGTACAGCTTCACGCCCGCCTTCCTGCGTGACGTGTCCAATCGCATCTGCAACAAGGTGCGCTCCGTGAACCGCGTCGTCTACGACATCACGTCCAAGCCCCCGGGCACTATTGAGTGGGAGTAAGGTAGCGGCGCGCTCCGTGCGTGCGTGGGGATCAACGTGAACCGTGGGTCTAATACTTCTTGACTCCTTGACTCCACTGAGAATGCCGGGGTGCAACTGCCCCGAGCATTTGACCTCTTGGCAGCCGGTCGTGACTGATGACAGACTCTACAGTATTAGGGGCATGTTGGGGACTGTTGAGGACGGCAATTGACGCTTGGGACACAAAGGTATGACCCTAGGTAGGCAAATTGGTGAATACAGTGCGCACTCAATACGGTGCGGCTAGTGCGGACCTCACCAATACTGTGTGGCGCCTGTGAGATTGCGGTCAAAGACGCGATAATGGCAGCGCATTCAGTCGGCAGTGTGTTGTAGGGCAGGCTTGGCTGCTTGAATGATACGGTGGCTCGAATGCAGTAGGAAAAAGCATCAGGTGATGTGCTTTGACAACAAATTTTGGGGAACGCCAAAAAGGCAAAGAAGGCAAGGAAATCCTGGCTTTGAACTTTTCGTTGGCTTGCGGGTGTGAAGGTTACGGCCTGGTTACGGGAGGCAAAATTACGTTGGCCGCCCGAACACTAGCTGCGTGTAAGGCAAACAGGATTTTGAGCGCAGTTCTTGCACTTTGCGTCGTTCCGGTGTGGGCACCGACAGAGGCGAGTTCAATTACGCGGGAAACAGGTGCCTGGCAGTTGACTAGTCGCCTGCCTGTCATGTGCACGGCGTACCTATTTCTGTAGCGGGCTGCGGGCGTGCTGCTGTTAACCTTTTTCGCCGGCTAACCACAGCCGCGTAGCAGCCAAGGTAGCAGCCAAGGCAAACGCACATCTCAAGCCAGTATTGGTATACCCGCTGCCCAGTGACCAGGTCAGTCAAAAACGGCAGATGGAATGACAGAACCACCGCTCCGAGGAGTGCAGCTAACCGCCACCATGCCCATCCCCCTGCTCTTATGCATTTGGTCTGGTTTAGCTTGGGCTGGTATTTACACCCCCCCCCACCCCCAACAGACACACAGCTGCGTGACAACGGAGTGCTGTGCATCTAAGCTACGTGAAAGCCCGCCATTAACAGAATGCACGGCTCATCCCGAGTCACGCTGTGGGAGGAAGGCCTAGTGTGGGAGAGTGTGGGAGGAAGGCCTGACGGTGCGCAAGTCTCACAACACCCCGGCTTGTTTTCAAGTCCCGGCAATACCGAATCCGCCTGCTGGTGGACAAGTACGCGCACCTGGTGGTGTACGTGGACGAGTTCTACACATCACAGGCAAGATGGGAGCAGACGGGACGGGATATACAGGTAGTCGGGTAGCCAGCCAGTAAGCTTCATGCTGCACTCTTGCCATTCGCCCTCCTCAGGTGTGCGCGAAGTGCGGGCGGCGCTTGCTCGGCGACGGGCAGCGCTGCCTGCAGGCGGTCGCACCGTGGGGGGACTCACGTGCTCACCAAGTCCAAGTGTGCAACCACTGCGGGACAGTGTGGGTGAGTCCACTTTGCGGGTCACGGCGGCGACGGGTGACACGGGTCTGAAGGGGTGGGCGGGGTCGGGGCTGAGTAAACGGATAGAATGGTATGTGGCCAACAACTCTTCCCTCCCAACGATGCAGGGACGTGACTCGTCCGCAACCAACATCCGGCACGCGCTGGTGGAGATGCTTCTGGGACACAAGCGGCCTGCATCGCTGCTGCTGCCACGGGGCCCAGCAGCAGCGGCGGCACGGCGCCCAGCAGCCGCGGCGACACGGGGCCCAGTAGCAGCGGCGGCACGGGGCCGAGCAGCGGCGACACGGGGCCCAGTAGCAGCGGCGACACCGGGCCCAGTAGCAGCGGCGGCACGGGGCCGAGCAGCGGCGACACGGGGCCGAGCAGCAGCGGCGACATGGGGCCGAGCAGCAGCGGTGGCACGGGGCCCGGCAGCAGCGGCGGCACGGGGCCCGGCAGCAGCGGCGACACGGGGCCCAGCAGCAGCGGCGGTGATGTATGGTGCACATGTTGGTAGCGGAGGGGGCGGGAAAGGCCACGTGGAAGAGGAGAGCGCGGCGCCGCCCAAAACGCGGCGCAAGCGCGCGGGCTGAGGGGCTGACTGGTGTCTAGGTAGCGGTCCGCAGTGGGGCGAGCAAGGCCTGTGGTGTTGTAGGCAGCAGTGGTACGACAAGTAGTGCTGCTGCTGTTGTTGTGTGTGTGTGGTTACAAGGTGGTGCGCACTTCTCGTGCCTTCCAACCTCTTGAAAACCGAAGGCCCGGGCCGGGGTGACCCTTATAACGCCTAGTAAACTATGATTGTTCAACTCTCTTGACCGGCCCTCGCAAGGGGCACATTCCTGCTCCTAAATTCCCATATGGAGTCAAGCAGCGCAGCAAGCCTAGCCGGGTCCGCATTCCGCATCACTTCCTGCATGCCCTTGCTAAAATCGACGCCGCTGTCCGTCCTCAGTTGGTCGTAAGCCGTACATGTCATCAGGACGTGGTGTTCGTCCTCCACTTCGTTCGCTATGCACAGCGGGCACGTCCTCTCCTCCCTAGGCCTATCCCATGCGCGATTAGCAGTAATTGGCCAACAGCATAGACGAAATCGCATCAGGAGTTTGTGTCGCGCAACAGTGATGTAAGCCCGGCAGTGGTCATGTAACACCAGCGGCGCGGCGCCCGTCGCACTTAGCCCCATCCAATGCTTATATTTGCACATATGAATGCCTGGTTGCTTGCCGTCTGAGGGGAAGGCGTGTGGGTCTGCTTGCAGCCGCTCATGGCCCCACGCCCGCATCAGGTGCTCCCTGAAGGTGGAGAGGGCAGGCCCGTCGGGTAGGGGTGTACTGGCCCTCCATTCTTCCCTCGTCTCATGTGTCCCTGGCCAGTTCCAGACGTCAATGCCTTGTGCTGCTATGAAACGAAACAAACGTGCACACCACCCATCACTCGCCCGGTTCCTCCATGCGTCACGAATTTCATCTACCAGCGTGTCGAAAGCCAGACTCCTGGTTTGTGCGCAGATCCTATTGTAGAAGCCCATACATTGCTTCGCTATGAAAAAGTGTAGCGGTAGTTGGGCTAGCTCGGCAAACAGAAGCCGGTGTGACGGTTTAGCGGCACCCACAGTCTGGCGCATGTACTGAATTTGTAGCTTCACTGCTTCGTCTCTCAAGCATGCCTCAAACGGCCCCTGTGCCAGGTTATTGCTATCATTGCGCCGTGGCGGCGGCCCTCCGTCTAGCATTTCCACTAGTACGTCTGGCCCCCACACCTCGCAGCCATACGAAAGGATGGAGCGGATCTGCACTTCAAAACAGCGCATGCGGATGTCTGGCGCGAAAATGCGCAGACGGTTTAGTCTAGTGTTTAGTGCACACATACCCCTGCGCGCGGACTCGCACAGCGTCTCCCTGCAGCTGACAAATGCCCTACCGGGTCCGTACACCAGGCCCAAGTATCGTGCTTTGTCCACCGCGGGGATCGGCTGCCCTGCTAACCTCAGCCCCTGGCATTCTGTGCTTACTGCGCTAGCTACCTCCTCACTGGCTGCAAACACCAGCCTCTCACATTTGGCAACGTTTGCTTTCATTCCAAAAGCTAGGCAAAAAGTATCAACTAGCGACAGCAGGTGCCGCATCCGCTCTGGAGTAGTGGCTAGCAGGGACACGTCGTCCGCATACATTAGGAGTGACACCAGTTTCCCGTTGATCTCCGGGGAGCCAGTGATCTCGTCCAAATCTTCTGAGTCAATATACTCGGCTAACGTTTCAATAAATAGACCAAACAGCTCAGTGCTAAGTGGGCATCCCTGCTTCACCCCCTGTGTAGTTGCAAATGGTGTGCTGAGTGTGCCTCCAGCCTTCACAACCATCATCACCCTTTCGTAAGCTTTTTTAACCGCATCCAGCATCGTGCCCGTGACACCCCGCTCTTCTAGCCGCATCCACAGCAGTGGCCGTGGGACCTTGTCAAATGCTTTTTCAAAATCTATTTGCACAACAATTACAACAATGAGCGGGCTCGAGCCTCCTCGAGTATGCTGTTGACTCCTGCACTGCGTGTTGGCTGGCTCCTGCTGTGGTGCCGCGACTGTTGGGCACCTAGGTTTGGTTCGGTGCCTGTTCAAACCGACCCCGGCTATGTCCGGGCGATGAGGTAGTTCGGCCTCAGTCAGCGGAGGCCGGAGGCGCTCAGCCCCTTTTTCCTGACACAGGGGAACACTTGTCAAGTCCTTTTACATGCTACATTTGGCATTGCAACTATTGCGGCACGGTATCTACCGTATGGCTTGGGTCATTGGCACATGGGGAGTTAACCGACTAGGCCAAGTCGACACGCCACTCCCGCAAATTGCAACCATCGATAGGGCACTCCAAAGAAGTACATGGTCATCAACGCGCTAAAGAATAATTGGTTGGGGTTTAATACGGCGTTATGCGGTGGCGGTCGGGCGAAGGTCAGGGCCTCAAGGGGCCCAGTAGTTTTTTGTAGGGTAGGGTTCAAAACTTTTACTCCTTCCCCTACCTCGCCTACCCAGTCCTGATACTACTGATACATAGGGAGGCCTGGGCCACCTGGAGCAGGCAAGCAGCTCGCAGTCCATTCAGGACGAGGCGCGTGTTCTGATGGCCCGTTACCAGGCTGCCCTGGCGTGCACGGAGCTCCCTTAAACAAGTAAGTTAATTAATAAATAGGTGCACGCGCTTTTGCATAAGTCATGGAGTTGATTAAGGGAGCCGACGCGGTGAAGAGGGCAAGCCCCTCTGTACGAGCGCGTATCACAAGCCCCTCTGTACTATCTGTACAATGCTGATTGGGGGTTGCGGGCGCCTGGCGCTCGGGTGGAGGCTGTGTCACGGGCATGCTGTGTATCCGACCTCGATGGGTGTGAGGGGGAGCCCTCGTTCGGCGCGCCGTCGAGTGCGCACCATATCGTTCAGGGTGGTGAGCGTGTGGTCGTGGAGTGTGTTGCAGACGGTTGCAGCATCGGGCGGCTGCGGCCGCAGACACGCCGAGCTTGCGAAGGAGCTTGGGCAGGGAGGCGCGACGGAGCCCGCTTCTTGACATGGCAGTGCCGCTCATCATAGCTGATTCCTTGACAGTTATACACGTGAGCTACCGCCATCTCCCAGCTCGCTCATTCCGTGTTACAGGTCCGAACTTTCTTACACACTCTCAAACCCGTGCATGCAATAAACACTACTTGCCTCGCGAGTCCCGTTAGGATCCGCAGACTGGCTCCAGACTAATCAGCATAGCAACCTAATTCGTGCTTCACACCCACGCCAATCATACACATGCCGCGGCAGAACGGAAGGCGCCATCATCCACAGCTATAACCGCGGAAAAATCCTATTATTAGCCATCCGTGTCATATATGCAGCTACTCTTGCAGTGAACGGATTCCTGCATGTAACTACCCACGCACAATGATCCGTGTTGCCCATGGTTCCGCCCGCCGTTCTGCACGCCCGGCTGCTTTACCCTCCACGCGCCACGTTGGCCTGCTCCCGCTCGTCCACGTCCACGGGCATGCCGTCGAGCTTTTTGAGGTTGGGCAGGCGCTTCACGACCTGGCGCAAATGATGAGACAACAGCACCGGGGCAAAGGTTGAGACACGTTCAACGCTGCGGAATATACGCTGCACGTGCAACACGTAGCCTTGATGAGAGACAGATAATGCTTGGGCCAGGGGCGAGGCTGTCCCTGATGAACCGTTTGGCGTGGAGCTTCTGAGATAAAGTAGAGAGCAGGCCCAGTGCTCACCTCTATCCGGTACTCGCTGGTGGCGTTGTTCTCCTTGTAGTCGTTGTACAGCGGGTTGCCCGCCAGCAGCAAGTCCTCCAGCTTGTCCAGCGCCGCCAGCTTGTCGATCTCACCCCAATTGGTGATCTTGTTGTTGGACATGTACAGTACACGCAGATTCACCAGCTTCTCGATGCCCGACTGTAGGAGGGAGCGGGGGCACGCGGCAATGTTAGCGGGCCTCAAGCGCGGTGTGGTTACCTTTCACGTACGAACGGCGGTTTGATTGGCTCTTCACGAGTGACCCCTGCCAGATTTAGTGCCTGCAAAAATGCAACCTTCCCCAGGGTTATCTCGTCGCCATCTACCACTCACGCCCTCACCCACCAAGCTGGCAATCTGGTTGTAGGAAATCCACAGCTCCTCCAGCGTGTCCGCCACCGCGTCCAGGTTCTCAATCTTCTTAATCAGGTTTCGCCCTAGCGACAGGATGCGAAGGTTCTCCATGCCCGACAAGCTACTAATCTTCTCGATGTTATTAGTTGATAGCGCCAGGTGCCTGCACAAAAAGACAGGAAGCGGCGCTCAGATCAGGGTAGTAGTGGGTTGGGCACGTGGCAGCTGGAGGTTAGCGCGGGGCCCGGCGTTGCGTGCGCGCGGCCCCTGTCGCATGGCGACCGGTATGCCGAAAATCTTGCAACCCGCTCCTTGCAGCTTACGTGCGTTTACAGCATCGGCAAGAACTCATGCAAACTGATCCCTCGTGACCGGCACGAACTCCCACACACACACGCACACACAAACACCCGCCGGCCCCCGCCATCACCCCCAGTGCAACCCTGCCCAGTCGCATGAGTCCCGTGTCACATTAAGATCCTTGCCACCTACTTGCACGCTTTGAGCGTGGACAAGGTGGCGTCCATCTTCTCAATAGGCGGAATCATGCCATGGAGCTCAACCTTCTCCGCCTCCGTCGCAACGAGGCTCTTCCGCTCCTCGAAGATTCTAATGGCATCCTTGATAGTGGTTGCTTTGGCCATGGTCGCTCGTCTTCGAAAGCACTTGCGCTTGCCGAGTAGACGGCTTCGAGGTAGCGCGCTTGCTTTCGTTTAATTGCTCGCTATATGTAATTACCAAAAGTACATGCAAATTAGCTGTGCAGTTGCCCTTTCGAAGTCAACAATTGTCTACTGTTGACTATTTGAGCGACTGGAAATAGGCGTAAGGCTTTCAGCTTTTGAGTCAAATACTATTAACAAAATACGTGACAGAGAAGTGCGGTGCTCAGGTGCAATGCGGGATGATGAGGCGCTGCCCGCCCCCCCCCCCAGTGCCCCCAGTGCCCGCCCCCCCCCCCCCCCCCCCCCGCCCCCCCCCCGCCCTGTATTCCCTCCCACCCCCTCCACCCGGCACGGCACCCGCAACACCATCGTGCCGCTCAAGACGCATCGTGAAAGGCGCGTTGACGTGGCCGGTGCCGCGGAGGTGACGACGCATGCGGGATGCAGAGCATAAAGAAGGACTTGTGAAAGGCGTTGAGGCGGGAAAGGGCGCGTTATTAAGGATGCTGTGTGCAGCCAACCCGAGCCGAACTGCCAGGCATAGAGCCTCTGAGCAAAGGCACCCTTGCCCCTGAAGAACATGCAGCTGAAAATGGTTGAGTCTCGAGCAGCAGCTGAGTGACTTCTCTTCACTGGTTGATTGCGCGTGCGTTGGCGGCGCCCCCATTCGTTGTGACACAGTGTTCAGCTGCGCCCAGCATCCGCATGGCGCAGATCGCATTGATATCACGCCTATGCACCTTCCATTGCATTGCGGCTCGTGCACCAGTTGCTGGACGGTGCGGGGGTGGCTGATTGGGCGCGGTGATTGGACCGCTAACTGCGAAGGGCCGTGCACTCACCAACTCGTCGTTGTTAAGACCAGTACCGCTATATTTTTACGGTATTTGTAGGAAGTCCAATTAAAGAACAATTCTGTGGAAAGTAATACTTGCGCCCGGCAAATGGCAAGCACGAGTGGTCGCACCGAAGGTCTGGACGACATCACCTCGGAGGACATAGCTCTGGTGAGTGACTTATAGCGGGGCTCTTAAACTGGAGCGGTGGTGTTGAGTTCGAAGTGGTTGAGGCACAACTTTTGCGGCAACACGCGCGTCGTCGTATGATACATAAATCATGTACAGAACCACATCAACGAATGCAAAGTGCACATTGAGCTTTCACGATGATGATATGTTGTCCAATATCCGCCTTACCCCACGCAACCTGCTGCCTTCTCCCGCGCCTAACGCAGTTCCGACGTTCGCTTCTCGCGCGGCGGTTTCCCGGACTGAAGGAAATGAATGAGGGGGATCTTATAGCGCTCATCCGGGCGGAGCGCAAGGCAACGGGGCGGAAACTAGTGGCCGAGCCCAAGACGTCCCCGAAGACCAACTTCACCCCGCCTCCTCCCAAACGCGAGCAAGCTACACAAAGGATCGCGCCCTTTGTCCCTGCAAATCCGCATGAAGCCAAGGAGCAGGCAGCGCGAGCCGGGACAGAGGTAAGAGCTCCCAGACCGGTTCACAGTGCGAAGCAAGCTGTTGCTCGGGCCATGGGCTCTTCGCATGCAGCGTTTGATGGGCCATGCCTTCTGCCACTCCTCCACGCAGCGCTTCATCAACGTGAACACGCCGTACGATGCGCACCGGGCGGAGTTCAACACTGCACGGACAACGGATGAGAGCAAGCGCGTTGCGCCCTTCGTCCCATCATGCGCTACCCAGGTGCGTGTGCGGCCGCAGCCCCCGAGTAGCCCAGCGCGCAGCCTAGACAGGACAATGGCTTGCCTGCAGCTGTGCAGGCAGGCGATCGGCGCTGCACAGCTGTACCGGTCATATCGTCATATGGCGCCCCAAGCCCTTGGGCAAGCGCCATCAGGAAGCTGCTCAATAATGTGCCTGGGTTTCTTTGCACGGCTGGCTCAAACTGCGCTGTGTGCATGCTATCTGGCTTGCAGGCGCGGGAACGTATAGCCGTCAAGTACTACCTCAATTCGCCCATGGACTTGAAGCAACCCGGTAACACAGCACGCCAGGCAACATCACCACGAAACCAGGACGGGGTCGGCATCGAGCCGCAGAGCAAAGGGGACATGTAGCGCAATTGGGGCATGGTCGCGTGGCTTGAAGCACTGTTGCCGTAAGCCTAAGCAGAGGGCAGGCCCAGGCTTGGAGACTTGCAACACGTTGCATATGGAAAGGCGACAAAGCATAGCTGCAGGCCATAAGGTAGGATTGGTCATTAAGCTGTCAAGGCGGGGGCTGCCTCGCGCTAGCTAAGTTTGTCAGGGGCTGGACACCTCGCCTCATCGCTGGCAGTACCGGTAGATGAGGTTTGGCGCATGAGGAAGATCAAAAGGTGCAGGGGCACACTAAATTTTTGTGAGAAGGTTGTTACGTGTCACTGATACTGCTGTTTGAGTCTGATTCTACTAGCTCTCGCTGTAGACTTGGCAGCACGGCTGCAACCAACTGAACGGCTTGACGTTTGTGGGCTCTATCACACAAGCCCTTGATACATCCTTCTGTGCACAAGCAGCCGCCGAGGCGTGCTACACGTTAATAACACGTATGAGTGGGCTGGAGAGTCACGTTGGTTTCCATGGCCACTTGTAGCTAAGGATGATGGTCGTCGCTACGTGCCGGCGTGCTGCAGCATGCAGTCCATTCCGGTCATGGCCCTTCCCGCTCCTTGGGCGCATCAATAAGTCCTCAATTTGTTAATCACGCCGCATCTATCATAGTTGTAGCCAGATGCCAGAGCGCTAGTGTTATCACTAACCTCAACGTCACCCAGGAGGACACAACGCCACCGTACAGCCACGCAATGCGCGAGGTTTGGGCTCAAACACCATACTCCATACATATACAAAAACACGAGGACAGGGGTGTTGCAAGATATTACGCTGCGTTCATACGTTGGCGACGTCCACCTACGCGCTCCCACCCCTCCTCATCTGGCCCGTTGGCAGCAGCGGCAGAAACGCCGGATTTAGCTCTCCAACTACCACCGGACAATTGTGCTGCAGCGCCAGGCTGACCGGGCGACGGCCCATCTCTGCGTCCGCCAAAGCCATGCCGCCCTCCCCGAGCGCTTGCTTCGCAGTCTGGCTCGCCTGCTTGCCGGTCAAAGCTGGTGCTCAGCTCCCGCCCAGTGCCTCCGCCACCACCACCACCACCACCAAACTTCGCCTTCCCTTGTCCTGCCTGCCAGGACCCGTAGTGGGCAGGTGGGCTGCGGCCGAAGTAGGTGCTCTTGTGCGGGCTCGTGCCAAACGGTGTGTTTGCACCCGAGCCCGAAGGTGTAAATGCGCCGGAAGGTGGACTGGCGCCGCCGTACCAACTCTGTCGCCATGAGCCGTCACGGCTTGCGCGCGAGCCGTTCAGCTGCTTCCCGCTGCCGTGACCCTCACGCCCACGCGTGCTGCCCCCACCGCTACAACCTCCAGCCCCGCTGTAGCCACCATTTGCAGAGTGCTGTTGCGCCGAACGGCCATGTGATGCCCCTGGCAGCGGCGGCGCGGCCATGCAGTTGGAAGAGCCAGCTCCGCCGCCCCGCTGTCCTTCAGTGCCCGGCCGGCTCCCAAAGCCGCCACGTGGATAACTGAAGCCCATGCCTGTAGGTGGCGGTCCAGCTGCGAGCGCGATGCGCGCAGGCCCGAGGCCAGCGCACGCGCCGAAAGCGTCGGCCGCCAGCAGGTGTGGTCGCAGCTCCGGCACCGGCAGCGGCTCCACGACACGCGGCAGTGCGCTGTCACGCGTAAACCCAGGCCCTGAGGGGGCGGAGCCCACCACGAAGGCGGTAGTACCGCTGCCCCGCCCACCACGCCCGCCGCCGGCTGCTCCTGCTCCTGCTCCTGCTGCGGTGCCTGCACCCCCGCCCCCGCCCCCGGCGCCGCCGCCCCGCACAAACATGCCACCATAATTACGGCGCAGCGCCTGGTCCAGGTCGCTGCCATCTCCAGCTGCTGAACAGGCTGAAGCGCGGGCATAAGGGGCAAAAATTGCCATAGTGTGAATGTTGCTCACATGGAGAGCTGAAGCAGGACACATGCAGCCTGGCTCTGCAATAGCATCAAGCCCCAAGCCCAAGACTCCGGCCAAGACACCCACCTTGCTCGCGCAGTTCGCGCTCAGCGGCCTCGCGTGCGGTCACAAGCGATGCCTCTGCCAGCCGTGCAAGCACCGCATGCCGTTCCCGAAAGTCCGTTTCGGTACTGCTATCCTCCGCACTCGGAGGGCCTACAGTTGTTGCAGCGCTATCCAAGCCTGCCGTGACCGAAGCTACCGACGGCTGCGATAGCATTGAGGGGTTCGGGCTAGCGGCGGCCACTGCCGCCTCGCAGGCCTGGATCTGCCGCCGCGCCAGGTCTTGGGTCCGGGCGGCCAGGTAGACGTAGAAGTCTCCAGTTACACACACGGTCAGTGGCGCCACGCCCGTGACGGCCATGGGCCCCATCTTGCCGCCATCGCCGCGCTGCATTGCATCGCCACAGCTGGGCATGGATGCGCGCCCAGGCGAAGAGTTGCGGCTGCCCGCAGGCGCGCTGTTGCTGGCTTCGGGGTAAGTGCACACTAGTCCCACACCGCTGCCGTCGCTAGCAACACAGACCTGCACCCGGAGCGACCGTTCAGGCTGTGGACGCAGCTCTGTTTTGGACATGCCCGTCGCGGAACACACGCCGGGTGGAGAGCAGTCACCGCTGCAGGGCCCCTTGGGCGGCCGTGCGGCGGCACTGACACCCTGAGGGGACGCCACGCTGCTGGCCACTGGCGGCCCTCCTGTCATGCAGCCCTGCGGCATGGCGGCCGGCAGCTGCACCGGCGGCGCCTCCACCGCAATGACCGCCTCGAGCCCAGCCAGCATCTGCGCCGCCACCACGCCGCCGTCGTCGATGCGGCCTATGCCGACCGCAAACCTCTGTAGCGACAGACCAGCGGCAAAGAAACGTGCATTCAGATGATGGTGCATTAGTGCTTCAGCTAGGCTTATGGCAACACCCCGGCACACGCCAAGCGCCCTACCTCTGGTGAACAGGCGCAGGACGCGAAGGGCTTCACAATGGCCAGGCGCGAGAAGCTTCGGTGCAGCAGGTACAGCACGCTGGCGGTGAACATGGTCAGGCAGTCGCCCACGCGCAGCACGGCACAGCCTCCAGGGCACAGTGCGCCCAGCGCGACCGTCGCCTCCCACAGCAGCCGCCTGCGGTACAAGGTATCGAACTCGCCCTCCATGGGACCTTGAGAGGAGGCCGGCCAGCCACACCGCGTGCGGCGCAGGCTGCTGAGGTCGCCCAGCACGAGATGCACGCCCCTGCCACCAGCGCTGCTTCTAACACCCCGACTGCTGCTGTTGCCGCTCGCACCGCCATTAGTGTTCAATGCCGCGGCAATGCTGCCTCCATCAACAGCAGCGGCAGTTGGTAAGGTGCCAGAGTTATTGACTAGCTGCACGAGCGCGCGCACGGAGTCAGGCGTGAAGAGCGACAGCGGATCAGCTGCTGGGCGCGGTGAAGACGCCCCGTTATTGACCGCTGCTACTAATGCCGGCAGTGGCTGCAGGCGCACCCGAGACCCTTGCTCGGCAGCTAGCCGACCGGCGAAGTCCCGAGCCGCCGCCGTGTCAAGCAGGGTGCAGGTCCATGGCCACGTCGAGCCGCCCTCCTTGTCAGCAGCTGCGGCCCCAGAGCTTGCATTGAGTTTGTTGGAATCATCTGCGGTCACCTTAACATCACCGCGCGCACCGCCCAGGCCAGTGCGGGGCTGCGTGCGCACCTCGCTGTCACTGCTGTCGCTCCGGCTCTCGCTGCCGCCGACGCTGATGTCGCCGCCGCTGGCACTGCACCCGTCGTCAGGCGCGCTACGGCGTGAGTTGGGCGAGTCGCCCTCATCACCACAGTGGTCTGCTCCGGCACCAACAGCGCTGCTGCCGCCGCCGCTAGCAGCGCCAGAACCCCCCAACAGGTAATCCGTAGCGCCTGCGCTGTGCAGTGACAAGTCCAGCGCCTGCGGTTCACAGCCAGCTTGCGCAGCGGCCTCTGCCGCATGCTTACACACCAGCAGCGTGGCATCCAGCGACGCCAGCTTCCAGTAGCTCCGGCCCATCTGCCCCGCGCCCCACCGCCTGGGCGCAACGCACCACGGGCCAACGTGCCGGCACAGCTTGCTGCTGCTAAGCAGCCCTGATTGCAGGCCTGCTGGCGCGCCCGTATTCGGCACGACCTGCGGAAGCTGCGTTACTGGCGAGTCCGACGGAGCGTCCCCAGCATGACAGGCAGTCGATGGCAAGCAAGCCACGTCGGTAGTGCATGCCGGCGAGGGCCGCTGGACGGCGTCAGGCCCACCTGCACTGTGCGCTGCTGCCCGCGTTGCTGGTGTAGAGCTTGCTGCGGGCGGCGCAGCTGCACCCGCCGCGGCCGCGAAGGCAGCGGCGTTATAGGTCTCGCGCAGTCGCCTCAGCGCCACCAGCACATGGTCATCAATGATATACTTGGACTTCGTCAGCTTGGCGGGTGGCGCCTGGCGGCCCAGGCTGGCGCCGCCCCATGCCCTGCTGCTGCTGGTCGCCGCAGAGCTGCAGCCGGACTGCTGCGCCACCGACACAGCGGTGGCCGCGGCGGCAGTGCTTGCCGCCCAGGCCGCGAGCTCACCGCTGGTCAGCGGAAGGTGGTTCTCAAGCATCCGGGCATCGGGTGCAAGCTGCCACGCGCGTGCAGGAGCCAGCTGGCTACCTGCTGCGTTCGCGCTGCCGTCGCCTGCATCGCCCTCGCCGCTGCTAATTACCTCGCCCCGCCATCCCAGGCCCACGACGTTCGCACTGCTTCCGCCTCCCAGGCCGCTCCTGCCGGCCGCGCCAAGACCCGCTGTAGGCGCGTCGGCTGTTGAGCTGATCCCGCCATAGCTGCCAACTGACGCGCCCAGGCCCACCCGGCCGGCGTTGCCGACCGCCGGCACGGCCGCAGCGATCCCCTGACCGTGGCGGCCCAGGCCGGCCCCCTCCGTGTACCCCATTTTGACCATGAGTCTGGCAATGGTATCCGACACCTGCATTCCAGACGAGCCTAGCGCCGCCGCGTCCGCACCAGCAGCCCTGCTTCCCAGGCCTCCGCGCGCGGGCTGTGCCACCTCACATGCGTCCTCATCAGGCATGGCGATGAAGCCCAACCCGAGACCGAGCGCGCCGCCATCAATGCTAACGGCCCCAAAATCATCAGCCGCATCGTCGTCAGCCGCCTCGCCGCAGGCGGGCAGCCCGCATCGCAGGCCCCGCCTGGTTGGGCTGCTGCCCGGACCGCCGGCGCCAAGCCCCATACGGCCGCCGAGGTAGTAGCTGTCAGCGGGGCTGGTGCCCAGGCTGTCGGCGCCGCCGCCGTACATGCCCGCCAGCCGCCCCAGCCCGCTGCTGTGGTAGGCGCCAACGCTGCCGCTGATCACGCCTGCCCGGCCTACCAAGCCGCCACCGCCGCCGCTGCCGAACACGCTGCCGTAGCTACTGCCCAGCTGCCCCGCCAGCGCGGCGGCGGTGGCGATGGCGCCGCCGTCCAGTCCCAGGTCGTTCCGGCGGCGGCGGTACTGCTCCTGCCGCTCCTGCAGCGTGCCCAGCAGCTCACGGCGGCGGCCTAGCACGTTGCTGGTGCTGTTGTTGGTGCCGTCGATGGCCTCGTGCGGCGCCACAAAGAAGCGCCGCTCCAGCCGCAGCAGCCGCATACGAGCGAACCACTCGGCTGCGAAATGCTCCTGAAAAGATAGGGGAAGCGTTCAGACAATGTCCATAACGAGAAAACTACGCAGGTTGGCTTGGATGCACAGGGCGGGAATGTGCATGGGCTCTTGCGACGCACCTTGGCTCGGCGGATCGCAGTGGAGGTCGGCCCGTTGGGCGGCAGCCCCGCCTTGTCAAGCGCGTCCCGGATGGCCTCAGCGGTGCAGGCCGCAAAATGAGAAGTGGCTGCAAGCGCCGACTTCACCAGTCCCGCGGGCAGCAGCTCCTGGGGCAGCATGGCCCTGCACACGAAGCGGCCACAGCAGCGCGGCGTCAGCAGCAGCACGGTGACAGCAGCAGCAGCAGCAGCAGCAGCAGCAGCAGCAGCAGCAGCAGCAGCAGCAGCCCCTATTGTTTGAACCTAGCAGATGGGCGGGGCTTTCCCGGCTTGGTTTTCGTTAACACATGACGTGAAACCCCGCAGCAAGCTCACCCGCTGTCAAACACGTCTTCTCCGCACTTGGCAAGCAGCAGCTCCAGCACCTCCTCCGACACGCCGCGGAATCCGCGCCCCACAACATACACCTCGCTGTTGCAGGGCTGCAGGCGGCCAGCAAAGTCGGAAGATCAATTGGATAGCAGCAACTCATGAAGGATGGTCGTACGTTCAAGGTGCCTCAAGCCCTCTGCACGCTCATCAGCCTTGCGCCCACACCCAACCGCACCTTGCTGGTGCAGGGCTTGCACACCGACACCGTTTCGAACAAGCACCCCACCAGGTGCAGCGTGCACAGTGACGTGTGCTCAAACAGCGTAAAGCCCTTCCACACCAGGCAGCCGCCGGGCGCAAGCATGCCCAGCGCCGCCACCACCTCCGTGAAGTGCAGGCTGGCATTCACCAGCTCCTGGGCCGCCGGCACCATGGATGTGTCGATAGCACCGTCGGCGGTCACCAGCATGGCGCCCGGCACGCCAGCCGCCGCGCAGCGCCGCCGTACCTCCGCCCAAACGGCGCGTATGTTGCGCGGGCGGCGTATGTCACCCGAGTCGTCGGCGCCAAAGCACCAGTGGCTGAGCGTGGCGCGCATGAAGGCGTCGTCGTCCACCATTGCGAACTGCGAGCGGCAGCGGGTGTGAGGGCAGCGGAGCAGGCCAGGGCGTTGCGTGATATGGCGTGATAAATTAGGACAGCTTGTATGGAGTGGGTGGGTTAGGGGTGGTGGGAGAGGGTTGGTGGGAGAGCGGGTGGGGCGAGGTTGGGTTTGGGCAGGGCGGTGGGCACGCACGCACGCACGCACGCACGCACGCACGCACGCACCTGGTCGTTTCCGCTGTAGTAAGGATTTAGCGACACTGCTAGCCAGTCCCAGGCCCAGCCCCAGTCCGGGCGGTGCGTGCGCAGGAAGTGGTTGGTGGCCGCCACGAAGCCTCCCGGAGCCTCACAAAGGTGCACCGTCACACACGGCCGCTCGTTGCCCAGGCCCCTGCCGCCACCACCGCCGCCACCCGCTCCCCTGGCTGGCCCCAGGGCAGGGCTCTGCTGCGGCAGCAGGTCATTCCGTACAATCATCTCGTACATTTTGGCCCAAGCCACCGTGGCCAGTTCCACGCCGTACAGCTTACGTAAGTCGCGCCGCACGTACTCAGCGTAGTTGGCGATGGTTGCATACTTGTCCCAGTCCGTGTTATCGAGCTCGTCCAGCAGCTGGCGTGCACACGTGTGCAGTTTAGCAAGTGAAAGGCGCAGAGGGGAAATCGGCAAGAGTTGAGCCGCTTACGCTGTCGGCGTCGGGATATGGAGTTTTTAGGGTACGAGTAGCGAAAACCTGGTAGCTTACCTCCTTGGCCTCGTTCAGCGCAGCTCTCTGCGAGATAACCTCAGGCAGCTCCCACGCCGATGACTGGAAGAACTTGTCTGTGATTGCATGTGCGGGATGACACGAGGATGAAAGGAAATCGTTGTTCAACTGTCCGTTCAGACCGCGTGCCATGCGGACGTGTGCCAGGCAACTGTGGAACGTCTCTTAAATGCTCCACCCACCTGGAGCCGGCAGTACACAATCACTGGTGTCTAATAACCGCTCGCGGTCATCCAGGAGCGCGAGAGCCTTTTCCCAGTAAGCGCCTAGGAGTGCCGGGTTGTCGCCACGCCCGTCCCCACGCCCCTCGCCACCACCAGGCTCCCGCCGGTCTGGCCGGCTGCCTCTCGGTGCCATTTTAGTAAACCCCCGTGATAAGCGTGCTTTAGGCCATGCTCTCCAGTTTAAACTGTGAGCTGCGAGCGAGTTACAGCTCGTTGTCGATTAAGCGCAGGATAGCCATCCTTAGTCGAATTTGAAATTGTCATCATCACTATGTATATGTGAATTGCAACATTGCAATGGAACCTGCAAAGTCTGCCCTGCACGTTGTTATCATTGTTGTGGGCGGCGGCAACCGACAAGCCCAGCTTTCAAGCCAGCGAGCGTCAAACTTTTTGTATAAAGCGTTGTTATGACTTCATATAACTTGACGGCGATAAATGTTTTCGGCCGGCGCTGACCCGCAAGCATACCCTACACGGTCCCGCATCCCCGGCGGCACATTCGCCGATCCCCCGTTGATAAAGATGCATGCTAGTAGCGAAGTCCCTCATGGGTGAAAAGCGACCCGCACCCACAACCAATGTGCTAGATGAGAGAATGTAGTAGTGATATGACAAGCAAGGGTGGCTGCAATTGTGATGGAAGACCCAACGTCACCGCTACTGATGCGGCGGCACATACGCCAATCCCCGGCTTGCTCCTCTGTGACCGCCAAGGAACTGATTGTACAAGCACTTGCCACCGTGCTGCTACTCAGTGGTGGCGGAGGTTGCATATGGCCGCACGCACGCCGCTGGCTCGCGAAGGAAATCTAAGAGACACAGACCCGCATGGCCCGTAACAGGAGTCATGATTGCAGGGTCCTGACACCCGAGTGAATGAATGACGCCCATATCCTTGTTACCTTGCAGTGGCCAGGAGTGATGATTGAACCTTGCAGACCCAACAATTGCCGTCCTCCTCTGCATCATCGGTGCACCACGCACGCAACCAGCCCTCCTAGACCCCCAAGTCATTCTTTCCTGCCTAAACATACTACCTACGGTCGGGTAATATCTAGTCTAAGCTATCACCTAGTGCTTATCTACGCCACTCAAAAGCTCAACCACAGCTTCTGATTGAATCCCATCCATAGCCTTGCCAGCCCCTTGTGCCTTCTGGCTGCCGCTGAAACTCAGATAGCCAATGGAGTTTGTTGCTGACCACATGACGCTCCACTGCTTACGTACAGTTCCGCTGTTCATATAACACAGCGCCTGAGTACCTGCACCATCATTCCGTCCCTGGCCTCTCCCGCGTTCATCGTCGCAATTCAGGTCCCTGAACGAAGTCACCTACAGCCCTAGCCCGACAACGCACTGAATACCCGTTAATGTATAATACGACCAGAAGGGCTAAGCCGCATGCTCAGCTCTTGATCTTCATCTTCTCCAGCTCCGCGCGGTACTTGCCGGGCACGCCCGCAGACTCCAGCTCCGAAAGTTTCCGCTCCTTGATTTGCAACAGCAGCTGCCGTTCCTTCTCCGCCGCCTCGCGTAGCCGTGCACCCTCTTCCAGGTAGTTTAACCGCTCGCGCTTGCGGCGCTCCTCGTTGGCCTGGATCTGTGCAAGCAGCTCCTCCTTGTACTTGGAGTTCAACGTCATGGCGTTCACGGTCTATGAAGGCGACGGGAGAGCAGGGAGGGACGGCGTCAAGGCTTGCATGCATGCCGCATGCAGTGCTAACGCATAACCACCGCCGCGCAGGAAGGCCCAATCGCAAAGCAGAGAATGGCCGTGTGCATTCAGGGCATTCGCTGTTCACAGCGGAAGGAGCACACCCACCTGCTGCAGCTCCTCGTACTCCTTGGCGCGGTTCACGTCCAGCACCCGCATGAATTCGTCGTGCTCAAGCTTGGCCATCTCCGCCTTCTGCTTGAGCTTGGCGGCCTGCTGCGCAGTGCGCGCATTCGACAATTCGTGCTGCATGGCCGCTTGCCGCTCCACGTACGCGCGCTCCTTCTGCCGCCACTCGCGCTCCTTTGCCTCCTGGTACCGCCGTGCGCGCAGCTCATCCAGCTCTGACTGCTTGTCCGCCGCGCGCTCCTGCATGGCGCGCAGGCGCGCAGTCTCCATCTCCTTCTCCTTGACAATGCGCTCCTTCTCAGCCGCCAGCGCCTGCAAGCGTTGATGGGCCGGTATAATGCAGGCGGTCACATATTTGCAGTTTGCCGAGCCCAAGCCCGCAAGCCCCTCAGCCCTCATCCATACCCTTATCACCCGTCCCACCGCCGTGCCCGCCAGGCTGGCCAGCGCACCTGCTCGCGCATCTCCTTCTGCAAAATGTAATCCGCGATGCGCAGGTCCTCCTCCTTCTCGCGAACCTTCATGACTTCTTTCCGCTTAATCTGCTCTGAGTTCGCCGCCGCCACCTCCTCCATGAGCTGCTTCGCCTGGATCTTCTTCTCGATCTGCGCCTGCATCTCCTCCTCCTTCAGCCGCTCAATCTCCTTCAGCATCTGCAAGCGCTCCTGGTCACGCAGCTCCTCTTGCCGGATTCGCTCCCGCTCCCGGTCCTTGATTTGCTCTGACAGCACCGCCGCGCCCTTGCGCCGCTCCTCCACGCGCTGCCGCTCACGCGCCTCGTACTGCTCAATCGCCTTCACGCGCTCGATCTCCATCATCAGGTCCAGCCGCCGCTGCTCCTCCTCCTCCTCCGCCAGCATCTGCTTCTTCTCCTCGATCTGCGCGTCGCGGATGGTGACGCACTTGGAGTAGAGCATCATCTGGTTCATGTGCTTGACGGGGTCCTTCTGCTCCAGCAGCATGTGTGTAGCGCGAGAGCGGGTAGCGTCATTGAGTTTGCGCTGGATCAAGTCGGTCTCAGTGGGCGGCGCCTGCTTCTTCGCCTCCTCCTCCAGCTTCAGCATTTTCTCCTTGCGCGCCTTTGACACCGCTTGCAGCTGCTCCCGCTTGGCTTCAGCCTCGCGCTTGGCGGCCGCTGCAGATGGGGAGAAGGGGCGAGCTTCACGTCAGGCCAGGGGATGGGCAGGAGGCTCAGGGTTGAAGGAAATTTGGTTCTATCTTCAGTTTGTTATGGCCGATGGGGTGGATAAGCTTGCCGTCCTACACGCAGGCCGCGGTTACGTTGCCCGCCACTCCCACCCACCCAGCCCTACTGGGTGCGCTTGCCACTCACCCACGTCCTCAGCAGTCATGATGGGCGATGCCTTCAACATGCGCGTGAGGTCACCCTTTGTAAGGGTCACCACATCCCTGTCCTTGGGGCTAATGGTGCGTGTCGGCGCTGTGAGCTTTAGGCTGTCCAGGGTCTCCACCTGCAGCAGTGAGACAGGACGCGGGTTGAGTAGGCACGCGGGCGCGCTGTGGTTGCCCCCGGTCAGCTTAGTATGCCCCAGTCCGCCGTAATACTTTGGAGTTTCCCAGTGCCAAGGCCAATGCCAGTGCCCGACAAGCGCCAAGCGCCAGCCATTCCAGCTCACCTGCGCCGCGCCAGTCCGCTTGCTATTTCCAAACAGGGACTCATCCACGTAGCTCTGCTTTCCAGAGCGATACCTGTGAGTACATCGATGCAGCCGCAAGAGCAAGGCCAAATGAGTTGGGTATTCACTCCCATCGAAGAACGATTGCTCGCCGCTGGAAACTCACCCCCCAGAACGAGGAGGCGTCTGCGGCATGTTCCTAAGCCGCTTCAAAACTAGTTAGGTCGGGCGATAATGCTTGGACTTCTTGTTAGGGCGCACTGAGGGTATTTTCCGCGGTTGATTTAATGTCAATATATCGATAGTATCTGCTGCAGGGTGTATAATAGAGTAATACACAAGGCCTATCGTCGGGTACCCGTAAGTCGCGCTTGGGTCCCTCGAAGGCAATTGCGCGTCGTCGCTGTTCGGCCCGTAAGCCCTGGGCCCTGCCAAGGAGGTGTACAGCTACTTGAGATTTGCACATACGTATATGCTTGGCCCTTAGCTGCTCGTGGTGCTCGGGTCGTCTTCGGCACGAACCCGGGGCTCCTCCGCAGCCCCCGCAGCATTGGCCAACGCGGAACTTGCACCAGTGAGCGACGGAGGTGACCAAACGTTTTAACTCCTCACAAATGCGCTTGAACATTGTTACATATTCCTTCTTGCGGTGATCTTTCGCTGGCTGCGCACATACCGGCCGAATTTCATACTGCACGGCTGGGCTGGTTTTTCCCAAAAAGTATCATACTGGCGCAAAATGCGGCTGCTACGTACTAGTATTTGCTAATGCCTATTACTTGATACATTTTGAAGAACGTCGACAAGGACATGGGGAAGTTTCCTTGGCCAATCATCGAAACGTTGAAGCTCGCCCCAGGCTGAGGGGCCGGCCGGCCGGTGTCAGCGAACCGCAGTAGGGTTTCAGTGAACCGCAGTAGGGTGTCCTGACTGGCAGTAGGGTGTCCTGGCTGGCAGAAGGGTGTCCTGGCTGGCTCTGCGTTGGCGGTGTGGCTGCTGAGCATCCCGACATAGGGGAACACTAGTCACAGGGGAACACCTGACACAGGGGAACACCTGACACAGGGGAACACTTGTCATGCTTTCTGCCCGCCCAAGAGGAATCATCCCATCTGCCAGCTCCCCCTCACCTCCAACGCCATCTACCTCAGTCGGTCCGTAGGCCCCCGGATGGCCCATGTCGTAGTTCCTGTTACTTTAATGAGAAACTCAAGCCTACCCGGCGCCGGACCGGCTGGTACCTTGACTACCTTCTGTGGTGGCAGCATGGGCTTGCCGCGAGTTTCTCCGACCGTCTCGCCAATTCCTCTTCCCAGCTTTTCCGCTTCGGCACAGATACTTTAGTTCATCTCAACATCTAACCAACACAACATTACTGTATCGCTCTTGCATGATTGAAGACCGAGTTTAAGAACGACACTACCAATACAGCAGTCGGCATTCATTTGGACGTTTGTAGCGGACTCAAGGAAAAAATAACAAAATGGGAAACTGCTGCTGCGGAGAGAGCTCCGCGGACAAGGGCTATTCCAATTTCACCGGGTATGTCGCCGAGACGCGGGCCTGGGATACTGCGCATTCTATGCAACTTGTTGCAAGGTCACACACAGGTTACGGGGGCTCCTCGAATCTGGCTCTACGCAACACCCGTCCGCCCCAACTCAAACCTGCACCCCCTCCCACCGTGCCCTCCCACCCACCCACCACAACCACGCACGGCATACGGGTTTGCGCTGACGCCAGGGGTGGCGCTACTGGCGGCGCCAGGACAGGGGGCGGCCCGGAGACGGAGCGTGATCGTGAGGCACGCCTGCTAGCTGCTGAGCGGGTAAGTTGCAGGCGTATCTTTTGTCGGGCATCCTTGGGATACATCTAGCGCACCCTGGCCCCCCCGCTTGCTACGCTGGTGGGCGCGGTGAGGTTGCGACAGCTTTGCATATAGGATGACTGCAAGTTCCATGGGCATAAGCACCAAAGCCGACAATGGGCTATGCTTTGCAAATGCAGGCTGCTGCACGGCAACAACAGTTCGAGACGAGTGCGGTTGGGAAAGCAGCATATAAGTAAGTCGGGAGCGCTGCTGGCCGCTCCATACCACCCACGATGATTCTAAATTCCACTCACCGTCACCCTCCATGTGTACCACCCATCTCTGTTATCCTCGCCATGGCCCAGGTCTGTACAAGAAGTGAAGGATGCCCGGAAGGGTGGCGGTGGTGGCAACACAGGGCAGCCCACTGCAGCGGACTGGCAGAACTAGAGGTGGTTGTGCGAAGTCCAAGCCAACGCCGTTCGGTTGGGCCCAGTGAGCAGCCCTATGGGGGCTTACAGCATTGAGCTCGCATCTTGGAACATGCATGCGTGCTTCCTTCCTCTTGTGCGCTAGGAGTTTTTGGTGAGGGTTGATGATGCCCCTCGGCAAGTGAGCCGGACACGGTGACATGCGCAACGGCCAAGCATCATGTACAACTGCACCAAGCGATACAGCAGTTATCAGTTGCAGTGGACGTGAGCTGCGCACAGATTCGGCTGGTGTACTAGTATGACATATATTTCAGCTGACGGCAATCCGCGCTTCACTTGCGGTGGAATGTAATTGGTGTTGATGCACAAGCAGCTGCCATTGTGTGGGCCGGAAGTGGGCGGGACCCGGCATCGCGACCGTCAAAGATTCTACCGGTATGGGGAAACGTGCGGATGCCAAGTACTGAAAAGGGCTGCACCGCATGTGTGACTGTAGGGGCCCTGGGCTGTTGTTCGTGTGCGCCCAGGGGGCAATATCAACCAATGCGCGTTCTTGGCATAAGTGCACGTTTGGCCGGCCGGCTTGGCATGTTGCCAAGTGGCACGTCTCGATCATGCCCTAGGTCAGTGCTACCCTGAGCACCCAAACACAGTGCCCGTATCTTGTAGATGCCCCTGGGCCCCCGGTGTCTACTACCGTGTAGATGCCCCCTTCTGATTTATCTACCCGCCCCCCAAACCCCCCAAAATTTCTACCCTCCTCCCTCTTTTCCGCACCAAAACGTGCCAAAACGTCTACCTCCCGTAGACGTGCGCCCCACCAAACCCTGAAAGCTTCTACGTTTTCGGCCGAAAAGGGGCAAATTTCTACCGGTAGAAGGAAGATACTGGCACTGCGGCCAAACATTCTGCCGTACTTCATTGCCGCTCTTTCCACGCTGTTATGATGCACGCAAGCCTCCAGTCGACATGGGCCACGGGTCAGCTGTTAGGTCATGTGCCGTCTTCGCATAACGCCGTCGCAGGCTGTAGCCCACATGGGTCTTGGGCCGGCTCATATCAGCGGTTACCGTCTCTCGGAGGTGATGTGGCCGCGCACTTCGCTTTACCGCTCACCCCCGTCTCCTGCTGCTTGCGAGACACGACTTCACCGTCTGGTGGCGTGCTTACGTTTTCGTTTCGCAATTTAGAGCATGTCCGTAATGGGTATGACGCCGGTCTGGGGAGGGGCAGAATCGTGTCCACACGTGTTTCTCTTCATATGCGCGCATTTAGGCCCCGCATTTCAGGCAATAACATACTAACTATATAAGTATCTCAAACTCTGACGGGCAAGTCAATCTGTGGGGGTCGCTGTCACCACATTTCGCGAAACATGCTTTTACTAAAGTCCATCTTTGTGGCCGCGGAATATTTTTTGCAGCTCCATATGTATATGTTAGTCGATAGCAATTGCAAGCGGTGCCAACGCCACTGAAATATGCGCGCGAAAGAAGCATGTCAACTGCGACGTCACTGAATTGCCTCAAAACACGTTATTTACAGTCCTTATAGCATATAAGCAATACTTAGGAGCTATCGGGACCTATTGGTGAAGTAGACCTGACGACCGTGCCGGCCCGTGCCGACACGGCAAAACGCAACCCCTGGACGCCAAGCGTGTTAGCAGCCTAAAGGCCGTGTTGATCAAGCACCGCCACGTACGCGGTATGGAGGGTGATCAACACCCTGTCAACCCTGTCAAAACCGTCGTGCCGTTTGGCCCCTCTCCCAGACCGGCGTCATACCCGTGTGGCTGTAGCCGTACAGGCACACAGTGCAGTGTTTCGCGTGTGCCAATCGTGTGGTAGTGGCGGGTGTTCTGGGTGTGCGTGATTCGTGCCGTGTGTATCTTGTGCAATTCTCCGTACTAGTCAAGCAGTGATAGCGCTGTCCGCTGTTGCTCCCCTTTGCATAGGCTCCACTAGGCAGGTCAGGGCACCCCTAGGCAGTTCGCATGTCGGTAACTCGATAAGAGTAGACCGCGCATCTACGATGACCGTTGAGGGAGTCGGGCGTGTTCAGCGGCGGTTAAGACTAGCAGTTGGCCATCCAGCTAGCAACGCTTCTCTCAGGACTGCATTAGTAGTCATGTCCAGGCGTCCAGCTCGGCCGGGCTCAGCTAGTGCATAGCGGACGCGCTAGGGAGGACCTGCCATGCAAATTATTAGCCATCTCATAGCAACCCTCATAGCCACTTTACAGCACCTCATAGCTATCTTATAGCCACCTCATAGCCAATTTATAGCCACCCTCACAGCCCCCTCACAGCCCCCCTCACAGCCACTCTATGATCCTGTGCCACACCACTGTATATCTGTAACCTCCCTCTCGAGAGTCACTTGCTATGAGCCTTGCTCTATGAGTTGATTTCACCTCAAGCATCGCGACCTTGCATATGCTCAGACCACGATCTCACATTGCAATGAAGCCAATGGGTTCTTGGCTTCCAGTCATGCAA
Organism: Chlamydomonas schloesseri; assembly: GCA_016834595.1. Lineage (NCBI taxonomy): Eukaryota > Viridiplantae > Chlorophyta > Chlorophyceae > Chlamydomonadales > Chlamydomonadaceae > Chlamydomonas > Chlamydomonas schloesseri. Next base: position 68,715 of record JAEHOD010000091.1, read on the forward strand.
GCCTAGGAGGCAGGCGGCACTAGCAGGCAGGCGGCACTAGGAGGCAAGCCTAGGAGGCAGGCGGCACTAGGAGGCAGGCGGCACGCCTGCCCTGTGCTTCGCGCCCCGCGTTTGGTTCATGTGCCGCAACGGCCGCCTCCTGCGTTGGCATGTCACACCCACTCGCGGGGCTTCTGCAGCACCTTCATCATGTCTTCTTCCGGGCTGCCCGCCTGCGGCACCACGTTGTACTTCCACGCGATCAGCGGCGGCGCCGACACCATGATGCTCTCGATGCGGCCGCCGTCCAGCCCGAATTTAATGCCACGGTCGTACAGCAAATTGAACTCTGCGTCAGCGCGCGCAAAGGGTGGAGAAGAGGCATGTACAGGAAGGGGCGGGGTTGAGCGTCCCAGGCATGCACCTGAGCATATTGGAGCGGCAAAGTCAGGTGATGGCCAGGGCGCTGCAGCTTACCACCTGGGGCCACCCGGCTACTCACCAATGTAGCGCCCCCGGCGCAGCAGCTGCCATTGCCGCTGCTGCTCGGTGAACGGCTGATCGCGATGCCGCGCCACGATGGGAAGCCAGCACGGCAGGATGCCGTCGCCCACCTCCCGCACGAACGCCTCCACATCGCAGCCCGCCTCTGCGGTCGCCATGTCGTCAAAAAATAGGCCACCAATGCCACGGTGCTCCTTGCGGGCCGGGATGTAGAAGTACCTGGCGTGTCAATAAGAATACAGCACAGGTCGTTAAGCTAATAGACATGGCACGCGCACTGGCACGAGTGGGGGGAACAGTGCCGATGGAAGTGCGCGGGAGTGCGGGGCCGCTGCCTCCGGGTGCTAGCTTCGCACCTGTCGCACCAGTCCTTGAGCTCCGTGTACAGGCCGGGCTTGTACTTGTCGCATACATCCTTCCTGCGGGGGGAGGGGAGAGGGAGCCATGCTCACGTGTCAGCGGCGTGCTCACGTGTCAGCGGCACCGGCCGTGCTCACGTGTCAGCAGCACAGGCATGGGCTGTGCGGCAACTGCTGGCATTATACCAGTCATGGCTGGCCCTCAACATGTACTGCTGGGCTCCCAAAACCTAGCGTCTAACCTGCCTGACATGACCGCGCTTACCAGTACCGGTGGAAGGACTGCGCGTCTGAGTCGTCCAGGTAGTTGGGTGTCAGGTCGCAGCCGCCGCCGTACCAAGCCTCGTCACCCACCTGCGGCAAAAAGCCATGCATGGAGTTCACACGCATCCATCAAGTATTATCACTCACATACTTGCTGAAGAGCCTTCCTCCCGGCTTCCTCCTAGTGCCTTTCGGACTGGATCCGTACAGTAGTGTACGCGCGGCGCCCTCGCACACTCCTCACCTGGAACAGCCGCACGTCGGCGCGCAGCGTGGGGATGAGAGGGTGCGCGCTGTGGAACACCAGACTCATGGCCGCAGCGGCGTAGGGCTGGCCGCCCTTGGGGTCAATGCTGCTTCGGCCGCGGGAGCTCATCGCCGCCGCGCGCTGCGCCGACAGCGTGCCGCGCACCACCGAGATGTTGGCGGCGGCCTTCTCTAGCACCTTGCCATCCTCCAGTACGCACGTGATGCCGTAGCCTGCATGTTGCAGCGGTTGGTGTTGGGGAACCCATGGCGGTGCCGTGTGGTAAATTCATCACGATTTGCCGCTCTGCATACTGTTACCACTTAGCCCGCACGCGTGGCTGGTGCTTAGTCCACAAGTCAGCCCCAGGATTCACATTGCGCATACCTGCATTCGGGTTGTTGGCGTCTCGCTCCCAGCGGTCAATCACAAACTTCCGTTCGCCATTCTCCAGATCCTGGGATGTTTTGTGCGTGAAGACATCTTACAACGTGATTGGCGCAGGTGAGGCGGCCCTGGCATGTCGGCGGGTGCGTGCCTGCGCGCTCCTTCTATGCACAGGCTCGCGCACCTCGGCCGTGTTGAGGATGTTCTTCTGCAGGCCGTGAATGTAGTCCACGAATCCCTCGAAGGTGGCTACAGAGGATGCGGTCTGTGTTGGCGCCGCTACGCGGCACGGGGGCGCCAACCGCCTAGCACCTTGTCCCACGGGCCCCCGCCGAACTCCCGCCCGGCGCTGGGATCCTGCAATCTGCCGCTGCAGCATGACTGCCGGGACTTGGCTATCCACGAGGCGCCACCGAGGTGGCAAAGCTATTCGTGCAGAAATGCGCGGCGATAATGCTGGTCCCGGAGCAGTTATATCGACCCAGTTGATCTCATCTAAAGCATCTAAGGCGTTTGCGTATTAGCCGATTGGCTGCGATTAAGATCTACCCTGCCATTGAAACTTGCACTCCATGCTCATGCATTGCCGCCCCTGCCATGTCTGTCCATTTCGTGTCTCGCGATCAAAAATGAATTCCTGGTAGCACAAATTGCTCCTGAAAAAGAGCTTTATCATAACTCTCGCTTCATTCATTCAACTCAACAAGGAATGAAGTACCTGTATTATTGAATTGGTCTAAAGGTCACATATATTGGTATATCAAGCATACGACTCACTGGAAGCCAGGAACAAGAGATTCACAGTCTTGCGCGGGCGTTGCTCAGCGGCCCCAAGCAGCCATGGACGCAAATACGATGCAATTTGCGATGGAGCAAATGGTACGCGAGTTAACGCAAAATCAAGGCTATGGGAGGCTTTTGGCGGCCAGATTATGGGGCCGGCAGCGTGGCGAGGTTTGGGCTCTCTCGTGAAGGCATCTCCTGCTTGGCGTGCGGTGCGGGGTCGGGGCACGGCTGTGGAGCTAGCTGGGTGCCAGGGAAGCTTCGGGGCAACTCGCGGGTATGGCTGTGCCCCGGCGTGACCTCAGGACACCCCCTCTTTCGTATTTTTTAATCCCCCAGCGGAAAATGAGCCCGGAGCAGCTCCAGCAGATGCAGGGCATGATGAAGAACATGCCGCCGGATATGATGCAGCAGGTGCGCGAGGGTGCCCTACGTACACTGGCTGCCCAGTCCCGTCCGGCTCGCCTTTGGCAATATCGCTCACCCGGCATAGCGGTTGATCCACACTGTTTGGCACTCACTGCAGGCCATGGCACAAATGAAGGACATGAAACCGGAGGACTGGGAGCGCGCCAAGCAGCAGATGTCGGGCATGGACGGTGACACGATGGCGCGGCAGGCGGCGCAGGCGCAGGCGCAGATGGCGGGGCGGACACAGTACGTGCTGAACGTGAGCAGCAGTGTCGTGGGAGCCGTGGGTAATGGCTGGGGATGCGCCTGGCATGTTGGAAACCGGCTTGCCGCCAAGCTCGCTGTGAGGGACTGGCAAAGCGGGCTCTGCTATTTTGAGTGCCCCGGAGAGCGAACCTCGCTTAGATGCCGCGGATTGCGAGAGCGTCTGACATCACCGGCCATCAACAAGGGAGGTGGTCCCCGTGAAGCACGGGAAAAATGTGGTCGTTACCACCCACGTGGAGTTCCCCCCTTGCAGGCCAGCAACCAGCTCAAGGCGGAGGGTAACCAGCTGCACGGCCGCGGCGCCTTCTCGGAGGCGGCTGAGAAATATGAGCGTGCCAAGACTAACGTGGTTGGCATGGCGGGCAAGGAGGCGGCGGACCTAGCTCGCGCCTGCACGCTCAACCTCAGCAGCTGCTACCTGAACCTGAAGCAGTTCAGCAAGTGCCTGGAGCAGTGCAACAGCGTGCTGGCGTGTAAGTGCGAGTACTGGCACGTGCTCGTGCCCAGGGCGGCCCGCGGAGCTGTTGGCTAGATGGTGACGGGTGCATTGCGGTATCTTTGGCTGGGCTCCTGCCCTGACTGGGCGCCGTGAACAGCACCCTTCTGCTTTCCAAGAGCGCTGCCCACTATATGTTTCCTCACTTCTCCACCTCACAGCGGAGCCAGCCAACCTGAAGGCGCTATATCGCCGCGGCCAGGCCTACATGGGCACCGGCTCCTGGCTGGACGCCTGCGCTGACCTGGAGAAGGCGCTAAAGCTAGCCAAGGAAACCGACCCGTCGCAGGCGGGGCCGATCCGGGACAAGTTGCAGGAGACTAAGGACCAGGTCAGCGTGCTACGTGCCTCGGGCAAGCTGCCGGCGGCCAGCGCCAGCGGCAGCGGCAGCGCGGCTGCTATGACTGCTGCCACCAGCACGAGCAACGATGACGGCGACGGGGTGGTGGAGGAGGTGAAGGAGGCGCCGGCGCCGCCGGCGACGTCGACTGCGGCGCGGGCGGCGGCCAGCACGGGCGCGTCCACGAGCAGCAGCAGTGTGGGCGCGGGGCCGCTGGCGGGCATGGACATGGACAAGATGCAGGAGATGGTCGCCAAGAACCCAGAGATGCTCAAGCAGGTCGGTGAGCTGGGGAGTAGGTTGGAAAGCAAGTGCAGTGAGGGCGCGCAAGACCGTAGCCTGGCTTGAACTTGCCCCACCTGGTGCGCCCTAATGCGTTTCGTGCCTCGCTTCTGCAGGCCCAGGAGATGATGAAGGGCATGAGTGATGAGCAGCTGCGGGCCATGGCGAAGCAAATGGGTGTGCCGGACGCGTCGATAGATGCGCTGCGCGGCGGGCTGGACCCTGACCTCATGGCCAAGGTGGCCAAGGTGCAGGTGCGTCGGCGTGCGGCCGCGTGGGGACACGGAGCGGTTCTCCGGTGGGCGGACCGGGGCTGCGCACGTGCAAGCATGAGAAGGAGTTCGCGTGACAGGGCTCCCGTGGTGTATGGCCTTCCCGTGTGCGCTGACGCTTCTCCCCACCTCTCCTGTGTGTTCTGTGTTAGAGATCACAAGGGACAGTACTATAAAGACTTGTGTGTGTGTGTGTGTGTGTGTGTATGTTGGTAAACGGAAACGGAGAGGAATCCCCGCAATCGCTCGCAGTTGTGTGTGTGTGTGTGTGTGTGTGTGTGTGTGTGTGTGTGTGTGTGTGTGTGTGTGTGTGTGTGTAACAACGGGTTTACAGGCGGCCTGACGAGTCTCGTGAGCGAGTACTCGGGACAGCCAGCGACAGCGAGGCATTTATTTTGTGTGTGTGTGAAAAAACGAAATGCCCCACATGCGTTGTATGCGCCTACAACGTTTACCCAGCACGCCTAATGCCCGTAGTCCCGCCCGCTGTTTGATATCTCACCTACGAGCGGCAGAGGAAGCACATGTGTGTGCGTGTGTGTGTTTGTGTGCGTGTGTGTGTGTGTTTGTGTGCAGTCCGAGCTGCCCCCGGAGCTGCTCCGCCCCGACGCTGCACGCGACCCCGAATCCATGAAGAAGGTGGCGGAGATGATGGCCAAGAATCCCGAAATGGCCAAGACTATGGGCGAGGTGAGTCGTCGTCAGCGCGCAAGTGGATTTCCTGGCAAAAACGGTTGTCTGGGTGCTGTGCATCAGGGTGCCGGTTGAGCATCACAACAGCCCCGTCTGGCTGGCCTTCTACCTCACCTAGATGCCTGCATAAGCCTCCTCAAAACCCGGCTCGCTCGCACGTGTACAGGTGCTATCCAGCATCGACCCCAGCAAGCTGCAGGAGATGGCCAAGCAGGCCGGCATGCCGGCGGGCGTGACCATCACGCCGGAGATGGCCAAGATGGCCGCGGAGAGCTTCAAGAACATGAGCCCGGAGGAGCTGCAGGCCGCGATGGCCACTGCCTCGAAGATGGGCCCGCCGCCCGCCTCGCTCAGCGCCTCGTCCGCGGATGCCTCCTCCTCCACCCGCGCCGCCTCTGCCGCCGGCGCGAGCACCAGCGGCCGCAGCAGCGCCACGCCCGCCTCCAGCTCCAGCTCGCTGGCGGCGGCGGGGCTGCCGCCCATGCCGCCCGGCGGGCTGGACCCGCGGGCCGCGGCGGAGATGATGGCGGCCATGCCCCCGGAGCAGCTGGCCGAGATGGCCAAGATGATGCCGGGCGGCGCGGGCATGGCCATGACACCCGAGGCGATTAAGATGGCGGCGGAGATGATGAAGAACATGAGCCCAGAGGAGATGGCCCGCATGACGGAGATGGCGGCGTCGCTGCAGGCGACTGCGGGCGCGGGCAGCAGCGCTGCGGGGAATAGCAGTGGCAGAAGCGCGGTGGCGGCAGCGGCAGCAGGAGCAGGGCCGTCGCCGGCGCCGGGGCCGGGCGGCATGCCGCAAATGACGCCCGAGATGGCCAAAATGGCGGCGGACATGATGAAGAACATGAGCCCCGACGACCTGGCCAAGATGACGGAGATGGCGAGCAAGATGGGCATGGGGCCAGGTGGCGCCGCCGGGATGCCGGCGGGCGGCATGGCTGGCATGGCGGACATGATGAAGAACATGAAGCCGGAGGACATTGCGCGGATGACGGAGATGGCCAGCAAGATGGGCATGGGGCCGGGCGCCGCCGGCCTGGGCGCGGGCGGTAAGATGCCGGACATGGGGTCCATGGGCGCTATGATGCAGGATCCAAAGATGATGGAGTCCATGGTCAAGATGATGAAATCCATGGATCCAGACGCGCTGGCGGGCATGCTGATGAGCAGCGGCATGGTGAAGGACCGTGCGCAGGCGGACGCCATGGCCCAGCAGCTGGGCAGCCTATCGGATGCACAGCTTAACATGATGATTAAGGCCACGGCGGCGGTGCAGGGCGTGCGCGATTGGGCGCGCAAGAACATCCTGCTGATCGCGGCTCTGGTGGTGCTGCTTCTCGCGCTGCTGATGCGGTGGCTGGGCTACATGTGAGCGGTCTGAGGGGGTGTATTGTTTGCGACGTCCGGATAAGTTTGGTGCGGGAGCTGTGAATATGCGGGGGCCACATGGTGTTAACACAACGAAACCGGGGCCACATGGTGTTGTTGGGCTCGCTTGCATGTGCCTGGAGGGCTGCTAGGCTGATGAAGGCTGAGGTTGCGAAGGTTACGGACATGGTTGAGCCTGCTGGCCCGTGCACGGACCAAGTAGACGCTGCACGACAAGGAACTGCCGCGGCGTGTGGGGACCGCCTGCCCATCTTCCCTGGTCCCATCCCAGGTGGCGGCTCGCGCACAAAAGCCTGCCCAACTGTTACAAATGGGTGTGCATTTCCTGATTCGTCCATGAATAAGGGTCGCAAATCCCATACCAGCGGGCTGCACAGCGATCATCATCCAACATCTCTGCGTGAGCAAAACTGTGTCGTAACCACAAAACTGCGCCATTGGCACGTGCCTCTGCCCAACGCTTTCTACCTGGCATGCACGGCGTCTCAAGTTGTTGCGTCGAGGCCACAGCAAGTTTGTGCAGCTAGGTGGCACGGTGCAGGGGATGATATTATGTGCTCCATGCCAACTGGACAGGTGCGCGGGCGGGCTAACGGGCACGGCCAGGGACGCTGCTGGAAGGGCAAGCAGGGAACCACACGTAGGCTCAGCACGGTGCAGCAAACCGCACGGCATCGATCCTAACCCCCTGGACGTGATGGTGTACCAATCGATGGTGCGGCGTGCCCCCAGTCACCATAGCATGCCCGTAGCTGTATGGATGCATGTGCGAGAGGGCGCACAGCGGCGCCACCCTCCTGATACGTAATAGGTGCTGGACTGCTCGGCGTGGGACCGGTGTGGCAGCGCCGTGCGGCGGCGGTGCCCCAACGCCCCCGGTGCCCTACGCCATCGTGTGTCAGAAACAACTTCTGTCTTCCCTTTGCATTCCCCGTCGCGGCCGGCGCAAGAGCTGCCGCTCCGACTGCTGAAATGCTGAAGGATCAGCAGTAGCATGGGGCTCATTCTCCGTGCGTAAGTCCAACCACTCTCTCCTCATAATCCTCTCTTCATCGGTCCTGTGGAAGGCAGAAGCACAATGGGGCGACGCATCAGCTATGAGTGGATGTACAAAATGCTGCACACGCCCAACCGGCACACAGCGCGTTGCAGCACCCATGAAGCACAGACCACACCATTCGCCCGCCCGCCAATTTAACAACCAAATGACGCAGCTCTATACCGCATTGCACAGCGCCTCGATGCTGCCGCATTCCTGCCCCCCGGCCCCCGGCCCGCACCTGCGTCGCACCGCCGAAGCCGCCTAGGAACTCGCCCGTGGCTGCGTCGAGGAACTGCGTCTCGTTGCCGAAGCCCTGGCTGAGCAGGAAGTTGTCCACCTGGCTGTTGAAGTCAACGTCAGCGCCCAGCCCCACGCCCAAGCCCATGCCCGGCAGCCCACCCAGCGCGCCCATGCCCACGCCCGCCGCTCCCAGCCCGCCGTAGCCGCTGGTCTGGCTGAAGTCAGCGGTGAAGCCGTACGGCAGCGCGGCGGCGGCTGCGCCACCGGGGAGCTGCGAGGCGCCGCCCAGGCCCGTGAGCGCCTGCGTGGCGGGCAGGGTGCCCTGCGTGGTGCCGCCCGCAACCGCGGCGGGCTGCGTGTAGACGCCTGGCAGGGAGAGGTCGCTGGCGGCCTGGGAGGCGGGCGCGTCGCCACGCGGCCCCTGCAGAGTGATGCCGCAAACGTCATGATGAGTGGATGATGTCAAAGGTACATGAAGGGTTGATGTGCGTCAGCAACTGTGCCAAGGGACCCTAAGCTCACCTTGCCACGCCCTGCGGGCGCAGGAATGCTGTAAGTGGGCGCAGCAAAGGGCATGAACGTCTGGCTCGCGCCAGCCCGGCCCGCCGCCGCTGCCATAGCGGCCGCCGCGGCGCCCGCCGCACCGTTGCCCCGCCCAGCCGCTCCTGCAGCGGCTCGGGAGGAATACCGGTTGCCGCCACCGTTCGCCACCGCGCCGCTGCCGCCAGCCGCCGCCGAGCTGCCGGTCGACGGTACAGCCGCAAACTGCAGCTGCTGCCCCGCGGCGCCGGCAGCGCCCAGCGGCCCACCGCTGCCTGGCTGGCCGGGGCCTGCTGGGCCATACCCGGGCGAGGCCTTGGGCGGCAGCGGGTCGCCAACCTTCTCTGGCGGCTGGTAGCGGTTGGTAGTGAGAGCGCCAACGCCGAACGACATGCGGTCGAACACCTGCACATTGCACAAACACAACACGGCACCATACATAATAACGGCGTATCGGCACACCGCTTGCATCAGGTCTGAGGCCCTGTTCCACGAGACAGAAGAACAATGGCTTGCTCGCGTGACCGCTTGGCCGCGCGACCGCACGACGCGCATGGCTGTGCAGCACTCTCACCCGCTTAGGCTTGTGCAGCTGCACCATGGAGGCCTTGAGGTTGGTGAGCGGCCCCTCCACCAGGCAGCCGTGCTCCTTGAAGTACTGCAACAGGCTGTTCCACAGCGGCTGGCGGGACAGCACGCGCGGGTTGCCCAGCACGACCAGGCTGCGGTGTCGCAAGCCACCACAGGGGTGATGAGTTATCATAGTGGGAATGGGTATGTTTCGACGATGTTAGGGAAAGGCCCAGCTAGACTATCCTCTCCTGTCAGCACTGGCACGCAGCACTGGGCTACGAGACTCAAGGCAAAAGGCGGGCACTTAGGCTAAAGAGCTCACCCGAAGCGCGCGCGTGTAAGCGCCACGTTGAGGCGGCGCGGGTCAGACAGGAAGCCGATGGAGGAGTGCTCGTTGGAGCGAACGCAGGACAGCACGATAATGTCCTTCTCACGGCCCTGGAATGCATCCACGCTTGACACCTGCATGCAGAGATTTGCATGCACACATGTAGTGCCGACAGCAAGAGGAATTGAGGATCCGCCAAATCTGCCACGAACCTGCCCGCGGTTCCGCGCACACATATCCAGCAGAAGCCGGACATCTGCCCACCGCTAAAGAATGGCTCACCTCGATCTCCTTGTACAGGTCCTGCCGCGCCGTGCCGTTGCGCACCATGACCGACACCACGTGCGCACGCTGGCCCTCGTACGGTGTGATGACACCGATCTGGCCCGGCCCCATGCCGTTCTGCAGGAAGCGCGTCACCACCTTCTCCACCGCCGCCGCCTCGGTACGGTTCAGGTAGGACGTCCCTGCGCTCACGGGCGCGGGCGCGGCGCAGACAAGCAGCGCCCCCGAGTCAACAGCCGCTGCAAACTCGCAGATGCTTGCCGTTGCTGGACTCTGCTGTACCGCAGCAGAACGCTGCTCAGCGCAGCGCAGCCCCTCCTGCGCCCGTGCCTGCACCTGCTGGCTGCCAAGGCCGGCCCACTCACCACTGGCGCTGATCTCCTCGGCGCCCAGCTGCACCCAGAACATCATCGGCTTGTCGGGGTTGGGCCAGGGGAAGTCCACGCCCGCCAGCCGCCGCTCGCCCATGCCTGTGCCGTTCTGCAGCGTGCCCTCATAAAAGGTGTTGGAGGGGAACTCGGACAGGCAGGGGTGCATGCGGTATTGGACCTGTGGGGGGCGTGCACGAGCAGCAGCAACAGCAGCAGCAGCAGCAGCAGCAACAACTTCAGCGGTGAAGTGGCAAGGGCGCCAGCTACCGGAGACCATGCTTATTGCGAGCGTCTGTGGGGCAGGCGCCTGATGAAAGCATTTGCAAGTGCTCGGCATCCAGCATGCAGGCACTGCGCACGCTACGGTACTCAGCGCCCGTACCTGCAGGCGAATGGGTTTGACGCCCAGCAGCCGCAGCCGCTCGAACAGCGACTGGCACAGCCCCGCCTCCGCCGCCTTCTTGCACATGATGACCGGGCCCAGCTGGCAGTGGTCGCCCACCAGAATCACCTGGCAGTTCACAAGGCACCAAAGAAGGCAAAAGAGGTGGCATCGGCAGGCAAGCGGGATATGGCCGGGGATGAGAGGCCCACAACAAGTGCACTAGTGTGCAAAGCTGGCGCAGGGTGTAGGCAGCGTCCTGGGAAAGAGGACGTTTTGGTCAGGCTTCGTGGAACCAGCGGCTGCGGGCAAGGCGGGCGCACCTGCTTGGCTCCTAGCACCATGGGGATGAGGCACTCCGGCTCCGCGGCCTGTGTGCTCTCGTCGATCAGCACCTGCGAGCGGACATGTGAACGACAAGGCAAGGTAGTATGTTGGTAGCTTTATTAGCGGTGGGAATCACGGCGGATCACTTGACACCATAGCCTCGCCACACCCTTTGCTTCGTCGCCCACATCTGGACTCCTCCGTGACCACTGCCCCGCTGCGCCTCTGCAGCGCATCACTCACGTGTTGGAAGCGGAAGTGTGATAGGCGCGGGTCGCCGGCGCCCACGCAGGTAGTGCACACCACGTCCGCATTCTCCAGCACCTCCATCTCCAGCCGCCGCCGCAGGCTCTTGAGCTCCTTTTCGTCGCTGGCGTTCAGGCCGCCCTGCGCGCCGCGCAGCGCCAGCAGCTTGCGCAGCCGCTCACCCTCGGGCACCGCCATGTGCGTCACCTGGTGGTGGTGGTTGCGTCAACACACGGTGTTGTGGTCGAGACGCGGCATCCGGAAAAGGGTGTCGGCAAGGAAGGGGCCAACGGCGGGTGGGCACAGGCACGGCCGCTCATAACCAACCCATGCATGATCTGGCTCAGCACGGCCCGCGCGCCCCCGCGCAAGCCAACGCGTGTATCCAAGCAAACCGCAAACCTCTGCACCCCACCCAACCCAACCCAACCCAACCCCACCGCACCTGGTAGTGCAGCGTGAGGTGCTCCACGGGCGATGCCACCGCCTCGCGCGTCTTGGCGCACAGGCGCACCACCTTGAGCCCGGTCTGGTCCATCTTGTGCGCCAGCTGGTCCACCGCCACGTTTGACGGCGCCGCCACCAGCACCTGGCCCGTGCCGCTGTGTGCCAGGTGGTACACGATGGCGGCACTGGTCACGGTCTTGCCCGTGCCGGGCGGGCCCTGCAAAAGCAGAGGACACATGTTGCAGTAGTAGGTTGCGGTGCAGGGGAACCAGCTGCTGAGGGGTTCGACCGCAAAGGCTGGCCTAAAGCGGCGGTACAGCGCAAGAGCCGGCAGCTCTCGCGCACAGCTCAAGGCCGCAGCTGTCTCGCCCCTGGTCAACAACGGCATATTGCTGATCCTCCCCTGACGCCTTGCACCGACCTGAATGAGCGACAGCGGCTGCTGCAGCACCGACTTGACGGCGTGCAGCTGGCTGTGGTTGAGTTCGGGCAGGGAGGGCACGCCCAGCCCCGCCTTGGGCAGCGGGATCTTGAGCGTCACCGGCTCCACGGGGTGACCCAGGATGAGGTGGTACAGGTAGCCTGTCGGCATGTGCGGGCGGGTGGCGCTACTTGATACACATAAGGCGCATAGCAGCCAGGCGAGGGCGGGGATGGAAGGAATGGGCGGCAGGGCAGCTACTCGTGCACTTCATACGCCTTCTGCCACTGTGTGTAAAGAACCTTGCAAGTGGGCCGCTCGACACAACCCGAAGCAGCAGTCGGGTGCATCCTTGTCGCCCACGCACCCGAGATGGAGGCCGAGTATTTGCGAAAGGTGTTGAGCGCGTTGCGCATGCGGTCAAAGGAGGTGCCGCGCCACACGAAGTCAACGCTGAACCCCACGGTGCAGTCCTCGGGCACGTCCTGCGTTACGGAGGTGTGGATGTGCTTGTTTGGTTTGGTTGTGGAGTTCACTGGGGAGCGTGGCGACTGATACAAAATGTGTGGGCATGGCAACACAAACGTCGGAAAACCCATGCAAGCATTCGTGGCCTGGCACTCACGTTTGTGAACAGCTCCAAGCACACCTCCTCGCTCTGCTGGTACGTCAACACATGGCCAAGCGCCTCCCACGCCCCCCGGTTGCTGGCGTTCTTGTGCCGTAGCTTCAGCTCGTCACCCTGTTTGGAACCGATGGTTGGGCCGCGGTCAGGAAGGAGCACGAACGTGCATGGGAATTAGCAAACGGGAACTCAGCCGTTGCCGCGTAGCTTACTACCCAATGACACCCAGTGCGGGAAGCGGTCAACACTGCGTATCCTTGCCGTCCTCGCCAGCGCTGCCTGTACATCTCCCTTACCTCCCCACCCACATGCGCCCGTCCCCTCCCCCTGCCCACCTGGCATTGGAATGGACTACCCCCCTCCATGCCCACCTGGAAATGGAATGAACGACCCCGTCCCCTGCTTACCTGCATGAGCTTGAGCTCGTTGTCGTCGCGCGGGAAGTAGAAGTAGGCCACACGCTTGGCGTTGAGGCCCCAGTCCCAGCGCAGCGTGATGTCGTCGCGGCTCTGGCTCTCCTTAATGGAGCGGTCATAGTCTGCCTCTAGCTTCACCAGCGGCTCGAACACAGCCTGAGCAACATTACAGGTTGGCGCGGCAAGGCATACGTTCTCGACCTCTGTTCATATATGCGGTAGTAATTATGGGAAGCATGCAGCCCCTATGCCCATAGCTGCCTGTACCACCGCCAAACATTACTCTGCCGTCCTGCTATACAGCAACCTTCAGCCGGCGCGCAGCCGCCGCCGCAGCAGTACGCGCCCATTCACCTGGTACTGCGCCGAGTCCTCGTACTTGAGCGTCACCGGCTGCGCCACGCCGTCGCCCTCCGCCGTCGCCTTTTCGTCCAAGTCATCCACCCCCGCCGCCGGCTTGGTCTTCCACATCTCCTCCAGCTTGTTGATCTGGCGGGGCAGGGTCAGTCGCCGTGCGTGACACGGCATGTGAAACGGGACGCGCAAGCGCAGCTCTAACCAGCAGAAAGCGCGGCAGTCAAGCGCAGAATTCCACAGAAAGCAACTCAGGACGCCACGCCAGCCCTGCCTTCACCCCTGTTCGTGTGCGCTGCTGCCTCCAGCCGCTCCCCCGCCGCCGCACCCACCTGGTCCAGCTTGAGGTGCCTAGCGCGCAGCAGTTCCGCCTCGCTGGGCTGCTTGACCAGCCAGGGCACCAGGCCGCGGTCCTCCACGATGGGCTGCCACTGCGGGTGAATCAAGCGATGTCGAGGAGGCGGGCGATGGGGAGGGCAGGTCGGGTGTTGGCGACGGTGTCAGCTCCCCGTACTATTCTCGCGGTGTCGGATGCGCCGTGCATCCAGAGGTTTATGTGTGCACCCTTGCTTACTGTCAATTCCCCGCTCGCACATCCCGCCCCTACTGCACCCAAGCCCACCACCGCCACCGTTGCAGCTCTTTTGCCAACCCGCCGCACCTGCGACAGGTCCAAATTGAGGTCGCGGATGGTGGGGTGGTTGGGCGGCGTGTCGCGCGCCAGCAGCACCACCGTGTTCTCACTCTTGACCGGCACGAAGCCCAGCACGAACAAGTTGCGCGTGCCGCTGGCGTAGCACTCCAGCACCGTGTCTCCCAGCGGCGAGTCCCGGTGCAGCTGCACCTCCTTGTTCTTGCTCTTGACCTGTCGCCAGCGATTGTGACAGTAGCCATGAGCACAGGGACATGCCGGTCAGCACTGCAAGCCCGCTTAGAAACCTCCCATCCGGGCTCCTGCTACAGACGGGAATGGTCAGTCTCCTGCGCACGGCGGCGCCGCTGGAGGCGTCAGCAAGTTTCCCCGGTCTTATCTGCCGAGACCTCCGACACGCGACCCACCAGGTGAAGGATGATGCACGACCCGGTGCCGTGCACACGGCCATTGCAGAACCACTTGTTGGTGCTAAGGCACTTGACCACGCAGCTGGGGTTGTGGATTCCACAGTACCTGCGCAGCAGCAGCGGTGGCGAGAGCGGCGCGGTGGCAGCACGGGTTCTTGCGTGATTTCGTGACTAAAGTGGAGCCCCCAAGAAGCGATCCTAAAGAAATGCGCGCGGTTTCCACTTTTGGTGGTTGCGCGGGGCCCCAGTACTATTGATTAAGTAAGCCACCGGAATGTCATGCTGTCATGGCGCACATGGGTACACTCCTCTGCCTCCCATAAATCCAGCCACGCACTCACGCGCACGCCCACTCCGGCGCCTTCTCCGGCTCCGCGGGCGGCTGCTCCTCCTCCGCCTCCTCATCAAACGTCTCCTGAAACCGCAGTTGCTGCAAGGAAAGGACGTAGACATATGTGCTTATGCATGGCCATGACAATTGACGAGCTACTGGCCTACTGCGGTATACTCCCATGCGCTGCATACGTTACAGGCACGCGGTGGGGGCTGGTTGCAACCGCTTCGCACACACGGAGCGGCTGATGCGAATAGCACCTGGCGCCACACATGCTGTGCAATCTCCGCGTCCGCGTCCGCGATCCCACCTATACCGGCAGCATCTTCGCACTGGCTGTGCGTTGTGTGACAAGCACACTCGACAAGCCCTTGCAAGCGCACGAGGTCCGGTCGCCACCGCGCGCTGCCTCACGATTCCTCGCCTACCTGCTGGAAGCCCGCCGTCAGCCCATCCAGGGGCGCATCAAATGCAGACTGGTGCACCTGCGCATGCAGCCGCCCCATGCATTTCATGCCATTGCCGTACTTGGTCTGCACTTGCGCGGCATGGCGGCGCAGGGGTACCGGTAGTGGCGCCATTGCAAAAGCCCCTGGCCATCCGAGCCCTGCCGGCGCTGCCGCCACCCACCTGCTGCTGTGCAAGCCTCTGTGAGGCCGCCGTCACGCCAGCTGGTGCTCCCCAGTTTAGAGCCTGGCTGACTCCCTGTGCATACCAGAAAGCAGCGGCATGTGGGCTTAGGAGCTATTCCGTCCCCTCCCCTTTCTCTAGAGTGCTCCCGCCCTCAAACCCTGTCTCCCGTCCCTGCTGGCACCCCAGATTTCCTCGACCCGGTGCTGGGGCCCTGCTTGCCTGCGTGAAGTCATTGAACTGCAGCGTGCCCGGGTGCACATCTTGGGTCGCCCCGTAGTCCTGGAACGTAAGCCCGCCGCCTGCTTCGGCGAAGCTGAAGTTGAAGTCACTTGCTTGTGTAGGAAATGGTTGAGTCATTTTCGTTTAGTTCATTTAGCGGAGAGCCGAAGCCAGCACAACAATCTGGCCGTGTGCAAGTGCCGAATCAATGGCAGTGGTCATGGAAGCCCACAAGTAATTCACTCTTTGTTGTTGGCAATGAAGGGCTCGGCTTTGCTCGGCGGACTTTCATTTGCATTGGTCCGATCCCTGAGCTTCCCGCCCGTTTTCGCCGAGCCAGTGTTTCACCTTCACATGACAACCAAACGAAAGCAAAGTTACCCTACAAAAATTACTCAAGCTTTGCCAGGGCTTTAAATAAGTTTGCTCTCCAAGTTGTCTTCGTCAGAAGTAAATGCAAGCACTTCATAAGCGCTGCGTTAATACGTGGACGGTCGCGCGTGGCAGTCAGCAAGGTCAGTCGAATGCAGGGCGAGTGGCGGATGGATGCTTATCCACACCGATGTTGCACCAGGTTTAATAGCGCCACCGCGCCCCCTCGCGCTTGATGCTGTGGCCTGCTGCATGGGCAGGCACCCTGTGTGCTAGCCGATGGCCGTCCACGACCGGCCGGGTCTCCAGGCAGGTCGTTGAACCTGCACCGGTCGCCCCATGGGCTCCCGGGTCCTCGCCGCTCACACACTCGGCACGCCGTGTCCTGGCGGCGAGTGGGGCCGGGCCTACCAGCACTGGTGCGTACGGTTTATAGCAGGATTCTTCATCACATGAGCCTTGAGAAGTTGGCGTAGCCGTGGGCTTTCGGGGGGCCGCGCTTGCATGCTTGACCCCTCCGCGTTTGTGCAGATATCGAGGTCGCGCGCTTGACGGACGCCATTGTTGCGGCGGAGAACCGGCTCGCCGCCCTGTTTGAGCCTGGCAAGCCAATGCCTCGGGTGAGTAGAGCTGGAAAGTACTAGAGGAGCGGCGTGGCTCACCATGCCGAAATCCTAGCAGTGGGGTGCTCCGCGGCGTTCCCATGACTTGTGAGGCATCGCGTTTCCACGGTATGCAGGCTGGTGTGGTGGCGGCTGCCCGCCAAGAGGTGTCGGACATGAAGGCGCAGCTAGCGGCGCTGGTGGGCGGGGCGGCGGGCGCAGTGACGCTCACATCCGATGCAGCTTTAAGTGACGACGAGCTCGCGGAGAAGGCGCGACAGGTGGGTACTTTGAGGAGCGCACGTGCACGTTGTGGTGACCGTTGTGCATGCTCTTATGAACAAGGTCATCAAAGGTTTTCAAGCTGTTGACTATATCAAGGGCTGGCCTCTTGTCATTACGGGCCTGTGCCGTCCGCTGACTCTTGCGTCTTGTGCACCCTCGACCCGCCGCAACAGGCATTCCTCGAGGTGAGAGGCACTCTCTAACATTGACGACAACGCGTTGCGCCAAGTTTGTCAGCATGGCGCGGGTGGCGTAGGGTTACGCAAGCGTGTGGTGCGGCCGCATTTAATGTGGCCTGAAAGCCAGCGCTAACACGCAGGTGGAGCGGATGCTGGGGCAGAAGACCGGCAAATCCAACGGACGGGACGACGCGACCGCCATTGCGGTGCTTGAGGCAGAGAATGAGCGGCTTCGGTACGTGTGACGTAGTATGCCTGCGTGCCTGCTGTTGCATATGGGGCTGGACCGCTGGGTGCAGTCGGCTGCCGGCTGCACAGCCTGCCGTCTACAGTATTCCGGGCGTTGCCACATGGCGGGCCGGCGTCGCCAGTTCCCGACACGATTGTGCTTAGCTAGATGTGGCATCACGATTTGATATCGTCCTCTCCATGCAGGGTGGAGGCCACCGCGCTGCTGATGCGGCAGCAGCAGCTGGAGGAGCTGGTGGCGTCCGTCATTGCCAAAGGCAAGGCGGCGGCAAGCAACAACTGATGGACTGCGCTCGCTGAATTCTGCATCGCAAAGTTTGTAGCGTTCATGGGAGCCCATGCCAACGGTTGAAGGGGCGCAGTAGAGATGAGTAACACAGCAGTCATGTTGTACACAATGACGCGTGCTGCGCACAAATCCAATAAGAGGTGTGTGTTCCTACAAGTGTATGTACGCTTGAAGAATTGTGGGAGGCTGTTGCTCCCCTACCGCCCGTGTTGTTTCGTAATTGGAATTGGTGGTCGTTCCTTACAGTGCCTCCACGGGTGCGACATGCCCCATGATAGGCCATCCGTGGCTCTCACCCAACGTGGCGCCCCACACGCAAACAATGTGTTGAGCTTGCGGCTTGGACAGGCGGCCACTCAGGACGGGAATATTTGGGCCAATGCTAAGACAGGATCAACCTGTGTAAGCTCCTTAAGTTACGGACCTGGGCCGCACGGCTGATGAGGACACATTTCTTGTCCTCCGGCCCCCAGCGGCAGCAAACACATGCACCCCATCAGGCCATCACCCGCCATCGCCAATTAAGGCATGGCGCCGCTTGGGCGGCCAGCTGAGCAAAGGCCTGGGGTGGTATTCTCAACGCACGCGGTGATAAGGCGGGTGTTTGCCGCAGTGGAGAGGTGATTGTCTCTGTTAGTCATAATGTCCCACGAGGGGACACCGATGCTGTGTCATGGCTGTGTCACCCCCGCCTAGGGCGTGTCACCCCTACGGCCCTATCCAGGCCGAGTTACGGACATGCGCTAAAATGCGAATGCGAAGTGGCCGAGTTGCTCCTGGACTCACCAGACCGTCCTGCAGCCGTGGAAGCCCGTGGAAGCTGGGCAGACTTCAAGGTGTGAACCGCCACTCCTTGTTTCCCCGTTCATACACACGCTACAGTACTGTAAGCACTCATACCCCATCCTGCCCATCTTCCCTTGTCCCATCCCAGGTGGAGGTTCGTGCACAAAGCCTGCCCAACTTAGACATCCTTTGACCTTACATCATATCAATTCTGGGGCCTGTATAATGCCCTCATAGCTTCTTCAGTGCGGCGGCCCCAATGAGGTTGCCTATCGCACAAACAAATAGAACACTTGGGTCCACATGCCTGCGGTTGTATTCATGTCACCTAGTCCGTCACCAGCACAGTCTAAGCACCAAGGATAAGGACTAACTCCTTGACATGCAGCTGTGCATGAGCTCCATGCCCACCCACCTCATCCAGTGCCATTCCGCGTACCTCCCCCTGGTGTCCACACTTTCGTCGCTCAACCACTCAAACGCCGCCGCAAGTTCGCCGTACGCACCGTCCACTGTTGGCAGTTGTTAGAGTTCATGCCACCACCCCGCCGCAAGCTGGCGGCCATTCCCATCCCGCGCTCTGCACGCCACCACTTCTGTCTGCCCCAGCGTCTGAGATCGCTCAACCTGCCGTGTGTATGTCGGGCTCATGCGTCTACACCCCATTGACTACGGTAGCAGAGCGTGACAGAGAGGCAGTCCTGGTCCTGCTCGTCCGTGCCTCACCACCAGCACGCCTCCAAAACGTCAGCGTCACTGCACTCGCGATGCAGCACTCATCAGCGCCGCAACGGCAAAGTCGCGACATGAAAACCCTCAAACCAGGGCTTGTAAAGGCCTTCCAGTCTACACCGACGATATTTATCAGAGCTTATCCCGATCCTACACGCCTGAGCACCCACAAGCCGCCCCACAAGGACGTGATCTAACCCCGTGCCACCCGGAAAACTGTATGCGAGTGACACCTCGCTCCTATGTTCGCTCTTCCCGGCCCCCTCACTACCTGTGCTCCGGTTTACATGAACCTGCGCCTGTTACTACACTAGAGATTACGCCTGCTTGGGTCCGCTGGTGGGCTCGCGCGGACCCCGCCCGCCGCGCTCACCACCGCGCCCCCCGCGGCCGCCCTCGCCGCGGCCGCGCCCGCCTGATCCGCTCGAGGGGCGCTCGCCGCGGCCCTCACCGCGGCCACCGCGGCCGCCGCGCCCGCCCTCGTACCCACCTGCAAGAGTGCGGAGACCATGTTAAGCATGAACTACACGGAGAATCCCCACAGGTGACTGTGTTTGTACATTCTTGGTTCCCTTCCATGAACTCGTGCCCTGATTGTTGCATAAGACCGCCACAACAACCTACCCCGCATGTCGCCGCCGCGCCCGCCGCGGTATCCGCTGCCCACACCGCTGCCGCGGCCGCGCTCGCCGCGGCCGCCCGCGCCGCGGGGCGCGAAGCCGCGCTCAAACTCGGGCAGCACGCCCAGAATTTTTAGCGGCTTGTCGCTGTCCGCTAGCCGCAGCTTGCCGCTGGCCTCCAGCGCCGCCTTTTGTGACTTCTCGTCCGCGTAGAACACGTACGCCACCATGCCGAAGCGCGGCGAGCGCACGACGTTCACGCCGAAGGTGCTGAAAGTGCCGAACTGCGCGAACTCCGCCATTAGCAGCTTCTTAAGCTCCGCCACCGCCAGCTGCGGGATGCCCTGCACGTACACGCCGAAGCCCCCATCGGCGCTGTCGCCCGACACGGCCGGCGGCAGCGCCTCCGGCGCGCCCTCCTCCTGCTCCACCGCCTCCGCCACCGCCTCGCCCTCCGCCGCCGCGGGTGCCGCAACGGGTGCCGCCGCCTCTGGCGCTGGCGTCGGCTCCGGCGCGGGCGCGGTTGCCGGCTGTTGAGACTGCTGCTGCGGCTTGGCGGGCGTGCTGGGCTTCACCGCGGATGCCGCCGCCGAGGACGCCAGCTTGGCGCGGTCCGCCCAGCTGAGGTTGGCAGCCGGCGTGGGCGCGGGCGCCGGAACCGGCGGCTGCGCTGTCGCGGGCTTAGCGGCCGGGGCCGGAGCGGGAGCAGCCGCCGGGGCCGCGGGCGCCGGCGCGGCAGCCGGCGCGGGGGCGGGCGCTGGCGCGGGCGCGGGAGCCGGCACAGGGGCCACCTGGGGGGCGGCTGGCGTCGGGGCCACGGGTGCAGGCACCACCGGCACCTCCACCGGCATCGGCGGCGGCACCACCGGCGGCGGCGCCACGGGGATGCCGGGGGGCATGGCGGGCACCATGTCCACGCGCGGCGGCAGCTGGCCACCCGGAATCTGCATTACCCGACGTTCCTCTCCTTAGTCTTTGCGAGGTTTCCCAACCAGCTTCACCGGTATACCGCTTTGCCCGCGCTTCGTAGGATGCAGATGCTATCGTGTAGTGCGAAAGCAGACAATAGCCGCTGCATCAGCAGCTGTAACTCACCGGCACCGGCACCATGCCGAAGGCGGGGGGCGGGATGCCCGCAACATGCGGCGCGCCCACGAAGCCGTTCTCCATGGGCGGGCGCACGGGCTCCGGCGCGAAGATGCGCAGCATGTCGTTCAGGACGTAGTAGCCCTTCTCCTGGGTAGCTAGGAAGAAGGCCTGCACGAACTTGCGGTCCACGCCCTGTCCACCCGGACAACGACGCGGCCCAGTCATACGAGTCAGTGCTGCCGCTGGAACGGCGTGCTGGCGTGCCGGTCCTAAACCCCCCTCCGCCCCCCGCCCCACCATTGGCGCACCTGCAGCTTCATCGTTCCGGCCACCTGCAACAGCACGCCATTGTTCTGCGAGAACTGCGCGTCCAGGGACTTGTCCGCGGCAACGACCGCGTTCGCGACGGTCTTCATGACCTTCTCCTGGATGGCCTGCAAGCCGCGTATCGCAGAAACCGTGTCAGGGCCCAGATCTGGCGAGTGAGTGACCAGAGCAAGGAACTTACGTCCAGGTTGCCGCTAGCAGTCTCCGTGAGCACTGAGCCATCGGGCTGGACATCGCACACGGTGAACAGGCTATTCTCCTTGTAGAACCGATGCTGGTACTTGGGAAGCTTCTCCAGCACATCATAGTACTTGCTGATAAATTGTTCTCCGACCTGCAAACAAGCCCAGCAAGGGTCCGGGCCCGGTCACAGAACCGGGCGGCGGTAGCGGGCTTCCCAGAGGCCTGAGAAGCTCCCATATGCTTCTAGTTGTCAAATAACATCCACAAACATTGTTCAGGACGCACCCAGGTCGGAGAGGGAAGCGTGCCAGCCATGGCTTTGCGATCTCCGGTCGAGCGTGATCAAGTTGCTTTTAAGGCAGTTCGCTCTATTGTGTTGATGTATCTTTCAAACGCCTGTGCCCTTCTTCGGGCGAGCAGGCAAGACGAGAAGAAAAAAGCCGAGCGAAAAATCCTGTCTAGTCTCTAGCCTAGCGGCGGAAAGCAGTCGGAGGTAGTTGCGTGCCGCAGACACAGAAGACCAAGTTGCCGTCAAAGGTGAGCCCCGTC
The DNA here is from genome assembly GCA_016834595.1 of Chlamydomonas schloesseri. NCBI lineage: Eukaryota > Viridiplantae > Chlorophyta > Chlorophyceae > Chlamydomonadales > Chlamydomonadaceae > Chlamydomonas > Chlamydomonas schloesseri. The sequence continues at coordinate 90,501 of JAEHOD010000091.1, forward strand.
GCTCAATGCGGCAGTTGCCCAATGCGCGGCCCCTGGCGACACGCCGCGGCATCGGCCCCTCTCAAAAGCTGCCGTCCCCGCGTCCTTACAGCGGCCGTGGCGCACGTCCGGCGGTCGAGTCTATCCTCCCCCGCTCCACCCTTCCTCATACCGCATGAATTAAAGCTCACACTCATCCAACCCCAACGGCGGGACGCGAGCCCCCTTGGCTCACCTCATGTGCTGCCAGCTGAGGGCCGTCCATGCTGTCAGGTTGGCTGCGGTCTTCGGAGAGGTGGGTGGCAGGGGAGGTGGGTGGTGGGTGGTGCCCCTGTGCCATGAAGTTGTTTACACTGTCCCCTTCTTGTAACCTGCAATCAAATCGTCGGTGTCTTGGTGACGCCTGTATTCGCTGTAGATCGTGGGGATGGGGTGCCCCCGGCCTTGCGGTGTGCCGAGACTTCCTTCACACTCGGACCGGCTCGGACTAGCGGTGCCGTATGAGCCACACGCATTTGATGCTGTGTCTAGTGCGGCTTTGGCGGGCTTTAGCTTTAAATTGATGCGCCTACGCGTCAACGTGCAGGAAGACGGACACGTCGCCAACGATGGACACATTCACTGCGTGCGTACAGGAGTAGGGCATTGCTGATGCACAGCTGTGAGGGGGGTCGGCAACCAAGCAGGGGTGGCGGTTGGCTGCGCTCTTTGAATGACTACCTCGCCGTGCGCACTCACATTTTTGGGCATGCCCGTTGAAGGAGTGGTTCCCCTGAGCCATGAGCCCATGACGATGTTTACACTGTCCCTTCTTGCGGCCCACAATCACATCGTTGCACCCTCGGCGGTCCGCTGCAATGACAGGGCTGCTTAATGACATGCATTGAAATGCGAATGTGAGTCGGCCTGCCGATGGTGTTGCCCGCTAGGGTTACCACTTGCCAGCCCCCATGCTACTAGGTGAGGGCCTTCCTGCCCGTCCATGCTGGCCCTGGCTTCCAGCGCGTTGAGCGTGCACCGTTCGGGAACCCTGCCTTGGCATTGTGTTCGGCGCTGCGGCTAACCGTTCTCATCTGCGCCATTGTGTTCCTGACGTGCCTGTTTCCTGGTCGTCGCACTCAGCGGCACACAGCAAGTCAGCAACTCGCTGAGAGAGACTCACTCCTGGCTGCGGCTTTCATACTTGTCACGGAGCCCTCCAGAGTATAATCACGTTGGCGGTGCATTCGTTGTTGCCGCGTTACAGTGAGTATAACCATCGAAGCACCATGCCCAGGAATCTTCAAGCTGTTGTCAGGCTGTGCCTGTGGCTGGTAACCGGACGACTCAACTACCACGCTCTGCGCACTCGCATTTTAGAGCATGTCCGTGACATGGTGTCTGTCTGAGAAGATTCTTCCCGTCAGATCCGGCTCATGCCAGCGTCAAGTGGTTCCCCGAAGCCCCACAAAAAGGCACAATACCCCGGCAACACCAGACCCGGGTTGGGCAAAAAGAAAGTACTGGACCTACCTGGCCCCGCAAAAACACGCACTTGTGCATTCCATGCTGTGCGCTCAGATACCCGCATATGTAATTGCCCAGCGTGGTACAGCTCACTTCATCGCTCACCATTGCAAGCAGATATACTAATAGCGCACGCAACCGTTTACCGCCGAGAGGGCGCTTAGGCATCATCCATCTCACACGGCAACGAAAGCCGACATCTCCTTCCTTCTTCCACAACATATCTTACCCACCAGCCCAGCACTACCACTCCCCAGCCACTCGCGCCTATCGCATGCAAACGCACAGAGCATGCCGCAACGCTGCCGCGCCCCGCATTTACAGCTTGCGGCGGGTGTAGCGCACGCGGCAGGGCTTGGGCCCGATGACCATGGACTCATAGTCGGCCTCGGGCACCGGGTCCAGGAGCTCAAAGTCGAAGTTGCGCAGCAGCACCGACCAGATGGCCTTGATCTGCGGGAGAATAAAGCATCGACGACATAATGACGTGACGGGTGCAGCAGGCCTGGGTCAGCCGGAGAAGGTGTGTTGCACGTGCCAGCAACGATGCTGAAGGATTGTGCTGTTCAGATTGCTCCCTGCCAGCCTAGCCTACCACCCTATGTCCGCTGGAGCTAGCATGATGTAGGACTTCTTGTGCCCTCGGTCCCCATCGACACAAACGCAGTCACCGGTGCCCACCTGCAGGTAGGCGAAGTTCTGCCCAATGCAGGCGTGGCGGCCGGCACCGAAGCCGATGAAGGCGTAGGGCTTGTTCTGTTCCTCGCGCGGCGGCGCGAAGCGGTCCGGGTCGTAGGCCTTGGGGTCCTTGAAGCACTGGGGCAGCATGTGCGAGAAGTTGGGCGAGGCCGCCACCACGTCGCCCTGCGGAACGACATGACACGACCGTGATACGGGCATTTTAGATGAGTTACTTCAATATGATGGAGGTGATACGTATCAGTGCAGATATCACCGGGCTGCCCGCTGGCAGCCCAGTCATAGAAGCGCCCATGACGCGTTCAGCTCCGTTCTTCCCCCACGGGATTGAAATGCTTCCCGGTGAGAACTCTTGTCTGCACCGCCCGCACCTTGGGGATGACGTAGGTCTTCCCGGTGCTGGTGGTCACGGGGAAGGGCTTCTTGGCGTAGCGCATCACCAGCAGCAGCGGCGGGTGCATGCGCAGCGCCTCGGTGATGTTGCGGTGCAGCACCTCCATCTCGCTCAGCGTCTCGAACGACAGCTCGTTGCCGAACTTCTTGATGATCTCCTTCTGCTCCTCAGCTGCCTTGTCGTAGTGCTTCTGCAGGGGCCCAAATGTTGCGACAAACCCCCAGCGGTACGAAATGGGTGTGAGCCTCACTGTGGCGGAAGACCTAGTCCCCCCCCGCGCTAGCCGAACCAGCCCCAGGCCTTTCGCGAAGACACACGCTGCCCTCTTCTCCCAAAGAATCAAACGCGCGCGCCACATGAACCCCAGCCTGCGCCCCGCTCCCCTGCTCCATTCGCCCACCTTGTTGGCGGCCATGAAGATGCCAGTCCACGAGGTGGTGATGGAGCTGGTGTGCTGGCCGGCAAACAGCACGGCAATGAGCAGGCCCGTAATCTCCTCCTCCGTCAGCGCGCGGCCGCCATTCACGTTCTGGTACCTGCAGGCGGGTGGGTTGTCAGGGCGTGAGACATGGAGGAGTCTAGCTTGTGTGGGCTCGCGAGTACTAGCGTTTTGACGAAGCCCATGCCCGCCGTCTACCGTCTGAGAAGCATACACCCTGGGCCCTGGTCGCGTAGGACGAGCACCAGTCAACGACGGCCCGGCCGCAGCCGCAGCAACAGCCACAGGAACCCACCCACCGCCCACCCACCTGGCGTCAATGAACTGCTGCAGCACGTCCTCCTCGCGGCGGCCCGACTCGCGACGGGCGCGGATGACCTTAGCGAAGATCTCAGCCAGGGCCTTGCGGCACCTGAGTGCATAACACCAACACGCACAGCCGGAGGCCTGTAAGCACTTGATCACGTAGCAAGGTCCTTTTACGTAGCCTAACCGTTCACGTATTCCACCCTCTCATATCGACTAGCCGTGCGAGCTCACGAGCGCAAGTGCCAGGCGCTGCTGTCGCACATCAGGCCCGTATGGCAGCGCCGCTCTTACCTGTCGCGCTTGAAGTGCACGGGGATGGGGGCGTAGGGGAAGAACACGGACAGCGGCACCATGCCCTCATCCAGGCCGTGCAGCAGGTCCGCCACCTGCTCGAACAGCTGCTCGCGCACCTCGCGGCCTGACGGGCGGCGCAGAGGCATGGAAGAAGTGTAATGGCATGCGTGGTAGCGATGAGAAGAGGTGAATGAACCAGAGCCCCTTTCCACCGACGCCTTGCAGGTGCCTTGCCACGGTTGTCCCCTCAGAAACACCGCATTCTTGCCACGCCGCCGGCCCCAGACCTACCCAGCAGGGTGCGGGCGGCAGTCAGAGTGATGAGCTTGCTGAACTCATCCTTGAAGTCAATGATGCCGGACTCGCCCCACTTGGCGAAGTACTCCTGCAATGGGCAAGCATTGAAAGTTAGGCCGAACATGGCCAAACGCATGGAACATGGGGCGCGGGTTGCGGCAGACAGGGTACACAGCTGCTGCGAGCTTGCGGCCCTTCACCTACCTCGGCCTCCTTGTTAAAGTGGGGAACATACGACTTGAGGCGGTTCTTAGTCAGCGCCTCAGTGAACATGCGGAACTGCTCGGTGCGGACCTTCTGCTCCACGTCAAACACCACGCCGGGGCCGAAGGTGGGGATGTTGAAGTCGTACACCTGTCCGGTACCATTTCGTACATTCAGCGGTCAGCGAATTCAAACTTCGAGCACGGTTGAACCGGAGCGCAGCTGCGCGTGACTGCGTAGGTATAACCAAGCGCCGAGCATGTGGTTGACAACACTGCTCTTGTACCCTTCCGGCGTGATGTCCGGACAGGGATGGATGCGGGACTGGCGGAAGCTGAGTCGCTTGCCAGCGAACCCCATAAAACCCCTGCACGCGCACTGCTCCTGTCGAACAGGTGTCACGCAAAACACGCGCTGGTCCAGGACTCGTGGCAAGGACGGTCAGCGCGTACCTCCGACTGGCTCATCTCATCGTCGCCCGCCTTGAAGAAGTGGGGCGACACCTCGGGGCCGATAAGGAAGGTCACGCGGCGATGCGCAACGGGAACGGTGAAGCATTCACCGAATTTGGCGTAGCCATTCTCCAGCAGCTTCCAAGGGCCCTGAACACAGTTTGGGCGGCGATGGGACGCGGACGATCAGACCCGCGAGGGGACTTTCCCGCGCGCACGCGAGCGCACTGACCCCAGTGAACTTGAGCAGGCCGCCGATGAAGGGAACGCCCTCCCACACAGGGGGACGCTTGCTCGGCAGCAGGTTGAAGAGCACTCGGCCCACGGCCAGCGCAAGGATAAGCACTGCGCTGCCGAGCGCGACCAGCTGAACCGTAGGCAGGGATAGTATCTTATCAGCCAGCACGGCGAGTTCGGGCGGCAGGTTGTCCATTGTGTTGCTTGTTCCACTGGGCGCGGGAAACGCTTACAAGGTGTACAAGTTGCGTAATTTAACGCACTATCTATACGCAAGTGACTGCAGTCTATATACAGTGCAATCAGGCACTTCCCGCCGAAATGGCCGTCCGCTGTGTACCAATTCCTCGCAACTCTTCTGCGATGAGTCCCCATCCCGACTTGTCCATGCTTTTTCTTTTGAAATTTCCCTTGAAAGTTTTCAATTATCATGTTTACTATTGAGGCTGTATCTAGGCCATACAAGAACTCGAAAGACACGACCTGCCCAATAGCCTGCCCAACAGCCACAGCCACAGCCAAAGCCAAAGGCAGGACATTTGCAGCTTGTAAATCAAATATGCTGCCCCGACCCCTCTCACTAAGTGCCCAAGTCTTGCAGCGTGCCGCGCGGGCTACCACTGCGGCCCCCAGCACTCAGGGCCTGTTGAGGGGCATGCGGCATCCTCAAGCTCCAACATGTAGCAGAACGGGGCGTTTGCCAGCTGTAACCAAACCTCGTTCTCGGGCAGCAGCGGCAGCAGCAGCTCGCTGCAGCACTTCTTTGCATCAGCCAAGGCCGCGACACTCCGGGGGGGGAGTAAACGACTCCAATCCGGCCCTTGTGTGCTTGCACGCTCGGGTTGTCCCCTCTGTAACATCGCAATCTTATGCTGGTGAGTAAATGGGAGGCTTCAGCAGGCATGTTGGGGCGGCGCTTTGCGCACGCTGCCTAGGCATCAGATGTGCGGCTGGGGTTACCGTTTAGGCACGCGTGTTGGTGCAGGCACACAGCAAACCTGGTGGGCACCGCGCTACGGCACGCCACGCCGCCTCGGCCCAGCCCTTCCCATGCTTGCTGATGCCCTTCGCACGGAACGTCACGGTCCCTAGGCCCCTGACCTGGCCCACGTACACGCCCACCATCGTGCCGTGCACAGGCTGCTCTTCGGGCGGCTGCGTGTGAGCGCCTTCGACTGGGCGGTGCAGCCGCCGGAGCCCATCACCGAGGGCGGCGGTCACCGGGCTCAGCTGGTGTACGACGCCGTGGTGGAGGCCAGCAGCCCGCCGCTGGTGCTGTTCCCCGCCTCGGGTGCGGGCGGGCGAGCTTGCGGGCGTGCTGCGGGCGGGCGGGTGTGTGTGCACAAAGAAGGTGCTCCGTAACGAGTATGCTCATGTCATGTTGGACACTGACAAGTTCCGCGCCAGCACGATCTGCTCCTCCTGTGGCAATCTGACGGCCCAGCCCATGCCTTACCTGGAGGCAACCAAGCATTAAGTTGGTCACCTGCACGAGCTGTGGTGTGATCATGGTGAACACTGGGGTGGGCAAGAGTTATAGTTCATACCGTCGGACAGTCGAGTGCTGCAACCTCCAGTAACATGTCTTTCCTAATAAAACATGCGGCCCCAGCTGCATTCAAATCTCCAGTTTTGCGTCCCTTCCCTAGCGTCACGCACAGCCTCGCTGCCCGCCCTGCGCATCGCAACGGGACCCCGTTCACGCAGGCCACTGCGCGCCCCCGCCAGGGCGCTGGCCACCGCGCCCAAACCAGGTGAGGCTTTGAAGCCCCCTGGTCAAGCAGCGAACCTGGACGTGAATGTCGCCTACGAGTGCTCCTACTGGGGCCGCTGAGGGTACCGAATCAGGAGCGTCCTTTGATCATATGGAGGCGGCAGCAGGCGCGCGCCGGGCGGCGGGCAGCAGCAGTCTGACGACCCGGGACAGGTACAGCACACCGGCGCTCGATCGAATCCTCACCAAAGTCCCCGACCTTACAGGATATCAAGCCCTTATATCGAAAGGCATGCACCTCGACGACTCCAGCACGATGCAGGCCTTCAAGGGTGAGCAATGCAGGTCTGACAGGGGCAACGATATAGGGTTGTTACACCAGTGACTACTTACTTCGCCTGACTGCTCTATTGCTGGCGTAGGTGGCAGCGCGGGCAGCGGCGTGTTCCACGACAAGGCGGCGGTGGTGGCAGGCGTGGACCCCAGCGATTCCAGCGCGGTGCGGGCCTTCAAGGGTGAGTGCTGCAGTTCTGACAGGGGGAACACCGCAGGGGCGACGCTGCAGGGCCAAAGTATATTGCGTTGCATTGTGTTTCTGTGCACGAGACACCTTACTGCAGCTTACACCAGCCGCGTTCATGTCTGCGGGTTTGTTACGCCCGACGCAGGCCGCGTTCATGTCTATGGGGTTGTTATACCTGACGCAGGCGTGGCCAGGGCCGAGGCTGCCGGTGACACTCACTGGCTGGGGGACACCAAGGACGCATTGCTGGCATGGATGTTGCAGCAGGGCCAGGACAAGCGGAGGAGTGGTCTACAGGCACTTGCAGGAGAAGGGCTGCGTGTTGTCAGGCATGGCTGGCAAGGAGCTGCACGAAGCGGTGAGGGAGTACGGCAAGCAGCTCCTGCGCCGGCTCAGGCTGCGGGCCAACGGGTGGTGAGGGGCGACAAGGTCGGATAGGGATGCTCCGTAGACGTCCGTAGGGACTCGACTCGTAGGTATGACACGCAGGGGACGACGTTCGAGGTCAGGACCAAACGCAGATCGACGGTATGGTGGCTGTGCGGCAATTGCTGGCCTGGTCTGCGGGCGAGCCGACGACTGTCACTCCCCGTGACACAGGGGAACACTTGTCAGGGAGTGGCTTTCCAGAACGCCGGTGGATGGGTGGCGCTGCCAGCCACCACCAATGCCACAGTGTCAGGGGGTGCTGTCGTTTGCTATGGGTTATAAAAGCAGGCTTCCAGGCTGTATAGATGATAACGACAGCACTGGCAGTAGCCACCGGTGGCTGTATCACTGGCGGTAGCCCTCTTCGGGTATGGATAATAGATTCACCAGGGTAGGCAATTAAGGCGGCGGGCGTCTTTCACGTGGGCGGCGCAATGACGTGCGCAATAGCGATAGTTACCGTATGCCTCCCCCACAACATGCTGGGGCGACGGCCAGTGCTGAAGAGGCGTTCGGCGCCCGAGCCTATCAACGGCGCCTCTCAATCCATGCGGCTGCTGCGTCAGTGTGTTCGGCCAATGTACAACGCAAACATATCGACTGTTTACGAGGTGTTGCATACACACGTAGATCTGAAAGTGCTTTGCCAGTGGGTGGCCGGCCACCAGCACTGCACCAGCGTGGGGAGAGGACGATGTGAATGGACTGTTGCGGGCAGGGGGGGCAGGGGGTTACTGGTAAACAGTCCCGGGGGCAGGGGGGGGCAAGGGCTGCGGCTTCGCACTAGACATGCAAGGCAGGCATGATGTGGGCGCGGAGAGGTTACTGACATTCGCTTGAATAATGCGAAGTGGGCGGATGGTGATAGCTCCAGGCAGCAAGGACAAGGAAGTGGACAAGTGAAGCACGGGAAAAGCCGGCTGGTCCCGCACCACATCCACCGTCTGAGGCCGCCCCCTCCGCTCCGCACGTGTAGCTGCTGCCAGGCCCACGCAGGAGCTGTGACCATCACTGCCGCCGGGCCCTAAAGTAAAGAAAGCAAGTAATGAAGCACTGAAACTACGGCCAACAAAAAGAGCAGCGGATGAGCTGCATGCCTCATACCCGATCGTACGGCGTGCGGCATGGGCTGGAATACTGCAGGGGCACTCCTGGAATGCCGATCGCTAGAGAGCAGCGAACTTTCTCCGGGTAGCCCGGCCTTGCCCTGCTTTGCTCCGCTTCGCTCCGCTCTGCCTAACCAACGAGGACATTTGCAGTCGTCCTAGACAGCATACGCTGTAATGGCAGCGCGGGGCTGGGGAGCTTGTACCTGCTTCGCTTGTGTGGACATATAGAGCTGTCCGAGCGCTATATGCAGCTCCCAGATCCGCTGTGTACCACTTCATCGCGCATACCGAACCTGACGTGAGTCGCGTGGGGAAGGGGCTTGGGGGCCCGCGGCGGGTCGAGGGTTGGGGTATGGGCGAGCTTGGCACGGCTCGCGCAAACTCCGCGGAAGTCCAAAACGCGGACCTGCCAAAGTCCAAGGCAGCAAGCTTGAGCTCGTCCGGGTGTATGATGCATATCAAGAGTAAGCAATGGCGACATCTGAGCCCAAAGGCAGGTCGGCATGCGAATGAGGACCTATCGATAGTTGCGTCCGATACAGTATGTTTTCATTTTTACGTTTTTATATTGAGGCTGTGTATATACCTTCCAAGAAATCGAAAGACGCGACCGGCTCAACAGCCAAAGGCACAGGACACATGTAGTTTGCGAAGCAAATATCCATTGTGTTTAAAGTCGCCGCACGCATAAGATTAGGACCTGGCGTTGAGGTCACGGCGTGGGCTCAGAATCGGAACTGCGCCCTATGGACAAGTTAGATAGTCGATAGTCAATAATAGCTTGCTGCACGACAACAGCCGTAGCAGGTGCTGTCAACCGACAGATAGGGCCAGCATAATGCTGCCCCGACCCCTCTCACTAAGTGCCCAAGTCTTGCAGCGTGCCGCGCGGGCCACCACGGCGGCCCCCAGCACTCAGGGCCTCTTGAGGGGCCAGCATGCGGCATCCTCAAACCCCAACATGCAGCAGAATGGGGCGTTTGCCAGCTATAACCAAACCTCGTCCTCGGGCAGCAGCGGCAGCAGCAGCTCGCTGCAGCACTTCTTTACATCAGCCAAGGCCGCGATACTCCGGGGGGGAGTAAACGACTCCAATCCGGACACCGTGAACCACCTCCTTAAACTGATGAGTAAGTGGAAGGCTCCAGTAGGCATGTTGGGGCGGCGCTTTGCGCATGCTAGGCATCAGATGTGCGGCTGGGGTTACCTTTGGTGAAGCAAACCTGGGGGGCACAGCGCCACGGCACACCACGCCGCTTCCACACCATCCACGTCAGGGCCTCCTAGTTAGCTGCATCCAGCCACGCGCACGGTAGACTCTCTATCATGTCATCAGTTGCTGTTTTGCTGACGGCGCAGGCCACATCAGCCTGGAGGAGCTGGGCCTGGACCCCGACATGGTGCAGGACCCCTTCCTCGGGGCGCTTAAGCTGCACCTGCGGGACAGGTGAGGAGAGGAGATGCTGTTTTAACACAACGAAACCGGGAGAACCAACGCCACGGAGATGCTGTGTATGGGCTGGTCCACGGGATGTGGCGGTACCGGTGGATGTGCGTAGCATGTGTATCGGGGTATCGTCATGGGAAAGACGCGGGACTGGAGTCCGGCGCTGTGTTTGATGTCCTGACCTTGAGTTGCTTTGGCCCACACCCGCCCATGCCGCGCAGCCGTATCAAGTACATGCGCATATACGAGGACCACACGCTCACATTCGGGCTCTTCTGCTTTCCCGCGGGCGCGACCATCCCGCTCCATAACCACCCCGGCATGACGGTATTCTCCAGGTGAGCCTCCAGCTATCTTCAAGAGTAGGCATCTCAGCAGTGAAAGTTTTGGCCCTGCCCTGCTCATATCTTGCTAATGTCCCGCGCACGGCGCGGCCCCTATTTACCTGGCCCACGTATACGCCCACCATCGTGCCGTGCACAGGCTGCTCTTCGGGCGGCTGCGTGTGAGCGCCTTCGACTGGGCGGTGCAGCCGCCGGAGCCCATCACCGAGGGCGGCGGTCACCGGGCTCAGCTGGTGTACGACGCCGTGGTGGAGGCCAGCAGCCCGCCGCTGGTGCTGTTCCCCGCCTCGGGTGCGGGCGGGCGGGCTTGCGGGCGTGCTGCGGGTGTGCGTTCGTGCGGACGGGCAGGCGTGTTTGTGCGTGTCTCACTGCCTGACCGTGTGCTAGGGGCTGGCGTGTGTTAGGGGCTGGCGTAAAGTAGGGGTGGGGGGTGGAAAGAGTTCAATTCAGAACCCAAAGCAACTGGGGTTGGCGAGCGTGACGGCATAGGACGGACGGCTGCCACTGTGCGGGCACATGTTTGGCCTGCATATTCTGCATATTTGCTGCGCTGTGCAGGCGGCAATCTGCATGAGTTCACCGCGGAGACGCCGTGCGCGGTGCTGGACCTCTTGGTGGGTGCGGTAATGTCAAGGCGGGCAGCGGCGGACATGGGGGCGGGGCCAGCTGGCGCTTGGGCGCTGGAGCCCTTCACGTGTAGGGCTGCGTTGACGTACACAGCATCTCAAGCCGGGCTATCATGGCTGCCAAGCTCGCTCGCCTTTTCAACGTAGATCAGACCTTGAAGTAGATTAGATCTACCCTTTCCTCTGTCCCCGGTGCCCACAGACGCCTCCCTATGAGCCGCCCACGCGCAACTGCACCTACTACCGTCTGCAGCGGCCGCCCACCGCCTGGCCCGTGGCACGGGCGGCGGGCGGGCGGGCGCCGGCGGGGCCGCCGATGCCTGCCCTGGGCGAGGTGGTGGAGCTGGAGGTATTCGAGCCACCGGACAGCTTCGAGGTGGTGTCGGGGCTCTACCCTGGGGACCCCGTGTCGTGATCGGAGAGGCGTGGGGACCTCGGCGTTGCCACGAGGAATTACGGAGGGGCATTGTCTAGCGGGAGACCTGGAATATGTATGTGATGTCGCAAAAGCTGATGGTCTTGCTTCTTAGCCACCGGCTACAGGCGTTTACACGTGCTTATTGGTTGTGCATGGACCGGTAAACCACCCGACGCAGATGACTTTCAAATAGGGGCTGTGCGTGAACGGGGCTGGTGTAGGGTGCTGTTGCGCTCAGCAGCCCAGCGGCACGGCGTGCAAGACTGGTGAGGTAGCGTATTGCTGCCACCTAGACGCACTTGATGATTGTGATGCAGTGTTGGGCATGCATGTGGATCGGGGCGAGGGCGCAAACTTGTGTCGCGGCAATGACATGGTAGGTCCGGTGGTAGGCATGGGCCGCATTTCCCCACAAGGTCTTCACTGCTTTACCTATAAGAATTGTTTCTTGTTTAGTCGCAATACATAACAGTGGCGTTAAACGAAGTAGACATTGCTGACTGAACGCGAATCCACATTTGCCACACCTGCACAAAGCCCCTTTCATCAAACAATGGCTGTCCTCACTGAAGAGCCTGGTGCCAGGCAGACTGAACCGATTGTTGATGAACATGCCAAGGAACAGAACGAAGCGGGCGATGGCACCTCTGAACATGCTGAAAAGGAGATAGGCGATGAGCAAGCCGATAATGCCGGGAAGGCAGCGTGCCCAGTGCCATTGTCGCCGCCAGAGGACTGCGAGGCTGTGACAGCGCACCGGGGTGTGCTCAAGAAGGTTCTCGAGCCTGGCGAGCCGCACACGGTTCCCAGCCTGCACGCGCGCTGCCTCGGTGAGACCTCTGGCAGCAATGCGCGCGACCTTGGCAGCAACGCGCGCGACGAAACACACACGGGTTGTAGCTGTTGCTGGTGCACCAACGGGTGTTAGCCCGCCTGGAACGTTTAGTGTACGGCATGGTCTGAAGGCGCGAACCCGGGCGCTGACCCGGACGGCACAACCGCCTGTAGCTGACTCCACCACCCTGTCCACGTCTCCTGCAGTGCACTACGTTGGCTACCTGGCCCGCAACGGCGACAAGTTCATGGACACACGCAACGACCGCGACACGGACGAGCCAGTGGTGGTGGTGGCCGGCCGCAGTGAGTCCTCTAGCATGGCGTCCCCTGGCCCCAGCACCTTGAAGATGTTGTTGGTTGACCGTGCTGAACTATAAGTCTATAGCATTATCGGCATGAGGGGAAAGCGCTGACCCTTGGGTTCCATTATTCCCATCCGGTAGGCTTAGATATAGGAATGCTGATCACAAATCCACACACTGCAAACACTCGTTCTATACACCAGGTATGCCCTGCGGTGGCACCGAGTGTGCCCCCAGCCAGCCTCAAGGCCCTTCTGCAACCCCGCAATCAGACGGCTGCCCCTTATCTCGCAGGCTTCTGACCAGCAACTGACCGCTGCTGCTTCCCCTCCACCCAACCTGACCGCAGAGACGGCGGCCCAGGAGACGGGCCTGTGCCAGGCGGTGGCGACCATGTGCCGTGGCGAGAAGTCACTGGTGTTTATCACTGACCCAGCCTACGGCTATGGCGAGCGCGGCAGCTTCAGTTTCCCCTGCGTGCCGCCCGACAGGTAGGTGTGTGTATGTGGCTTGGAGGGGGGGAAAGGAATGGGGGCGGGGTAACCATCCGTGTGGACGATGGGGGCAGAGGTGATGGGGCCGGGTTAGGATTCAGTAGTGCCGGTAAAGTGGATGGGGAGGGATTAGGCAGCATCGGGGAGGTGCTGGGGGCTGTGCCTGGCGGTTGGGGACTGGGGGCTGGGGTAGTTCATTCCGTTTCCCAATTCCCTATTGGAGGCTGTAGATGCACGAGTGTGGGCGTTGACGGGTGGCCCTTCCGTATGAAGGTACCCGTGTCATAACCGCCTAAAATGCTGTCGCTGCCCTGCCCCACCGCCTGCCCACAGCGCGCTTGTGTACGAGGTGGAGATGCTGGGCTGGGAGTCCATCGAGGAGGTGAGTGCGGGGGCAGCCAGTGAGCCGGGCTAGGGGTAGGCAAGACGACCGTCAATGGGAAAGAAAAGCCAGGCAGGTGGAGCCGAGCCGGCAGGCTGGGAACGCCGAGCAGGTTGCTGCAGTGGCGTTGCGCTGGTTTGCTCTGGGGCCCGCCAGCCCCTTTCTGCGGAAGGCTGCGCCCAAGCGGCTAACCGCTCGACACACACACATCCCGCCGTGCGCCCGCGCCTGTGTCCGTGCGCCCGCCCTTCCATGCCACTTCCCCTCCCGCTGCCCGCCCCTCCCCCCAGACGGACAACGACGGCAACCGCGGCAGCCTGCTGTACGAGGAGCGGTTGGAGCGGGCGGAGCGGCGGCGCCTCACCGGCAATGAGCTGTTCAAGGCGGGGCAGTACAAGGAGGCGCTAGCCAAGTACGCCATGGTGCGTGGGGTGGAGATGGGGCCTGGGGCCGGGCTCGAAGGGGCTGGGGGGGTAATTGTTTCCAGCCCAATAGGGGGCTTGGAAGGGAGGGGCTGTGGGGCTTCGAAAGGAGCGGCAGGCGGCCGCAGTACGGGTGTGTGGGAGGGGGGCATGCAAGGCCCCAGCGCAAGTGAACGTGTTGGAGGCAAATGCAAGGGATGCGGCGAGGCAGCACGGAGGGGGCCCTGGCACACCTGGCAACGAGGTGCGGGGCAGGGGGATGGCCGGATGGGGCAGACCTGGCACCAATACGGTCTCTTGTTTCCGAGCAGGCCTTCCCATCATGCGGTCACCGTACACACGCACGCACGCACCCACAGGCGCTGTCCTACCTGGATGAGGACTTCATGTTCCAGCTGGCGGGCCACTACCTGGACAAGGCCGAGGCGGTCAAGGTGCTGGTGCACCTGAACATGGCTGCCACGCAGCTCAAGACCGGCGACTGGAACACCGCCATCTACAACTGCGGCCAGGTGCGGAGCAAACCCGGGAGGGGGCGGGTTAGCCATCTATGGGGCAGGGTGGGGGCAGGGTGGGGGCAGAGGGGGAAGGCGGGCCACAGCGGGTGGGCGCCGGCGCTCCTTGGGGGCCGGGAGAGCGGGGGTCAGTGCATTCCAGGAACCAAAAGCGAAATGACCAAGAGAACCCGAACCAGCCAGCCCAACCCATCCCTGTCCAGACTGTCGAAGGACGAGCTCTGAGACTTTCGTAATGACGCCGCCATGCTCACCGACTGTCTGTTCTGTATTGCAACCATGCCTGCAACCACCCCGCCTCCCCTGTCCACCCTGCCAGGTTCTGGCGCTGGACGAGAACAACGTCAAGGCGCTGTTCCGGCGGGCCAAGGCGCAGAAGGAGCTCAGTCGCACGGAGGAGGCGCGCGCGGACCTAGAAAAGGCCATCAAGCTGTAAGTTCAGGGCGGCGCGGGGTTGGGGTGGCGCAGGACTGGGCGGGCGAGGGCAGGGGGGAGTTGTGGAGGCGGGGCAGGCAAGGGCTCGGTGTGACTATGAGCCCATGGGCCAGGCATAGCGCGGCACGGTGGGCCAGGGTGGGCCTGGGGTGCAAGCGGCGCAGCTGTGCTTCGTCACACACCCACATCGCGACATGGCTGGTTGGCCCAGCTGGGTTCGTTTGAGGTTGCTGCCCGCATTAACGTACTCTGTACCGCTGCCGCCCGCAGGGAGCCCAACAACCGGGAGGTGGCGGAGGAGCTGCGGGCGGTGCGGGCGGCTCTCAAGGAGGAGAAGAAGGCTGCGGACGCGCTGTGGAAGAGCGCCATGCCCAAAGTCATTGGCCCTGCACCCACGGCGCCGGCCGCCGCGGTCTCCACCTCAGGCGGCTCTGCGCCTGCCGCGGCCGGCGCCGCAGAGGTCGGGGGCTCGGCGACGGCCGATGCAGCGTTGGCGGCCTCGCCGGCGTCTGCGTCGGCGGCGACGCAGCGCAGCGGCGGCTCGACGTCCACAAGTGGTGCAGCGCCAACGGCCGGCGGAGCCGCGTCGAGTCAGCCGGCAAAGCGGGCAGGGGCAAAGTCAACGGACAAGGGCGGAAAAGGAGGAGCGGCGACCGGCGCGGCAGGGACGGGGGCAGCGGCGCAGCGAAGCAATGCGAGCAGCGCGAAGCAGACGCTCGTGGCCTGGTTCCTTGCGCTCATCACGGCGTGGTTCGCAAGGCTGTTTGGGAAAGCGCCCCGTGCAGGTGGCTCGCGCGGCAAGGCAGGGAAGAGGTAGCACCCTTAGATTGGCCATGTGCACTAGCAGCTAGCTAAGCCGTGTGATGTGATAGGAACTCTTACTTGAAGTAGGGTGGTGGCGTGAGTGCCGTATGCGATGTGGATGTGGCTGCGGAACTGGGTTCAGAAGGGTAGCTGTGATTGGCTGTAAAGCAGGCTGTAGGCCTGTAGGCCAGACTATCGTGGATGTAGTACTATGGGTGATCTTGTCAGGCCCTTCAAATGGAGAGCAGCTCTGGCGCCGCGCTGCCCGCGTTTTGAGACGGCGGTACCCCGCACAGACTGAACCGGGCCTATCACGCCTAAGCGGGTCTCGAGAGAGATAGCAGCTTCACGTGGTCGAAATTATTTCGGCATACCGCTGCTGCTGCTCATTATAGTCAGTATGCAAGAAAGGGGATCTTGCCTAGTGGCCGGGCCATACTGGGTTGGCCGTGATAAGGGTCGGCACTGCTGCGGTTGTTTTTCCAGGACCTCGGACCTCCGCGCCATCTCACAACAGCTACTACACTCCCGGCGCAAATCCAGGTGCATCACCGTGTTTCTTGTACCCGGTATCTCGGCACCCAGCCCGCACACCTGTTCCCTTGCTAAGCGATCAGCGATGGGAATGGGTTGGTGAAGGTAAGGAAGGCAATTCTCAGGGTACGTGCCGCTTGATGGGTTACGTCTGGCAAGTGATGCAGCATTATGTATTTGCAATATAGAGCTATTGCAGACGCCAGGATAAAATGACGTAGCGTTTGAGGTTCTGCCTATCGAGTTGTCATCTCGCCCGATTTCACGTGCCGAGGGCTCTGGGGCGACCTCTTAAGCAGGAATGCAGCCTTCGCATCTAGCTCTCATTGTCCTTATTGCGTGCTCGCATGCCGGAGCGCAGGCGCAGGATACGCCTGGGAGCTTTTCTAGCTCGGTGAAGGCGATAGGGCCACGTTTGGTATACACGGCTGTTCGCGACAACTGCACGTCCGTGGCGGTGTTCAATCGGAGTGATGGACAGCTGATATGGTGGGCCAGTGGGCGCAGCGTGGGGTGGGCAGGCCAAAGCCTGGAGGGTGGGTGGGTTGGGGCGCGGACCGGCACGCGTGTGAATCAAGCCGGACTGCTGGCGAGTCTTGCCAGCAACCAAAGCCGTGGATACCACCATCCCTTCAGCGCCAACGCCTCTGCACTCATGCCCACACCAGGCGGACCACGGACACGGCGCACCACTGGGCCGGCACGCCCGGCCAGCGCCACGTGTACTCGACCGCCCTGCAGGGCCACAGCCTGCAGGCGGCAGCCCTCGGCAGCGGCAAACCGCGCTGGGCCTTCCCCTCCGGGAGCAAGTGGATCCCGGATTGGATCCACCGCCGCGACAGCCTGGGCCTAGCTGCCGGCACCGTGTTTGTGGCGCCGCAGGAGGCCGAGGCGGCCGGCAGCGCGGACGGTGGCGGCGGCGGCGGCGATGCTGATTACGACCTGGCGGTGGACGCTGACGTGGGCAGCAGCAGCGGCGAGGGTGACGCTGTGGTATTGAACAGGCTGCCCACGCTCACGGCGCTGTCTGCAGTCACCGCCGCCCGCTCCAGCCGCCTGCTGCTGCGGGCACGGACGCGGGCGCTGCACGAGGAGGCGGTGGCGAGCGCGGTGGCCGAAGTTGGGTCCGCGGCGGCGCCGCCGGCGCCGGGCTCCGCCCCCGCGGCTGGGTCTCTGGTGCTTGTGTCCACCCAGGACCCGGGGAGCCACCTGTACGCCGTCGCGGAGGTAAGGGCTTGAGAGCTGAGTACAGTCACTGCGCTGCGTCATGCACACTGGCCTGTCAAGCACACAGCCGATGGGGAGCAACGGTTCGCACCCAGTGCCGCTCAACACAGCATTCTACATGGCCGCCTCCCAACTCAACTCACCTTCAACCCCACACTGCACCGTTTTTGCCTCATAAGCGCGTCCCTGCCTCCTTCCCCACAATGCGTCTGTCTCGCAGGACACCGGCCGCCTGGCCTGGCAGCTGTCCCTGGAAGGCAACCCCGACCTGCCCGGCGCCAACATCACCGCCCTGCTGCTGCCGCCCGAGCTGCCCGCGCTCGCCCTGATCTCCGTCGCCGCGGTCGGCGACCCAGCCGGCGGCTCCGGCGCCGCACCCGGCGCCGCCTTCGGCTCCATTGTTGCGGTGGAGCTGGCGAACGGCAGCGTGCGCTGGGCCACTGGCGCGCTGCCGGGCGGCGCCCCCAGCGTGGTCCTGGTGACGGCGGGGGCTGTGGTGCTGCGCGGCAGGGCGGATGCGGACCTGACGCAGACGCTGTACGGGCTGCGCGCGGCCACCGGGGCACTGGTGTGGACAAAGGTGGGTGGGGCAGCGCCGTCCAGAACCATAAGGGCGGCGTGGCGACTGCGGCGGCTGTGACATGCGAGGAGGAAAGGAGAGGGGCAGACGGCTTGGTTGTGGGGGGTGGTGCCTTCGCATGAAACATACGCCTGTGGCTTGAGGCTGTGCGATAGCTTGACAGAACCCATGCCACGGATTCCGACCCACGCGCGCCCGCCAGCGAGTATTTTGTATCTCAACCCTGCACAACCCCTTCGACCATTTGCAACAGGCCTGCAGCAACGGCTGCACGGTGTTGCCGGTGGACGACAAGATGGCGGTGATTGCCTCGTACGGCTTCAGCGTGTCGGAGCTGGAGGGCGTGGAGCTGGCCACAGGCAAGGTGCTGTGGCGGGGCGTGGACAGCAGCACCTCCACCGGGCTGTCCTGCAGCGGCGCCAGCGTGGCGCACAAGCACCTGTTCTTCGGCTGTACCTGCGAGGAGGAGGTGGCGGAGGCGGAGGAGCAGGAGCAGGAGCAGGAGCAGGAGGAGGTCGTGGAGGCTGTGGGGAAGGAGGCGGGAAAGCAGGGCACCGGGCGCACGGTTTCGCCGGTGCGTGCCGCTGCCGCCGCGGTGCTGGTGACTACTGCTGGAGGTGCCGGGCCGTCCGCGGCCCGAAGCCGTGTACGCAGTAGCAGCGGCGATGCTGCAGCTGGCCGGGCGCTTGGCGCCACGGGCTCTGCGACAGCTGCTGCACAGCTTCCAGCTGCCGCCGTCGCGGCCGCCGCCGCGACCTCCTCCGCCACCCGCACCACCACCACCACCACCACCACGCGCACCACCACAGCAGCAGCTGCGGATGGCGGTCGCAGCCAGCCGCTGCGCAGGGGGGGCGTCAAGGCGGCGCCGCTGTGCGCCTACGCCGTGTCCACCGACACCGGCGAGGCCGCCTGGAGCTCCCGGCTGGGCGGCGGTGACAACAGCAGCTTCCCCGTGGCCTCGGGTACGTGTGGTGCGCACAGTTGCAGGGTCCGATTCCAACAAGCAGGTCGCTACGAACGGCGGTGACTGTCTACAATCACAGTAGTGTCTACACGCTGTAGTGACATTGGGCGCGCTCCGTGGGGTTATCTTAGCTTTTGCTACCTTAAATTAACAATGCCTACCATCGGGGGTGTCGCAGGCGCCGTGGGGCTGCTGCCGCTGGTGGTTGAGGACACGGTCGTCATCGCGACCGCGGGCTGGGTGCATGCGCTGGAGCGCACCGGCGGCAAGGCGCTGTGGAACTTCGAGCTGCCGCTGGGGCAGCAGCTGCAGGTGCGGCCGCTGGGCCGGCGGCGGGCGTGGAGGTAGCGGGTTGAATGTGCGATTGGCTGTGGGGTAGCGGGGCATGGTGCCTCAGGAGGGAGGCGTAAGGGGGTGAGCTGTGATGCCGCTGGCTCATCTGGTCCGCCGCACCACTCCACGCAACTGCGCTGACGCATGATAAGCTAGCAGTGGTTCTGATGTCTGGTGCTACTGCTGCTGCTACTGCTGCTGCCCCTGCTGCCCGTGCTGCCCCTGCTGCCCCTGCTGGTCCTGCCGCTACCGCTGCAGTCCTGGGACACGCTGGACGAGTGGGGCGGTGTGGTGGTGGTGCGCACCTCCGGCGTGCCGCCCGAGGACTCCAGGTAGGCAGGGGGCGCCGGGGTAAACCACGGCCACTCTGCCGCAACCGCCAACATCCACACATGCGCATCTTCATGCGCTTCTTCTCTTTCCCGCGTTCAACACTCCAAACTACGCCCACAACCATCACGCCACGACAACATTGAGCCAGGTGCTGACCAAACCGCCACCCTCCCATCTCCGCCCCCACCCAGGCTGCTGGGCCTGGGCCTGCTGTCGGGCGAGCTGGTGCTGAGCTCGCCGCTGCCGCCCGCTTACGCCCCCGGCGGCTCGCCCTCGCACCCCTACGACCTGCGGGAGGGCGTAGTGTACGTGGACGCCTGCAGCGGCTCGCACTGCTGCGTGGTCGGGCTGGACCTGCGCCAGCAGCCGCCGGCCCCGCCGCCGCCGGCGTCGGCGTCAGCAGCGTCGCTGGGCAGGGCTGGGAGCGGTCAGGGCGTGAGCTGGCTGGCGGCGGCGCTGCACCGCCGGCTGCAGGCCGCGCTGCTGGGTGCGGAGTCCGCGGCAGCGGCGCAAGCGGAGGAGCAGGCGGAGGTGTCGGGCAGCGGCAAAGGCAAGGGGCCGGTGGAGCCGTCCGGTGGCGGCAGCGATGGCGGTGGTGGCGGCGGCAGCGGGGGCGGAGGCGGCGGGGGCGGCCCTCGTAGCTTCCAGTACTGCTTTGATGTGGAGCAGGCGTGCCGCGCCAGCCGCGCCCGGTCCGTGGGCGGCGATATTGTGTACGCACTGCTTTTTACACAGGTCGCAGGTGAGGTGTGTTTCGGAACGTAGGGGGAACGGGCAAGTGGTGTGCAAGGAGCCAAAGGGAGGGTTTGCGAATGGTGCGCCTCAACATTGGTTCGCCACTTCGCCTGTGCCACCCACCCGCCTCGCTCGCGCGATCATGCCTACACGCCCATGCATCTACGCGGTGAATGCGCCCTGCCCGCCTTCAACCTCGCAGTGCTGCTGGTGGGCTTCGGCAGTGTGGTAATCTGGCGCGCCTGCTACCGCCGCCGCTACGCTCCCTACACGCGCCTCAACGCTCTGCCGGTACTGGAGCAGTACCAGCACGACGTGGCGAGCGAGGAGGCAGACGACGACAGCGAGGACGGCGTCGGGACCGGAGGAAGAGGAGCCGGGGGCGGCGGCGATGAGGGCGGGGACAACGGCGGGCACAGCGGACACGGCGGGCACCGGGGTCACAGGCACGGGCGGCGGCAGCTGATAGTGGACCCCGACACGGGCATTGCTGTGCCGGTGGTGGTGGTGGAGCAGCAGCAGGGAGCGGCGGGGGCCGCCGGCGCGGCGGGGGCGGAGGCGAATGGAGGATGTACGGCGCAGGCATCGGTTGCGCAGGGCGGCGGCGGGGTTCCGCGTGTCCGCTGAGTTCTCCGTGTGCGGAGAGGTGTACAAGTGTAAACATGACACGAAGGTGTAGTTGCGTGTAGGCAGGAGTAGTCGGCGGGAATGCTAACGAGGCTGCGACAGGGGACATGTGGTGCTCAAGATGCATGTGCCTATACCTGCGTGGGAGCGGAGGCTTAGGCAGGTGTGCCACCGCATGGGATTGGTTGGTTACATGCACGCTTTTGCCTGAATACCTGGGTGGTGAATGGGTCATGGGGCCCCAGTTTGGTTGTTGATGGCGCCTGAATAGGTGCACAGAGTGATTGCGGAAGAAGGGAACGAGTGAATACGTAGGTAATGGGTGTTCTTGAGGGTGACTGGAGAGGATGCAGGTTGCGATGTGTGTGTGTGTGTGGGGGGGGGGGGGGCGGGGGATGCGAAGGGCGCCGGAGCACACCGGCGCTGACTCATCTGCCGCCGGCACATATCTCTAGACATATATGCTGTAACATTTGCTTGAAATAGTTTATTTACTGGCAAATACCTTCAATGGTCTAAGAGCCCTGTAAGCGAGAAACTTGGGAATGTCGGGGTTCGTCGCGCTGCCAGTCCTCCCAGCCCTTCACGGTATCCGGGCGCCAGGGAAGGACGCCAATGCAAAAGAGGTGAGCGATGAAGCGGCTCGCTAGTTGACGGCAAAGACGACTGCTTTTTTGCGCTTTCCCGACACCGCCCAACCGGCGCAGGCACCCAAGTATAGCTTTGTCGCAGCTCTGACAGCACTGGTAAAAGCAAACCGCAGCAGCGACCTGGTCGACTCGTGGCGAGCTAGCACAGATGCCAGGGACTGGCGGGGCGTCAAAGTGGACGACGAGGGCCGGCTAGTCGAGCTGTGAGTCGTTGTTGTCATTTTCGCGCGCATTAGCAATCCTCGTCACTGCTCGGTGTTGTCGGCGCTGGCACGCTGCACTGGCCACTTAACACCCCCACGCGCACCCCACGCACACGGTCAAGTTTCCCTCCAGGATGGTGGACGCCTGCGGTGTGAGCGAGGTTCCACCCGAATTTTTTCAGCTGCCAGACCTGCAAAAACTGTGAGTTGCATTTCCCCCGGGGTATGGCTGCTTCCATGGCATCCCTACCGTACGGTACCTCCCTGGGAACTGCGGGCTGCGGGTCCCACTTGCTGCGCTGCACCACCTTAATCGACGCGCCGCCGTGCGCATCTCCCGCACCTCTGCGACAGCTGGCTGAGCAACAACGGGCTGCGGACACTGCCCGAGGAGGTGACCAACCTGCGCAGCCTGGACTCGCTGTGAGTGACTGGGGCACGTGCTGCTTGTAGGCCCCGTCCCCCGGCGTAGCCTACCGCCCGTCGCTGGCTGCAACTCTGCTCCCTGTTAGCTCTCCATGCAACTGCTCTTGCGTGAAACACATCGTATTTGCCATGCTCCTCCTCCTACGCCTGCGCGGCAGCTGGCTGGGCTCAAACCTGCTGCGGGCGCTGCCCGGCGGACTGAACACGGGCATGAGCTGCCTGCGCAAGCTGTGGCTGCCCGCCAACATGCTCAGCGGCTGCCTGCCGGTGGAGGTGTGCGCCATCACCAGCCTGGAGTGGCTGTGAGTGGTGGTGGCTTGGGGCTGAGGTCAGGGGTTGGCTGGCTCGGGGAATGGGAAGAAGGGTTTTGGCAGCGGGAGAGCGGCAATCGCAAGACCAACAAGCAGCCGCCGGTCCTGGGGCCCCATGCCATCCCCAGGGGGGGCGCCGGCCGTAGCTATACACGTCGCAGCGTCCCCTCCTCTCCCTTGATTGATTACACAACATTAGCGCACGCGCCCCGACAGGGACGTGTCCGAGAACAAGCTGACGGAGGTGTGTTCCGAGATCCGGCAGCTGCAGAGCCTGACACGCTTGGACCTTCACACCAACCTGCTCAAGGGACTGCCGCCGTCCATCGGCCAGCTCACACGCGTCAAGCACCTGTGAGAACACATGGGGTAGAAGCCAGGGTGGGCGGCAGATGTGCATGATTTGTATGGCATGCCGCCCATATGCTGACATGGCGAAAGCTGAGCGACTTCGGACTGCACTGCACTTTGCCATCCCACACGCAGCTCGCTGCACTTCAACCAACTGGAGTCGCTGCCGGGCGAGATTGGGCAGTGCAGCTCTCTGGTGTGGCTCAGCCTCAACGCCAACCGCCTGCAGCAGCTGCCACCCGAGATTGGCAACCTCACCAACATCGTGCGGCTGTGAGTCACGCGCCATCACGCATCAACCACAGCCGTGTCATCACATGTTACAGCGACTGGCGCTCACCTGCACGCACCGCCACGTTGGCCCTGGACTGCTCGCTCACCTATTGAAAGCATTTCCTGCGCCTCTCTCCTTGCAACCCCTCCCATCTCGCTGTTTCCCTGCCAAACTCATTTGACCCCGCCCCTGTCCCCCCATCGCTCGCGACCATCGCAGCGCCGTGCACATCAACGAGCTGCACTCGCTGCCCGCCGAGCTGGGCAAGTTGCCGCTGGAGGCGGTGAGCCTGTTCAAGAACAAGCTAGTGACGCTGCCGCCCGAGCTGCTGCTGGGGCTGGCGGGCAGCTGCTGCCGCCTGGGGCTGTACGAGAACGAGCTGCGGGAGGTGCCTCCCGAGATCGGCAAGTTGAGCCTGCTGCAGGAGCTGTGAGTGGAGGCGGGAGCGGGGGGCGGGGGAGGGCTGTAGGGCGGGAATGAAGCAGGCAAGCATGTGTTGCACGTGAAGAGACGACGTGGGCACGATTGGGGTGATTCTTGCATATGCGCGCGCACATTGTATCGGGACCACCGCTGCAAGCACACTGGCCCAAACTGATGAGATGTTGTGTCGACATGTGTCCACCGGGCAGGTGGTTGTACTCCAATAAGCTTACGTCGGTGCCGCCCGAAATTGGCGAGCTGACGGAGCTGCGGCGGCTGTGGCTTGACCGCAACCAGCTCACACACCTGCCCAAGGAGATCAGCAAGCTCACGCGGCTGCAGGTAGGCGGCGCGAGCTGGGTGATGAGGGAGACGTGCGCATGCGGGTGCACAGCGCCGCTGGCGCAGTTGTGTGGTGTGCATTTTCCCCCCGCTTGTCTGCAGCCAGTCTGTCGCCATTGCCACGCCGCCCACCAAATCCACCATCACCACTCCCTTAACTTCACCTGCGCCACCCGCCCCTCCACTGTCCCTCCAACCTGCCCCCCTTCCCACCCCAAACCCCCATCAGGAGCTGTACCTGGACAACAACCAGCTGGTGGAGCTGCCCGAGGAGCTGGGCAGCATGACTCAGCTGAGGAAGCTGTGAGTACGGTAGTGAGGCGGTGGCCGGCTGCAGCATGGGCGGGGCTGCTGGCGACGGTTGGGGCAGCATGCGGCGAAGGGAGGGAATGGGCATTTTCGTTGGTGGCCGATGCAACCCGCCAAATCCAAGCCGCAATGCAACTCATCTTGCCCGATAGTACCATACCTGATACGCTGGCGTGTCCCACCACCAACATAAACGTCCCCTAACCCCCGCCTCCTGCCTACCCCACCCCACGGCCCACGCCACGGCCTAAACCACCGCTACCACACAGGTACCTGGACGGCAACCCCGGCCTGGTGCTGCCGCCTTCGGTGGCCGCGCTGCAGTGCCTGACCGAGTCCGCCGACTACGGCATCAACCCGGAGGCCTTCAAGAGCGAGGCGCAGTACAAGCCGTGATGAGGGGGAGGAGGGAAGAGGGCATAGAACGGGTGGAAGCAGGAGGAGGGCGCGGGTCGGGGGAGGATGGAAATGCGGGTATTGTGCCAGAGTAGCATACTTCATGTCTCCGGACCATAGGACAGGCTGGCAGCCTTGGTCGCATGCTGCTGAAAGATGACGAATAAAGATCCCGGGCCGCCTGGCACGCACTGGTGGCAGGTCAACGCGGGCATGCGCCGCCGTAATAATTGGTTGTCTGCGTATGGTTATATGAGAAACATTGTTGGCTAAGTCCACGCGGTGGTGCCCCATTGGCACCGCGTGCGTGCGTCTTTGCCGCAACAAGATGTTTACGGGCCGTCAACTGAGAATCGACCTATCGTCGTCGCGTACTCCGTTTTTTGCCGTATCATGCGTTTAAGGCACAAGATAACTTCTAATGCTTTTATACGTCATGATATTTTATGGGTTGTGAACGGATTGAGTAGTGGTGGCGCACGGTTGCGGGCAGGTTTGGGTTAGGGCGCCGCCGTGTTGAAAGGCTCTCGGGTTCGTGTCGCATGGGTGGCGTTTGACCTGCACGTCTGTATTGGTGGATGTCTGATGTGCTTTGAGTTTGCAGCAGATTTACTTGCTTTGCCACTCCAAACAAGCGAGCAGCGCATTCCTTAAACGCACAAGCGACCACCGGTAGCTGAATTTGCAATACCTCAACATGTCACAACACACATTTTGTAGAGCTCGTCCGCTTAAGCAAGAGCCATGCTCCGCACAGGCCGCTTTGAAAATAGTCCAAGACATGCTCGCGGCCGGAACGTCAAATCTAGCGGATGACGTTCGTGCAAACTTACACAATGTAGAAGCGCAATTGCAAGTCGTGCAAGGTTTTCCAGAGGACCTTTCGGATGGGCGACCGGCGGCCGCACCTCGCGGCGTCGCCAACGGTGGAGCCGCTGCGGGGCCTGGCAGCAAAAAGGAGAGCAAGAAGGACAAGAAGGCGAAGGAGGGCGGCGTGACGCCAGCGGCGGAGGGCGGCAAGGAGAAGAAGGACAAGGGAAAAGACAAAAAGGAGAAGAAGGATAAGGAGGAGAAGAAGAAGGAGAAGAAGAAGCGGATAGCAGAGGATGGGGACGGTGGGGAAGAGAAGAAAAAGAAGAAGCAGAAGACGGAGAAGTGAGCGACGCTGGGGAGGGTTGGGGCACGCAAGTTGGGTTTGACACGTGTAGTGTGTGTGTTGTGGGGACTCGGCTCGCGGACACTAACGCGTGCCCCAGTGGAGCCAGTGGAGTGACGTCTGCACGTCTGATTGCGCGCACAGAAGCCCGTGCGAGGCACTGACACCGAGCAAGGTGCAGGCGGCAGGCCTGGTACGTTCACGGTGTGCAGGATGGCAGGGTAAGAACACCATTAGTGGCATGCGGTTTGTATACTAGGCAAAGTAGCAGCTACGGGTAGCTTTTCTTAGTCATCATCCTTGTGACGAGGCCGCATTGCGAACTAACTTTCACGGGACACGCCGGGATATGTTGACGTGAGAGGCTTGTATCGGGTCGACGAGAGGGTAGAGCGATTGCAGACGTGCGTGTTGGCTGATACGTGGCGCATTCGTGGCGCTTCATGACTGCGGAACCCAGCCGATGTCAGCGCAGTGGCGCGCGGGAAGCGGGGCGCATATGGACATTACTGGCTTCACCGTTACACGGGCACCAGGTGCTGCTGCGCGAAGCTTCGGGCTGGGGAGCCCCGGATGCAGACTGTGTGACAACTGACTCTTCTGTATCGTAGCACGATGGCACCTCTCAGCATTTTGGTGGCACGATGACGGATCATAGCTGGACTGTTTCCGGGCTATTCGCAGCATTGAATGGTATGACCTTGCAATGTAATGTACATGATCCGACAGTTATGGTCAGTGGCTCCCTTACCAACGTCCGCTTCTTCAATGAATGTGTCGTCACTAGAGTATGCCGTACATATGGAGCCCTCCCCACCTTCTGCAGCGCTCTGTACTAGCGCCGCTCCCTGGCAAGTAAGTATGGATCTCCCTCAAACAGCCTAAGCACACCGCCCGCCCCTGCAGTCCAACAAGGCCCTCCGGCGGTACCAGCCGCGCCCCCCGCGGTCTTGGCTCCACCGCCGCCGCCACCACCAATCACCGCTCCCGCTTGCGCCGGCTGCTGCCCATGACGTTGCGAGAGTGTCGGCGGCGCCGCGGGGTCATTCTGGTTTCCTGGTCCTCGTGCGCTCTTGTCATTGGCTGCAGCCATAGCCACAGCTCCAGCCGCAGCTGCCGACTGGGTGTTGCCTCGCCCAGACGGCGGCGGCCGCGGCACGAGATCTGTGTCCGGGAGTGGCGAGGGCGGCAGCGGCGAGGATGCGGCATGGCGCCTGATCACACCGTTCGCACTGCCGGCCTGCCATTGCGGAGGCTGGTCTGCTGCTGCTGCTTCTGCTGCTGCTCCGGGTGGGTGCTGCTCCTGGCCCAGACCTGACATGTCGAACGTCACTACCTTGCGCCGCTTGGAGCTCTGTCCCGACGCGTCGTCCGCCTGTGATGCAACTGGGGCCGCGGGCCGCTGTGATGGCGGGCGCATCGGCATGCCAGCAGGGGCGATAGCCGCCGCCGCCACATGGCTCGCAACCGGCGCCCCGGGCTTTGCGCCGCCACCAGCAGCTGCACTGGCATGTGCAGTCGTATGTGCACGGGCTGCAGGCTGCTGCAGCGGGTGCGTCGCTGCCGGCGGCGCAGCGGCGTGGTGATGGCGCAATGGTGGCATGGTGACTGCCGGTGGCCGTGCGGCGTCCACAACCACCGGGTGGCAGATGCTGCTTGCGGGCTGCTGCTTCAACGCGGACTTGATGGGCCGCGGGTGTGCGGCTGCGCCTGCAACTGGCGCCTGGATGGCAACGGCGGGCCGCGGCACCTGTTGCTGTTCTGCAAAGAGCGGTCGCTTCACACCTTGCGACGCGCTGGGTTGCGTCTGCGCCTGCTGCTGTGTCTGCTGCTGTCTCTGCTGCTGCCGGTGCTGCTGTGACGGGGCTCCAGCAGAGCCATCTGCGGCAGTACCGCGTGCGTCTCTGGGTACTTGAGCCGCCCCGCGTTGCGGCACGCCCTCGAATAGGCTGTGTGCGCGCGGGCCAGGTTGCGGCGCCGGCGCCCGCCCGTCATGCTCGCCGGCCCGAGGGAAGCGCAAGCCACGCAGCGGCGGCAGCCGCCACGCGCCAAGGCCGGCATCTGCAACAGCTGCTCTACTGGTGCCGTGCCCACCCGGGATCCTCCGGCCAGAACCTCCAGAGCCTGACGCTCCGTGTCCATTCCCCGCACCGCCAGCGCCTCCACTCCAGCCCTCCGCATCGTCTGCGCGTGCGCCGCTCAGGCTGCCACGGCCCGTCCATCTGCTGTTGCCAGCAGTGACAGTTGGTGAGCTGTAAGCTGGGCGCATGGCGGATGCGGCGGGCTGCTCGCCATATGCCGCGGCAGCTGCGGCCATCGCCGCAGCCGCGGCCGCCTCCTGCATCGCCGCCAGCCTTGCTTCCCCTGCCATGCCGTTGTTGGCCCCGCTGCCTTCCGCAGGTGGGGCTTCGCTATCACCTGCAATAACCCCGGCCATACTCCTTGCCTGCAGAGCGCATGCGCGTGAGGCCATTGCGGCGCTGGTGTTGCTTATAACCTCGGATACCGCCGCCCGGACGCTGCCGTCGTGCTGCTCGCGCAGCACGGCTGCCGCCGCAACCATGTGCGGGCGGCCGGCGCCTTGCTGCACATCGGCAGCCATAGGCCCCGCGCGCGGCACCTGATCATACTCGGCCATGAAGGCCGCTGCTGCATGCTCATGCTGGCCGTAGTAAGCAGCAGGCCGCGCGTGCTGCGTGTGGTGGCTCGAGTATCCTCCTGACATGACCACGCCCTCACCACCCCGGGCCGCCTGTGCCTCCTCCCTGTACACCTCGTGGGCATAGCCGCCATGCGGCTGGTACGGCACGTGCCCGCCCGCCGTCGTACCGTAGCTGCCATAGTTCGCGCGGCCAGCGTCTGTATAGCCGGGCCCACTGTGCATAGCATATTGCGGTGCCAGGGCACCATATGGCTGCATGGGGTCGTGGGTGCCTTGAGAAGGTTGCGCTGCAGGGTAGTGCTGCCGGGCCTGGACTGCAGCAGGGTGTACGTGGCCCGGCGGCCGCATGGCGGCGGCTCCGTACGGCTGCGGTACAGGAGCTAGAGCCTGCTGTTGATGTAACAGCTGCGGCGGGTAGGCGTAATGGGCCTGCTGCTGTTTTGCCCCTCCCGACCAGACATGTGTGGGCGGTGGCGCTGGAGCCACAAGCTGCTCTGGCGGTCGGCTCACTCCAGGCCGCTCCCTGGCACTGGCCTGCTGACCCCACAAATCACCGTCCCCACGAGCTGAAAGACCGCTGCTTGCAGCGGCAGCAGCAGCTGTAGCGCCACCGGTGCTTGGCAGTGCCTGTTGCAGCAGCTGTTGCAGTCCGCGAGACAGCATGTTGACATCCAAGGGCGGAGCAGCTTGCTGCTGACTGGTGTGTGCGGCTGGCTGTGCATGGTGAGGCTCTGTCTGCGTGGCCAGCATTGCCTGCAGCAGCAGCCGTAATGTCTCAGCCACCCCCTCGCCGTGATGAGCACCTGTTCCGGCGGAGGCAGTGGCAGCTGGGCCGACGCTCCCACCGGCGCCCGCGCCGCGATTGCCACCCGCATGCAAGCTCGCCCCTGCCCCGCCGCTGCCGGCAGACCTTGCACCAGCGGCATGCGGCTGAGGAGCATTCGGCGCTCCGCCTTCTCCATTACCACCATCCGCGCCAGCACGTCCCATCTTCGCGTCCGCACTGGCCGAGTCTCCCGGCGCGCGCTCACCAGCCCTGCCACCTGACGTGTCGTGGCCAGAGCTGGGCTGCTGCCAGCCCGCCAGGCTAAAGGCGGGTCCCGCCTCGGAGGCAGTGGCGGCGGTGCCGGCGCCCTTGCTGTGCTCCGCGCGTGTCGGCAGCTGTGCTGAGCGGCTGCGCTCTCCTTCCTTGTCCTGAGAAGCAGACGTGCCGGATGTGGTTGCTGCTGAGGGGCCACCACCTGTGGAAAGCCTCCCCAGGGGCGGCGCACCAAGCGGCGCGCCGCCGACCGACTCGGAGTCCCCACCCAGTTCTGCGGCACCAGTGTGGAGGTGGAGCCCGAATGAGAAGGTAGCGGCACTGGTAGTTGCCGCTGTGTTTGGAGCTGCGGGTTGGCCCTGCGCTGTCGCCGCGTCACGTGGCTGAGGAGTTGGCGCGAGCTGCGACGGAGGTTGCGGCTGGGTTCGGGCCGGCTGCCGCGCTTCCTCCTGGTCACCAGCGCTTCTGGCACGCACTCGTTGCTGCTGCGAAGGCAGCTCGGTAGCATCCGCGTCGGTGACTATGCTACCGCCAGCAGCGCACGGGCTAGGCGTAGGCGTGCCGCGCCGCCGCTCCAGCTCTTGCTGCTGACGCATTAGCTTCAAAGCCGCATCAAGCCCCAGCCCGGGAAGGAGCGACGGTACAACCGGCGCGTCCGCAAAGAACTCCTCAGGCGACACGCCGGACCTGCTCCCACCACCGCCGCTGCCGCCGCCGCGCATTGTTCCGTCAACAGCGGCATCCGCTGCATTATAGGCCTCTGAAGCTGGCGCCGCTGCAGCTGAAGGTCCCGCAAGGGGCTGAGTTCCGGCTGCCGCGCCAAGAGCGCTGCCCGCGGCGCCACTCGCTTGCGGTGCAGGACCCGATTGCTGTGCAGTGGCTGTTGGGGCGCCTCGGCTACCGTGATAAGATTTTGGCAGCGGTTGCACCGGTTTCGCCTTGGCTGCAGCACACTTGGGGGCTGTGGCGGATGGCACCGACACTGGACCTGCTTCCGCTGTTGTTGCATCTGCTGCTGCTGCTGCTGCTGCTATTTCACCTTGCGGTGCCGCGTCTGCTGCTCCTGCTGACGCCGTGTGGAACAGTGTCTTAGGTAGCTTGCGCAGCAGCGTGGAGCCGCCAGCGGGGGCGTCCTGCTGCTGACCTGCATGCTGCCCTGGACCGGCGACCGGCTGCGAGGCGGGTGCTTCCGCCCTTACCGCATGCGATTGCTGCAAATGCGCCTGATGATGCAGTTGCGTCGGGGCTTCCGGACGGCCCGGATCCAGTTGGCGGAGGAGTCGCTCCAGCAGCTGCACCGGGACCGCGTCCGTGGACGGCGTCTCGCCTACGTTGTGATCGCGAGCACGTGCATCAGCGCAGAGGAGGTCATACAATCACTCAGTGAAGCTGCAGGACAAGGCTCGGGTAGCAGGCGTCGCAGCCCAGCGAAGCTTGTGCAAGCTGGCCGACAGTTGTGCGAGTTCCTCACCTGCGTAGATGTGCCGCAGGTGGCGGCCGAGGTCCACGGTGTCCGGCGTGGGGCGCTGCTCCGCCGCCGCCGCCGCTGCGCCGGAGCGCCGCTGCTGGTACACGCCATCGCCCTCCACATGCCCCTGACTACGCTGGAACGTAGCGGGCGACGGGTGGTGATAAGGAGCTTGCGGTTGTGGTTGCGGCGTGATGTTCACCCTTGCTTCTGTATTGGGACTCGCTGCATTGGCGTGCGAAGCTTCATGCTCTCCAAGGCCAGCAGCAGGGACAGAAGCTGCAACGCCAGACACGGCAGCATGGACGGCTGCTGGCGCGCTGGTGCTGGGCCCTGCCGCTGTTGGTGTCCCAGGCGCTCGGCCCAGCAGGCTCTGGAACAAGTTGCGCACCTGCAAGAAACCAAGGGGCCCGTCAGCTCACGGTGTCCAGCATCTAGCTATATATACGAACGCGAGTCCAAGGCGGCTGCCAAAGCCTCCGGTATGAACTAAATGAGCGGACGTCGCCATAAAGACGCACCTGCTCGCGCTGCTGCAGCGCCCTCACGTGAAGCAGCTCGTCAATGCGGACCGACACGGCACTGCCGGGACCCTCGCTGCCCGGGCTGCTCGTGCCGCCGCTGCCGGCGGATGCAGCAGCACCCTGCTGCTTACGCTCACGCTGTGAGCCCGAACCTCTCGCTCCTGTATCATCCCTGCCAGCTGAGGGCGAGGCCTCATGCGATTCACACGCCAGCCCTGCGTCCCCGACCAGCTGCTGTGCCGCGATGGCAGCCTCGGCCTCGGCTCCGGAGCTGCTACCCATGCCCTGCTGCTGGGTGGCTGAAACGCCAGCAGCCGCGGCAGCTGCAGCACCTACAGGCCCAGCACCAGCAGCAGTTGCCGGCTGGGGCTCGGCCCCTAGCTCCACCAGCTCGGGCAGTGCGTCCGCGAGGGCACGGGCCAGGCGAGCCAGCGGCGACTTTGATGGCGTGGCACGTGGAGGGGCAGCGCCCCGCCCGGCCCCGGCAGCGCTCCCGCCCGGCGAGCCTCCGCCAGCAACCGGTTCCGCAGCAGGTCTGGTTGCTGCTGCTGCCGCCTCCTCTCGCAACTGGAGCCTCTGTGCCTCGTCGACACCGCGTTCAGGGCCCGTGCTGGGCGGGCGCACCCGTCGGCGCCGCGGCAGCTGGATGTCCGTGTCCGTGTGGGTGCGTGTGACAGCAGCGGTAACACCGGCGCCTGGGGCCATGGACGGCACAACCTGCGGCAGCGGGGTCGCGGCGTGGCCCGCCGCTGCCTGTGGTGTGGGCGTGCGCAGCCGCAGCGCAGCCGGAGGGCGCTGGCGGGGGTCACGTGGGGGCGACCAGTCCGCTGCTCGCTGTGCGGACGAAGCAGCAGCAGGGGGCGCATGCGCGACTGCGGAGACCACTGCAGGTACCGGGCTGACCTGCGGCGGCTGCGGTACCAGCGGCGTGGCAGAGGGCTGCTCTGGCTCCAGATCCGCTGCTGCAGCCGCTGCAACGGCCGCGGCTTGCCCAGCTGGCCCCGACACTACGCGTGCGCGCTTGGTGGGCGAAGGCTGCCCCGCCGCCGCTGCCGCGTCAGCGACACCCCTTGGCGCCCCTGTCTGCTCCTCTCCTGCACCCGTGTCGCCGCGGCCTGCCGCCGCATGCGGCGTGCAGGTGATGCTAGCCGGCGACTCATCGCCGCCTGAGCGCCGGCGCTTGGAATTGGAAGGGCGGTGCATGGGCTCCGCTATCAGCTCTGCAGGGCCCGCCTGCCGCCGCAGCCACCTGCGGTGCCGTTCACTCGCAGTAAGAGAGCAGCTTGTGCCCCCCGGGGACTGCGGCTGCGGCAGCCTTGCTGCTGCGCCACCCATGCCTGCCAGGGGGCCGCCGCTGGTGATCACCGCCTCGTGCGCCACGGCCTGCTCGAGTGGCGACCGTGGCGGAGATGGTGGCAGCCGCTGGACTTGGGGTTGCCGCGGCGATTGCGGCACTTGCTGATGCGCGTGACGCTCGCGATGGCGGGGAGAGCGCACCTTGGCCGCCGCTGCACCCTGAGTACTTGCAGGCGCCGGTGAATCTGGCGACGCGGTCAAGTCCACGATGTCCATCGCCACACCGCCTGCACCTGGCCGCTGCTGCCGTTGTGGTGCGGGTGCAGCGGCCCGCATTGAAGGGACAGCCGGCACAGCTGTGGCACCAGCTGCGGCGACGGGCGCCGGCGCGTCACGCTGCCGTGCCTCCCCCTCTGCCTGCCACTGCTTGACAACCGAATCCTTGGGCACAACTGCGTAGTAGTTCCGCGTTTGCAGCAGCTCGATTTGCGCGCAATGCGCCGCCGGCGCCGCCGCTGCTGTGTGGCCGCCTTCAGCTCCTGCTGCTCCGCCGCCAGCGCTGGTTTCCACTTGGCGTCCGTGCTGCTGCCGCTGCAGCTGGGGCGGCAGATCCGGCGACCCGCTGATCATGGCGTGCAGCAGCAGCAGGGCAGCTGCGGATCGCGACACGAGGGCGGGATCGCCGGTGCGGGGCAGCAGCACGCTGCAGCGGGAGCCCACCACCAGCGCCGGAATGTGCTCCACCGCCACAGAGCTACGGCCTCCGTCGGCTGGGGCTGCGGGCACAAGTCACCCGGGCAGACCAACAACAACACACAGTGTCAGCGTGTATGCGGTACACAGGAAAAGCGTGCCACCTACCGCTTGTTGCCACCTACAACAACCAACCCCTACTCACGCTGGCACAGGACGTCCTCGCACTGCCGCAGTACAGCGCTGTCGTACGGCACTTCGTCCTCGGTGGCGCTGGTCCCTGGAAGCTGGCTACGGCGCTGCGAGCCGGAGCGCGGCCGGCTAGCATTGGAGCCCTGCCGCTCGGGAGGCGTAGGCTCAGGGACCTGCCGCTGCGGCCCAGCTGACGCGTGCCGCTCTGCAGCAGCCGCCATTACGTCAGCAGCCGGCGCGTCGCCGCCCGGCAAGCGTACCCGCCGCCTCATTATATCATCTGGTGGTGCTACTGGCGCTGATGCTGGTGCTGAAGATTGCTGCGCGCTGGCGGGCTTTGATGCTGCAGTGGGCTTCGCGGCAGCGGCCTTCGCCGCCACCTCCGGTCGCCGCTGTGACGCCACAACACCCACCTGTCCATCTCGCTGCCGGCCGTGCCGCTGGCCGCCTGAGATGTGCGGCCTCTCTTCAGCAGCTGCGGTCTGGGGCTTGCTCGGAAGAGCTGCACCACGTGCAACATCTGGTGGCAGCGGCAGCTGCCTAGCTGGTGCTGCCGTGTCACGAGCCGCCACGCTCCCCATTTCCGGCTGGCGCTCTCGCGCTCCCGTTTGTGGCTGGCACCGTGTTGGGGCCGCCGCCGGTGTGTCTGTTGGTGCTGCTGCGGCTACCGGTGCGGATGACGTTGGTGCGGCTGCTACCGGTGCTGGTGCCGCGGCAGCTGGTGCTGCTGGGGTAGCTGCTGCGGCCGGTACATGCATTGTCCCCGCTGATCCACGCACCGCTACTGCTGGCTGTGGTGCGGCTGCCAATGGGACCGCCCCAGCGGCTGTAGCATCCAGCTTTGCAAGCGGCTGCACTGCTGTCGCTGTTGCCGTTAGCCCAGCACTGCGTCTGCCTTCCGGCGGCCCGATATTCAGCTGCGCAGGTGGCGGGCGCGACTCCTGTCGCGGGCAAGCCATAGCCGAGCCCCGCTGTGCCATGCGCCCGTGGGCCTGTCCTAGCGGCGGCGCCTGCACGCGCCCATGTTGCTGTTGCTCCTGCAGCACCTGACGCTCCGCGGGGGCACCGAGGCGTCCAGACCCCAAGACTGACACCCCGGGAGCACCATCCGGCTGCTGCAGGATAGCCTGAGCTGTGAGGCGGCTGGACATGAAAGACTGAGGCAGGCGCCGTGGCTGCTTGCTCTGGCTCGAATCCTGCGCATCTGGGGCGACTGCAGCAAGAGGCTTTGGCGCCGGTACTGGGGCGTGTGCGCCTGCGGTATCACCCACGTTCACTGCGCCTGGCAGCACCGGTTGCTGCCGCTGCAGCGCAGCCGCTGGTCTCTGTGCGAATGCGGTAGCAAGCAGCGAGAGCCGTGAAGGGGCTACGCCGGTCGTGCAGATGGGCTGCGGCCGCTGCTGCGCCTGGGATTGCGGCTGGGGCTGAGACCGAAACAGCGCCTGCGGCTGCACCACTGGCTGCTGGCTGATGAAAGTCCCTCGCTGCTGCTGCTGTTGTTGTTGCTGCTGCTGCTGCTGCTGCTGCTGCTGCTGCTGCTGCTGCTGCTGCTGCTGCTGCTGTTGCTGCTGTGGTGGTTGCGGTGCTGGCGCCTGCACCTGCGGAGGACCAGCAGCTCCGGCGGCCCCAGCGTGGCTATCGCCAGCCGTGGTTCGCGGCCATGCTGCAGCCTCCTGGCCGGTTGCAGCGGGCAGCTCCGCCATCCCCTTCTCGCGCGACCCTTGAAACACCACTGCACGGTCTCCACAGGTACTAGCTTCCGCCAGTGTCGACCGAACAGCAGACGCCCCAACGGCGCCCTCTGCACCGGCGATGCCGCCACTTGATGCCAAGGTAGCCGAGCCGCTGGGTGGTTGCGGCGGCTGCGGCGCTGGCGGCTGAAATAGCTGCTTTGGAGGGACCTTCTTGCCGGCTCCATTGCTTGCTGGCATGACAGCGCCATTTAGCCCCTGATCCTGCCCAGATGCACCCGCAGCGCCTTCGCTTGCGCCAGCCGCCCCCACCGGCTGGGGCTGCTGCTCAGCGGCAGCCGGCGCTTGGCCTCCTTGTTGGTGTTCATCCTGCGGTACATGCGCGTCCTCCTGCAACGGTGCAGGCACCGTGGTTTGCTGCTCTCCTTGCTGAGGCGATTGCCGCCCATCCTGCTTAGGCACCTGCTGCGGCGCCGCTCCCTGTGCTGCTTGCTGTGAGAGGGCCTGCTCCTGCGCCTGCACTGCCTCATCCTGCGTCGGCTGCCGCTGCGGGCTCTTGCTGCGGTGCGCCAGCAGCACCTCATCCGCTGTTACTCTGCTGCTGCTGTCATCCTGCTGCTGCTGCTGCTGAACCTCCTGCGGGCCCATGGCGCATGATGGTGCTAGCGGCTGCGCTTGCGCCTGGCAAGCGTGCTGCTGTTTAGCGCCAGGCTCCTGTTCATCCTGCTGCTGCTCTGCCTGGCTCTGCTTCTCCTCCTGCGCATCGCGTGCGCATCCCCCCTGCACTCCTGTCTCAGGGGAGCTCTGCACGTGCTGCTGCAGTCCTGTGACCTCTCCCGCTGCTGCGGGCGCCACAGCGTCTTCGTGCGCCGCGGCGGCCGGAGCGGCTGTGCCCCCCTCCAGCTCGGCACGCCCGCCATCTGCGCCTTGCGACTGCACGGCTGACACAACAGCGTCTGCCAGGCTGGGCGCTGCCACTGCGACTGCTTCAGCGGCTAGGCTGACCGCCTGTTGCGCAGCGGCGGCGGCCGCCGACACAGCCACCGCCAGCTGCTCCTCCAGGCCCGTGGCCGAGGGCAGCAGCGGCTCCAGGTTCTGCGTTGCTGCTATCGACGGCAGCGCCGTGTCTCGGGACTCATCCAGCGATGCTGTCTCACCACCTAGTGCCTGGCACAAGGGCGCCGGCGGTGCCATCTCCGCAGCTGCTTTGGCCTCAGGTGCGGCCGCCGGGACAGAAGCTCCAGTGTCTGGAGTGCTGCAGCAGGCCTGTACGCGCGGCGACGCGATGTCGCTGCCCCAAGGGCTGGCACCGGTCCGCGGTGAAGGGCTGCCGGCAGCAGCAGCGGCGGAGGCGCCACCTCCCGCCTCGTCGCCACCTGCTGCCTGCCGAGCATCGCGGGGCGTCACAGGCTCTGCTGCGGCGGCGTGCGTCCGCGCGCCGCCCAGCTGGCCAGTCTCCACAGCGCCCGCTGCCACCTCCGCGCCGCCGCTGGCCATACCCACTACGCACTTTTCGGCCGGTGGGCCCTCCAGCACCTGCTGGTCTAGGCAGCCCCTATCGCCCCGCCCCAGCGCGTCCAGCGTTTCGCTGCTCGCAGCGGGCGGCGGCTTCTCCTTGGGCCCCGGCATATGCATTTCCGGACCGTCACCACTAGGTGAGCGCGTGGTGCCGCTGCCGTCTGGCTGCTGGTCCCTGGGCTGGCGGCTGTCATCTGCGGTTGTAGCTCCGCCATGGGCGCTGCTGCTGGCTCCGACCTCACCTCCTGAGACGCGCATCACCTCCTCTGCCCCTACTGGCTGCTGTACTATGTGTGGCCGCGCAGCGTCCTGAGCCCGGGCTTCCGGGCCCTCCAGCTCCTGCGCGCCTTGAGCCTCAGGCTCCAGAGTCAGGCGGCTCTGCGCCTGAATAAGCAGCGGCAGCGGTGACAAAACATCCCCGCCCGCCGCCTCCATAGCTGGCAATGCTGCCGACTCAACCACCCTTGCTGCCGCTGGGCTCTGCTCAGATGCTGTCGCTTCCAGCATCTGGCTGGCAGCAACCTGGTGGCGCTGCTGGTTTTCGGGCTGTTGGCTCACCTCCGCGGCTGGCTCCTCCGCCGTGCTCCCGGCCACCACCGGCTGCTGCTGGAGCTGCAGGTGCGGTGGGACGAACCAGCTGTAAAGTCCCGCTGAGTGCGGTGAGGGTGAGCCGGTGCCGCCTGGGTAGGCGCCTGACGCACTGGGCTCAGTGGCCGGCAGGATGAGACCCAGCAGTGCGTTGACGCGAGCAG
This sequence comes from Chlamydomonas schloesseri, assembly GCA_016834595.1. NCBI lineage: Eukaryota > Viridiplantae > Chlorophyta > Chlorophyceae > Chlamydomonadales > Chlamydomonadaceae > Chlamydomonas > Chlamydomonas schloesseri. Next base: position 128,124 of record JAEHOD010000091.1, read on the forward strand.
CCGCGGCGCCAGCATCAGGCGGCGTCATGCCCAGCTCACTGCCGGCAGGGCTGCCTGATGCAGCCGGCCGGTGGGAGGTGGAGGGAGCGACGCCGGCCTGATCTGCGGTCGTGGCGGCGGAAGCGCCAGGGCTGGTCGGCGGGCCTGAGGTGGCGGTGGTGGCGAAAGCTCCTGGAGGGTTTGCCTCCAGCGGTCGTTGACTGGCTCCAACACCTTCCTGGCAAGGCGCCGCTGCCATCGGGCCTACCGTGCCCTGAGCATTCCCCGCTGCACCTTGCTGGACCCCGGCGGCGTCATGCGGCTGGCTGCCTATCTCCGCTGCCGCCGCTGCTTCCGTCTCCGCCGCAACCGCGCCCGCAACCTCGACAACGGCCACCTCCACGCCCGCAACCGCAGCAGAAACAGATGCTGCTGCCGTAGCGGATGGCAGCGGGGAGGCGGCAGCAGGCACTGCGGCTGGCATCGCGCTCTTGAGTAAGGCCGCCGCAGCGCTACGAGCTGCCGGCGCCATTGCCACCGGGTCCACCTGTTCCGCCGTCGCAGCCGTCTGTGCTGTTGTGCCTCCATCCACCAGGGGCGACGCGACTGCCTCTGCCACCGCATCAGCCGACAGAGCCACATCCTGCTCCTCCCCTGTCGGCTCCGCCTGGGCGCCGCCGGACAGTGGCAGCAGCAGCTCCAGGGGGGGCGGTGAGGCCTGCGAAGGGGAGCTGCCGCCACCGACCCCGCATTCATCTGCGGCCTCCCGAGCACCCAGTGGTCTTGGATGCGATGCAGTCAGCGACTGCTGCGACTGCTTGGACGGCTGAGACAGTGGCGGCGGTGGTTGCAGCTGCTGGGGGCACCGCAAGGGCGGGTGGGATGGCTCCGTGGGCTGCTGCGGCAGCTGGTCGCCAGCTGATGATCTGGTGACTTGTGGATCGACCGCAGGGGCCTGTGCCGAAGGCTCCGGCAGCGGCGTACCATCATCCGTAGCCACGTGCCTGCTGCTTGGTGACGGGGCAGGTGCCTGCTCCGGAGATAGCCCATTAACCAGCGTCAAAGCCGGCGGCAGCTCAGGCGGCGGTGTGACAGCAGGAGGCGACGGCTCCGCGTACAAAACCGTTGCCTCGCCACGGTTGCCGCAGGCAGTGTGAGCCGTCGCCCCTTGCAGGCTCTTTGTTGTCACGCTGCCGCCTGCAGGCGCAGTACGCGCCGTGCCAATTCCTGGCTCTGCCCCACCTACAGACGCGCCTGAACCGGGAGGCCACTGGTTGGTCATTCCTTCCACAGCAACCACCCCGTGGTCGCAAACGCCACGCATACTCCCGCTGCTGCCCGCGTCATGGACCATTGCAGCATCTGCCACTGCCGTGGTCGTTTCTTCCGCAGCTGCCTCCAGGCCGGCCTCTACCTCAGGGATAGCATTAGGCGGATGGAGCGCCGCTGCCGGGGCGCGTGCTTCCGCCCGTGGCGCCTCATCAGCGGCCCCTGGGTGCCCCCGCTGTACATCAAACGCCTGCTGCTCGTGCACCGCACGCGGCGACGCAGCCATCCGGTGTACGAGCTCTGGCAGCGCCTGCACCTGGACCTTAGGCTGAGCAGTGCGGGCTGTTGCCAGCGTGGCAGCACCGGGCATCGTCTGCTGCAGGCGCCGCGCCGCAGCCGCGACAGACGGGCTGCCCATCGGCGCTGCGACCGTTGCTTGGCCCCCAACCACGACCGCTGACGATGCAGCTGCGAGCAGGACACTGCTGGGCTCCCATCCACCGTCTTCAGCGGCTGCTGATGAGTCGGGGCCAGGCGATGCGGGCCTGGAGGCAGCAGCTGTCGGTACGCTGCGGCCCGCCGCAGCTATACCTGCAGAGGCAGCAGGTGCAGCGGTGACAGCAGCAGAAGCCGCAAGCGCGGCCGCCTGCGCGTTGCGCTGCTGCAGGGCGATTTGTCCGAGGCGGCCACCAATGACCAGGGAGGATGAGGCTGCCAACGTGCTAACAGATGCTGGTGCTGCTGTTGACTGTCTGAGTGGCGGTGGCGCGGGGGCGCTTAGCAGCGCCGCCACATGCGAAGCAGGGCCTGCCAGAGCCGAACGCTGCGGCAGCGACAAAGCAGGACGGGAGCCTTCCCCTAGCCCCAATAGCGGCTGCGGCAGTAGCGCTGGCGGCGACAGTGCAGACGGCGGAAGCAACGGTGTCACCCGCGCGGGCAAACCGGTGGGGAAGCCACGCAGCGGTGATGATGACGGCGTTCCGCTAGTCCCTGTCCCCGTCGGTGGCAGGCCGTCCCTGGGACTGCTGCTAACAGCGCGGCGCAAGGCCGGCTGCGCGGCCGCTGCCGTGCCCGCGGCGCTGCCCGACGCAACCCCACTTGCAGCATTCAACGCGTCACCTGGCCTCCCCTGCAGCAGCAGCGAGCTGCCATGGCTACTGCCGCTGTTGTTTGCTCCAGACAGCAGCCCACTGGCGCGGCCTCTCCCGGCCTTGCTCCACATGTGCACAAACTGCACGCTCTGGCCCAGCGCCGCCCTTCCGCTGGCAGAGCTGGCCGCAGCTGCTCCTGCAGCCGTCCCCGCAGCAGCCGGCCGCTGTGCTTGCAGATGGCCAAGCCCACCGCCGCTGGCGCTGCCGGGTGAGGGCAGCGGCGAGCGCCGCTGCGGCACGGGCGCGGTTGGGCCGTATGCTCCAGCTGCAGTGTTTGGGGCCGCTGCAGTGGAAGCTTGCTTGGGCGCACTGCCGTTGCCTGACGGAGGCAAGCGAGATGCTAGCGCGGGACCCACGCCGGTGCCGCTGACAGCAGGCGAGGCCGTGGTCAGCGGCGGAGACTTCGCCGGAGCTGCGACTGCTGCTGGCACCTCACCCTCAGCAGGTGATGCTGCTTCAGTGCCCCTGTGAACCTTTGGCGCCCCTGCTGATGCGCTGGGTACAGGTGCGCTGATCGTGTCAGCAGCTTGCCTTGGCAGCCGCCGCCACTCTTCCGTTTCACCAGCGGTATCAGCTGCATATGGAGCACCGTCTGCCGCGGACCCCACCGCAGCAGATGCTGCTGCCAGGGTCGTCATGGCAGAAGTGCGCAGCGACGCAGCGCTTGCGCTACCATCCTGACCGGACCGCTGCGGCGATTGCGATGCAGCCGGCAGCAACACCGCTGTCGGACGCGGTGACGCGTCCTGCTGTTGAGGTGCCGGCAGCGACGGGATGTTTCCAGCAGCAGCTTGCTCGCCGCGCGTGTCAGGTGCCGGCCGCTGCGCCTGCTGTTGCGGCTGCATGGAGGACGAGGGTGACGGGGCTGTGGCCACTGCCTTCAGCTGCTGAATGAACGCCTGGTTAATGAGGCCTGTCCCAACATAGTAGGGTGGGTATGGGCAGCACAGTCTCAGTCAGGCGCCATTGCGTTCGTATGTCGTATGTCGCATGTCCCAACATAGTAGGGTGGGTAAGGGCAGCACAGTCTCTGTCAGGCGCCATTGCGTTCGTATGTCTTATGTCGCAGGCCCAGCAGCATGACATGCATGACGGTATCATGGCAGGCACACAGAACAGAGGTTTGCCTTTTTTAATGACCGCTCACCAAGGCGCTCCTCGGCAGCGGTGACCGCGGCACCCACCGCCTCCAGCACGCCCTCACGCTGCCCCTCAGGCGTCAAGTCCTCCAGCGCTTGCTCCAGGTCGCTGCCACCCAAACCCTTCTCGGCGAACTCTAAGACCAGGCGGAGCTGCTGCTGCCTCTCCACTAGCAGCTGCGCTGCAGCCGGCGGCCACTGCCGTGCCACAGCAGCCACCGCGGCGCCGTGGCACGCCGCCGCAACGGCGTCGCTTGGCCCCGCCTCCTCAACACCTGCCGCCTCCTGCAGCTGCCGGTCGCTGCCAGCGTTGCGCTCGTTGCCCTCGTCGTTCACGCAGCCGCCGGAGGCAGCGGGCACCCCAGGCTGCCTGAAGAGAGTCGCCACGGTGAGGTCAAACTCGCCCCAGTCCACGGGCTTGTCATCCTGCTGCGTGGAATCCAACAGCCGCAGGCAAGCCTGCGAATGAAAAGGCACCGCAGAGGGCGGCGTTGAAGCACGTGGGCGCAGCGGCGCATACAAGAAGGGTTGCGCATCGTTTCGCATAAGTAAAACCTCAGAGCAAAGGTCCGGGAGTGCCATGATAGCAGCACAGCAGCAGCAGCAGCAGCAGCAGCAGCAGCAGCAGCAGCAGTGCGCGCCGGCGCTGGCAGTCGAGTCGCGGGTGGCATTCTAAAAACGTCAGGGCAGGCCATTACCTCGGTTCGGACGTCCACGTGCAGCTGCGCGCTCGTCTCCGTGAGGGGGACCAGTCCCGGCAGCAGCGTCGCCACTCCAGTGTCCAGGATGCCATACTGTTCGATACAGGAAGGGGCAGAAGAGCTCAGGGGGGATAGCGGTGTGGAGTCCAACTGCGTGCGGTGTGTGCGGTGCCAGGCCGCGTCTGCCGCTTGCGAAAGTGGGGTCGGCCCAGGTCGGGCTCACCTGCAGCCGGCGCCTAATCCAGGCGGCGCACAGCAGCAGCTGCAGGTGCTCTGGCAGCTGCACGTTACCCGCCTCAGCGACATTCAGCAGGCCTGCAGTTTTGCGCGCGGAAAGCGAAACGTCAGCACTCGGAGCCGTTCTTCTCTTCGCGCCCGCTCCCTCGGCGCACCTCGGACGTCCGGATGCTTGGCTTCCTGCAGATGCTGTGCAAACGGCAGCAGCAGCTGCGCCGATTGTTTGGCGCTTCGATGGCCTTCCGCGTCTGTCACGTCGTTTTGCATTTGTGTAGGGAACCCGCCGGCTCATGTGAGGCATCGTTGCGTACTTCAAATTTATTTTAGCTCATACAGGACAGGATGCGAACTTGCCGTCGTCGAACGAGTCGCGGCCCTTCAATCCGGCGATTGGTGTTGACTTCTGCAAGCTCGTGGGAATGCCTTGGTAGTTGTTTTGCTCCAGGTAACTTACAAACCTACAAAGAACTACTGATAGAACCATTCTCTAGTGACGTAGTGTTGGCTGGTCTTCTTGCGAACCCTTGCCAGTCCCGCGGATCCCTGCCGAATCTTGGGCTATATATCAATTAAGCGTACAGTAACAACCAATATTGCATTTAAATTCTCCGCTTGCAACTCTTGCAACGCGAAACTGCAACAAAATGGCTGGCGAGGAGGTCGATTGGGACCAGTGAGTGTGGAAATATTTAGATTCAGCACATGCTAATGGCAGAAGGCACTCTGGGTATCGCGGAGCCTGTCGCGGAGCCTTGATGTGAACCTCGCGTTGCAGATTGGATAAAAACAAGATGTTTGTGTATGGCATTGGAATGTTCTCGGTGAGTACATGAAGAGGGCATGGGCAATAGTGCTGCCTGGGGGACGGGGCTGGAGAATCAAGGCTTTGCTTCTGGGCCGCTGGCGACTGCAGGGCGTGACAACGGTGCTATACCCGCTCTCTGTCATAAAGACGAAGCAAATGACCCTGCCTGGCATCGGCGGGGGGTTCAAGGCAAGTTGGGCTGGCCGCTGGGCCGCTGGGTGACGGGGTGCCGACGACGGGCGTGGCGCGGTGTGGCGTTGTGGACGGCAAGCAGGCGGGTGCGGCCACGCGTATCTGGGCGCCCAGAAGCGCTGGAGAATGACTTTTGTATTCCGGACACATCCCTTATTGTAAGAATTTTGGCTTGGGGGCTGCGCAGGGTGCGCGGCAGACAGCGTCCACCATCATGCGCACGGAGGGCGTCCCGGGCTTCTACCGCGGCTTTGGCACGGTCATCTTTGGGACCATCCCAGCCCGTGCGGTGAGTACAGCATGGTACGGGGCTTGTGTCCAGTCAGCAACCCTTTTCCACTGATGCGCAAGCTCTCCTTCAAAGGTGCCTCACGCACGGCTGCAAGGTTGTGAATGAGCGCAACCAAGTGCATCTTCTGCCGACTCCACACAATGCTTCCATCTTCCATCTCAGGTGTACCTCACAACACTCGAATGGACGAAGAGCGAGGTGGGGAAAGTTGTGGGGGACCTGGGCGTGACGGGGCCCGCCGCCGCCGGCCTGGCAAACTTCGCCGGTGGCGCGCTGGCGTCGCTGGCCACGCAGTCGGTGACGGTGCCCATCGACGTCATCAGCCAGAAGCAGATCGTGCACGGCGATGAGACGGTCGTGGCGCGACACCAGAGCAAACGTACGGCGGGGGCAGCGACCGCGCCGGCGTCGGCGTCAACATCGGCAGCGTCGGCGGTGGGGCAAGGCAAGCCGGCGGCTGTGGCGCCGGCTGCATCCTCCTCGGGGTCAGCGTCGGCAGGCTCTGCACCAGCAGCGCCATCCGGGGCAGCGGACGCGGCGTCAGCGGCGGCGCGGAGCTCGGGCGCGGCTTCGACCTCGGGGCGGCCGGTGACGACGGCGGCCACGGCGGCCGCGGAGGGCGCGGGTGGGGAAGTGGCTTCCAGCGTTGTGCGGCGGATCGGGCCGGTGCAGATGATTCGGCTCATCGTCAAGGAGGAGGGTCTGGCGGGCCTCTACCGCGGCTTCCTCCCATCGGTAGCCACCTTCGTGCCCTCCAGCGCGGTGTGGTGGGGCGCGTACGGCGCGTACCAAAAGATGATATGGTCGGTGCTCTCCGACAGCAGCAGCAGCAGCAGCAGCAGCGACAGCAGCGGGTCAGCGGGGCCAGGCGGAGAGGGGCAACAAACGCACTCTACAGGGACGGTTGTGGCGGTGCAAACGACTTCCTCGGTGCTGGCAGGGTGTACCAGCAGCATCGTCACCACGCCGCTGGACCTGATCAAGGTGAGGGGGTTGGAGACTGGACAGTGGCGAGGGAAGGGGAGGAACTCGGGGACTGCGACCCAACCGCTCAGTTGCAACGGCCGTAGACCGTTGCATTGGATGTGGGTTGCGGGCGCTAGCTGCGCATTGCTGACGCAGTTTCGCACGCACTGGTTGGTTTGGGCCCATCAGGGCGCAACACGGCCCCTTGCGGGACACCTGTCGGCCTCATTCCCCATGCAAGTCCGTGTCCCTTCCACCGACTGCACTAAGCGCCACACACACAAACAAATACCTTCACCCCGCACACATGCAGACGCGCATCCAGGTGTCTTACAAGCACGACGGCGCCACGCCCTCCTTCATGGACGTGGCCCGCCAGATCGTGCGTGAGGACGGCCCCACGGGCTTCCTGCGGGGGGCGGTACCGCGCATGGTCAACGCATCGCTGTGGGGCACGTGCATGGTGTCTGTGTACGAGCTGCTGAAGCGCGTGTGCGTCAAGGACCCAGTTGCATAGCTGAGTAGGAGGGCAGATAGGACTGCAACTGAGAAGCGTATGTAGGGGAATGGGGGAGTGTGTGGGGCAGAGGGTTGCTAGCTTTGCTCTTTGCATGTGCCGTGCGCGTGTGGTGGCGGCTGAAATGCCGCCTGCACGCAGGACCTGTCTGAACACAACGGCGCCAGCAACGGAGGCTTGCTGGTTGGACTGTGAAGGAACCGTAGTAAGCAATGCGAGCGGCGGGGAAGGGGCTAGGTCGCTACGGACACACACGTTCGCGCATTCTTAAAGCAGGATGCTCAATTGCATTGCATGTGGTGAAATGGCGGCGGCAGCTGTGCAACGTATCGAACGGATGGCGGATTGAAGGTCTTCAACATACGCCGACTTTGGCAAGGCGTGCATGCCACGACATACGTGCTGTAACCCTTGATGCTTTGAGTCTGACCCGGATGTGCGCTGAACTTGCAGTGCTTGACATTGCGCTGCGCCGTACCTTGAGCCCACACCTGACAGGCTGCTGCCGGTCAGCGAATAGGACTGTACTGGCGCCCCGGGTATATACCGAGGCGCGAGAGATGAGGGAGTGGCGGGCCGGACTGAGATGGACACGTTTCGGGTTTTGCGCATGGTGCCGTGCAGGGGTGCCCAGACAGATATGCGGTGGCAAGGTGAGGGAGGCGGGTTGCTTGCGGGAAGGAGGGCATGGTACTGGCCGCGTGAGTGCAGGTGCGCTTTGGCAACCACGCCGGTGTAAGGCTGCAAAGACAGGAGTGCGCCGCGGCGACGGGTCAGCGAGCTGAGCGGGGTGCTGCCAAGGTGGGTCGGTTTTGCGTTCGGTTTCGGATCGGGCTGGTTTCCAGGGACGCTGCATACGGTATGTGGATGAATAACGCGGTTGGTAGGATAGCGGCTGCAGCGGAGGTAGCAGGTGGGAAGGCGGGACAAGTCTGGCCGGGTCCATGCGGGGGTGATTGCTGTGCAAATTGGGCGGGAGAATGGGATCTGCCTCCCCCCTGCCGGCCTCGCGCCGCTACTTAAACGGCCCGGCTGCGTCTGCGCATCTTAGCCCTTGGCCGCCCTTGCCTCACACAGCACTTCAAACAGCTTCCGCCTTAGCAACAGCGCCTTCGTGCGCTTCGTGACCTATCTATTTTTCTCGCGAGCCCCCACGCAAAGTAAGCTGCTATTCTTTGCAACGCGCGCCTCGGCGGCCAAGCGGGCCCCACCTGTCCTTAGGCCTGTGAACTAGCTTGCTAGCGCGCTTCGTGATCCACTGCTGTTTATCGGCTCCCGGCGCTCCCCCGCCGCTGCCTGAGCTAACGCGAAATGAGCCTCTCTCTTCCCCTGCCCCTCTCAGTCCACGCTGCCTCTCGTGCTTGCGTGAGCGCCGCCCAGCACCTGAGCCCGCTGCTTCGTCGCCTGTCTCTGGCGCCGCGCTTCGCGTCTGTCGCGACCAAGCCGCGCTTCCCGCCACTCGTCGCCGCGGTCTCCGAGCGCTGCGGATTCTCCAGCTCCGCGTTTGAGCTGCCCGCCCTCGACCCGACAACCCCAGACGACGACAGCAACAACATGCCTGTCGCCGCGCCGCCGGTGTCTCGTGCTGCGGGCCCGCAGCCGCTGCTGACCAACTCGGTCTGCGCCGTCATGCCGCCGCCCAGCCCCAGCAAGCGAATGCGCTCAGACAGCTTCGACCACATCGACTCCCGCGCCGTGCCGGCACCCGCCGCGGCTGCAGCCAAGCCCGCGGCTGCAGCGGCCACGGACCCGGAGGCCGCGCTGAGCAAGGCGCTCAAGAGCGTGGTCAAGATTTTCTGCACCAGCGCCAAGTGAGTGTTTAGGTTTTGTGGGATACCTGGGGTCGTGGGTTTGGAGGGTTGTGGGGCTCAGCGGGTTGGTTACAAGGGGAGCAGTTTGGGGTTGCGGTAGTGCTTTTGCGCATGTGGGTCGGGCGCAAAGCTTATACCCCTTACCGCCCCTGCCCCTGCCAGCGAAAGCACCGCACCTTCCGTCCCAACCTTCCATCTCAACCTACCCTTCCCTTGCCCTCTTGCCTCTTCCCCGTCTCCCCTCGGACCTTTCCACCGTCGCAGCCCCAACTATGCGCTGCCCTGGCAGATGATGGCGCAGAGCAAGTCCACTGCCACCGGCTTCGTGGTGGCGCCGCTCAGCGATCGCCGCATCCTCACCAACGCGCACGCCGTGACAAACCAGGTGCAGGTCATGCTGCGCAAGCACGGCAACGCGCGCAAGTTCCCGGCGCGCGTGCTGGCGGTGGGGCACGAGTGCGACATTGCCATGTTGACGGTGGACAACGACGAGGTGCGTTGGAAAAATATAGCGTGACGTAATGTGTTGTGATGCGGGGTTGTGGGGAAGCCGCGAGTTGTGCTTGTTGGGGGGCGGCCGGCGCGGGGACTTGGCGTGATGGAAAGTAGGTCTTGGTCGTGGTCATGACGGCGGGTGCAAATTGGCGCATGTGGGTCGGCGTCGTGCCCGCACCTAGACCTGGCCACGCCCTTCGCCTCTCTCCCAACTCGCTAGCTTCCCTCCTTTCGTTTTCCACATTGCCTCTCCTTCATGTAGTTCTGGACCGGCGACATGGAGGCCCTGGAGGTGGGGCAGCTGCCGTCCATGCAGGAGGCGGTCATGGTGGTGGGCTTCCCCACCGGCGGCGACAACGTGTGCGTGACCAAGGGCGTGGTGTCACGCCTGGACCGCCAGGTCTACAGCCACGGCCGCTGCGCGCTGCTCACCACGCAGACCGACTCCGCCATCAACAGGTGCGCCGGGTGGAAGTGGAGACGTCTGGCGTGGGTAGGCGTGGCGCGCCAACACCTGTGTAGGGGGTGCAGGCTTCTGTGGGGAATGGCGGCTGTGCGACGCTGGGTCGCCGGATGATGGCGAAGCGGTGCGCGGAGCCTTTGCTCCTACCTGCGCCTGCCCACAAACGCAACCTTGCTGCACATCTCAGCGCCTGACACCTCTTCCTTGCGCTTTCCTCCTCTCCCTCGTGCCCCCTCACCACCCCACCTTGCAGCGGCAACTCGGGCGGCCCGGTGCTGCAGGGCGCGGGCAAGCTGGCGGGCATCGCCTTCCAGTCGCTCATCGGCGCCGAGAACACCGGCTACGTCATCCCCGTGCCCGTGGTCAACCACTTCCTCACAGACCTGGAGCGCCACGGCGGCCGCTACACCGGTAAGCCACCAAGCCGGGCTTGGGCATGCAGCAACCGCTACACGTACGTACGGCAATGCAGCCTTTTGCACCCGTACGTTCCGTTGGATAGATTACGGATGGTGGTGATGGTATGCTTCCGCTCGCCCACCTGCGGGGAGCTCTGCAGCTCTGCTGACTGCCCTCGGGTGCGCGCCCAACCTCACCACCTTGCTGCGGCAACCGCCTGACCGCTCTTACGTGCCGCGCCGCGCAGGCTTCCCTGAGATCGGCATCAGCTGGCAGACACTGGAGAGCACCAGCATGAAGGACAGCCTCAAGCTGCCGCGCGGCGCCACCGGCGTCTACATCACCAGCACCGACCCCTGCTACAACGCAGCCAAGGTGCGTACAGCGCGTGGGAGCGCGCGTGGTCGACGTGAGGCATGGGCCTTGGGGCGCGCCATGCGTGTGTGATGCGGTCTCATGCGCGCCCTGACATGTGCATGCAGTTGCGCACATGGCCATGCACCAGTGCATCTTCCTCGCCTGCCGCCTGCCGCCGGTGTCACCCCCTTGCCCCCTTACCGCGCGCCTCCTCGCTCCTGCCCCTCCCTTTCGTGTGCTCACAGGAGCTGCGTGTGGGCGACGTTCTGACGCACGTGCAGGGCCACTCCATCGCGGATGACGGCACCTTCCTGTTCGAGGGCCAGAACGTGCGCATCGACTTCCGCCACCTGCCCTCCATGGCCTACGACGGCGACAGCCTGCAGCTGCGCGTGTGGCGCGACGGCGCCGCGCACGAGCTGAGCGTCCAGGTGGGCGGGCATGTGCTGCTGTTGATCGCAGCACAGCGTTCGTGTTGCCGGGGGTGTGCTTTCAATGTCAGCAGCCGCTGGTCATTGTTTGGTCAGTGGGGGCACGCCGGTAGCCTGTCAACAACGGTACACATGTGGTGCTGCGGAACGCGCGCACCTGCACATGCCCCACCTTGCTGCGGACACCGCGCCATCCGCCGCCATCCGCTGCCATCCGCCCCCTCCGCCCCGCCTGGCTGCGCAGGTGTCCGTGCCCAAGCACCTGGTGCTGCCGCACTGCCACGACCTCAAGCCGCGCTACTTCATCTACGCCGGCCTGGTGTTCACGCGCCTCACGAACTTCTACCTGCGCCACCAGTACGGCGCCGACTGGTCCACCAAGGTGTGCGCGTGCGTACAGTAATTGTGGCTTTGCAGACAGAATCTGCCTGACAGCTGCCTCCGGGACAACCTCGGTGCGGGCCGTCTCTGCGTATGTGCTTCAGTACTCTACGTTTGCAATCAAGAGGCAACACACCATGCCTGTCTACTAGCTCGCCCACATCTACTCGCGTCGTCCTTGTGCCACGGGCTCGCCTATGCATCTGCGCAACCCCGGCCCCACCTGACACCCCCCTCCCCCCCGCGCACACTGCCCCCGCACACTTTACACCACCTCACTAGGCGCCCATCAAGCTGTGCGACCGCTACTACGGCGGCGTCATGGAGGCGCCCGGCCAGGAGGTGGTGCTGCTGTCCAAGGTGCGCGCGCGCGTGCGAACCGGCTTGCGTGGTGGCGGAAAGTTGGAGAGGGTTGCAGGGATGGCGCGCCTTGACTGTGTTCCATCAAATAGGAGATAGATGGGGGTGGGCGCTGGGCGCTGGGGGCTGGGTACAGCCTCTGTTCACCCCACCAGCCTGACTTCTCTCCTTCCCTTCCGCTCCCGCCCTCCCGCTCCCTCCCGTTGGTGCTGCATTACTCGCTTCGACACGCCATACCCCGCCGCTCCACACCATGCCGCACCTCCCACGCGACAGGTGCTGTCCGCGGACGTGAACCAGGGCTTCCAGGACCTGCAGAACTACCAGGTGTACAAGGTGAACGGCGTCAAGGTGCACAACCTGCAGCACCTGGCGCAGCTGGTGGAGCGCTGTGAGGCCGAGTACATCCGCTTCGAGCTGGACTGGAAGCGGGTGAGTGGTCTTGCGTGGGCTTGACGGCTTGCAAGGTGCAGGGTTACTGGCTAGCGTGCTGCTGGGTTGTAGGGCTTGAGGGCGGGCGGGTGAGCGCGGGTTGGCCTGAAACTTGCGCTTACACATACATGGGGATGGAGAAACGACGGGGGGCTGTTAGCAAGCTGTGTGCTCTCCCTTCAAAAACTGCTTCGGTTGGAGAACGAGGCAGCGCACGGCTGGCAAACCCGCCCATCACATGATTACTTCCGGCTCGCTCCCTGCGCGTGCAGGTAGTGGTGCTGCACACCGCCTCTGGCCGCGCCGCCACCAGCGAGATCCTCAAGATGAACGCCATTGCCTGCGCCCACAACGAGGGGCTGATGGAGGTGGGTGGGTGGCGGACCGGCGGGACCGCCATTGTTTGGGTGTCTTGAGACACGCGCTTGGCCCCATAACTTTCGCTGCGGTTTGTCCTAGCTTGTCTTGGCGTTTGAAAGCTACTGTTCGCGAGCGTGATGGCTGTGTCTACTGCTTTCTCGAGGTGCTCTGAAACTCTCGTCGGGGCTGTCGTCTTGCCGCCGCAGGAGGCGCTGTGCCTGCCGCCCGACCTGGAGGCCACCGTGCAGCCCTCCCTGGCGGACAGTGAGGTGAGGTGCTATGCGGCGCGGTGTGGCAATTGCACCTCATGCGCTTTGGGCCCGCGTGGCGTGGGCAAGATGGCCTAGACCACTTCTTGGTTTCATCGGTTTGGCATGGGGTTCTGTTGCTTGGACATGACTTGCGGCTTTACCTTGCTGGCGCAGGTGGTGCCGGAGGTGGGCGCCGAGCCCATTGACGCTGACGGTGGTGTGGCAGGCAAGGATGGCGCCAGCGGCAACAACGACGGCAGCGACAGCATGACCGCCGCGAGTGGAACCAGCAGCAGCAAGGCCGTCGGGCCGCTCCCTGGCAACAGCAGCAGCAGCAGCAGCGTCGGTGCCACAGGCCTGAGCGGCTCCACGGGCGTCGGTGGCGGCGGCGCAGTCATGGACACCTTGTCCGCGTTGCCAATGTCCGATGCGCAGCAGGCGGCCAAGGGCTGGGCACGTCTGTAGCTGGCCCTACTTCAGCAGCAAATAAAGTACATGTATCCCGTCATGGATTGGCGTATCACATACAATCTTTCAGCAGTGGGTGCTGGTTGCAGCGGGCTTTGGTGTTGACCTGTGCGCGTGATGCATTCTAATGTGTGCCGGCAGGAGGTAGAGGCGTACTACGGTAGTGTCGGCATGCACATACGCCTGCAAAAATGATTTGCCAGCAGCGAATCAATATAGCGCAGGGATAGAGGAAGGCTGGTGGTTGGCCTAGCTGGTCAGCACATGCATGGGCGACGTCTGCAACACTGAGCATCAATACTGATGCGGTGCAGACCCGCTGTGTACTATATGACATGACGAAGACTGACAAGTGTCTCGCAATCCCAAGCTTGAGACTTCTGGTAGCTTTGTAACGTGTTTCAGCCGCACTCGCTCCGCCGCGCCACCGGTGCCCTGTCCCCCCGCAAGATGCCCTGCCGGTGCCCTACCCCAGCCAGGCGGGTTGGGGTGGGGAGTCTACGGCGGTACTGGCTGTCGTAGGACCTGCCGTGTCGAATGCAGACACCACGCTGAATAGTATACTGCATCACCTGCTGCGCTGCTTGCAGAACGCGCGCGAAGACAACAGCCCGCCAGCGGAGGAGTTCGCACACAGGAGCACATGACTCACATCCAAAAGCTCGATTGCTCGATTTTCGCACGCCGCGACGTTATGTTTATGCCCACAATCCCTGCACACGTATCAAACGCAGTTTTATTTAACGCGCACGCTAATACAACAAGTGCAAAGACTGCGGTTGAGCGGTCAGGTTCTTTGCACCGCTGAAGGGATGTAACATAACTATACACTTATGCGCTTTAGAATTAGGTCGCATACATCCTTACCATAGCTGTAGCTGTGTGTGTCGCTCGACAAAAATACCATCGACTATGAACGAGCATGCTCCAATTAGGACTTGGCTACGTTCATGCATAAAAGGAAATTGGACGTATGCCTAGCTGGATTGCGTGCTGCTTTCGCGGCGGTTCAGCAATTGGCAAGTTGCCAATTGCTGACACTGCCCCGCCGTTTGCGCCGACAGCACAGGACGGCAGCGAGCTGGTAGCTCAGGAACTTGTCCGTGAAGTCCATACAGCCAATGGCCAGGTAAGGCGGGATACGCGCGGGACGGACTGGCAGCTTGCACTGCACCGCAGCCTCCGACAAGTTGCTGAGCGCGGTTTACCAGCGCTACTAAGCAGAACTTCATGCCTTATAACGTGCTGCATAAGAGTGCGAAGTCGTGAGCCCTCGTGTGGGGGGCCGAGACCTGCGCGCCCAGAGCTGGCTCAGGGCAAGGCTCAGGGTTTGCGACTGTGCACGTCCCCGTTGGCCTTCTGCCAGACGTTGCACCGGCGTGTGCTGTTCTCGCCTGCCCATTTGTCTTACTTACTTTCCTGAAAAATAATGTCCTGCGCAATGCAGGCTGTGGCAGGGGAGCCGGCGGCGGCGCCCTCCCACCTTCCGCCGTTGCCCCACCAGGCTACAAAGTCCCGCTGGGACGCAGTCGCGCTCGAAGCCACACCACACGCCGTGACCGTGGTGGCGCTTGGCGGCGCCTGCCCGGGGGCGGTGCTTTACCAGAACGCCCTCAGCCGCAGCTACTTTGGCAACCGGTGTGCGGCGTACCCTGCAGCAGCAGGTGCAGCAGGCAGCAGCGCGTCTGCGCGGCCTGCCGCTGCAGGTGCACACTTGGTGCAACCCTTGCGGCCTGATGCCGCCGGCACGTTGCCGACGGCGCCTTCGGGGAGTGAGGAGTGCGAAGACGGCTCGGATCCGGCATTAGTCCTACCGCCTGTGCTTTTCGACCTGTTCTCGCTGTGCCCCGAGAAGCTGCATGCCCTTGCTCACGAGCTTATGCTCGAGCCGGCTGCCGCGCAAGGGACTGGCGGCGGCGGCAAATGCTGGAAGAGTGAGTACCGCAGTAGTGTCAAGGGATTACATGCTGATGTGCCCAATATGGCAGAGGGTCACATGGCAGTGGCGTGACTGCAAGCACCAGGCGATGACACCCGGTACGCGGCGGCGCCTTACTCACCAGTGACCTGCCCGCACTGCCCGTTCCTGTTTGCCCAGGTGTCATTCGGGTTCCGACCTCCTGTGAGGCCGCTCCACCGCTGGGTGAAGCGGGTGATGATGCAGTGCGGCCTGTTTCGTCGGGCGCGCCAGCCACACGCCAGCAGCCCGCGCTGTCCTTGCACCCGTGGGCGTCAGGCGGCAGGGACCCAACAGCCCAACAGCAGGCGGCAGAGGGCACACCCCAGCGACAGTCCCCATCGAATAGCATCTTCAGCACGGACGCGGCTCTGCGACAAGCCCCGTCCTTTCCACTGCTCACGCCCCCGCAGCAAGCTCATGGCGGGCCGTTGCAACCGCCATTTGGCAGTAGCAAGGCCGCGGCGCAGCCTGTCGCGGATGCAGCGTCGGTTGTGCCAGGGCCGAACGGCTCCGCGGCCACGGCCACCACAGGCGCCCCGAGCACTCCCTCCAGGCATAGCGCGCCTTTAGGGCACGTGCCCTTCAGCACCAGCTCCGGACACCTTGTGGCGCTGCCCTCACCTCAGCACCACACGCAAGGCAAGAGTGGCCGGATGCTCCACCCTTCTGACGTTCGCCATCCGCAGCAGCAACACCAGCAGCGGCAGCAGCAGCAGCAGCTGCAGCAGCAGCAGCAGCAGCAGCTGCAGCAGCAGCACCGGTTCAGTCTGCAGCTGCCCGCCCAGCCAGCCCAAGCCCTGCCTGTGGACCAGCTGCCTGTGCAGCTGCTGCCGGCAGGGGGCTCGCGACACACCGGCAGCAGCAGCGGCCTCCCGCACCGGCACCACAGCCAGCAGGGCTACAGCAGCCAGCACGTGAGCGGCACCGGTGTGGCCATGGCTCACGTGTCTGGCGCCCTCACCGCTGGTGGCATGGTGGGCACGGGCGGGCACGCCGCGCTCAACTCCACCTCTGCGAGCGCCCTGTCCAATGCGCTTGCCACCAGCACTATTGCCCTGGCCATCGAGCAACAGCCGGGGTTAGCGTCCGCCATAGCCCACTCGCTGCCCATGGGTACACGCACGGGCGCACAGCAGGCACGGGCGGTCACCTCTGCCAGCGGCATGCTCGTGAGTGGCTTCAGCGGCCCCATTGCTGCGGCCTCTTTGGATATGAGCCAGCCGCTGCTGCTTGTGGGCCAGCCCTGGGAGGAGCATGCTCCCCCTGACATGGCTCGGGCGCGTCTGCTGCTGCCCGCCAGCGGAAGCGGCGACGAGGTAGGGAGCTCAGGTATCACTGGAGAAAATGTCAGCGGGAGTGGCCGGGAAGCCCTCGCGGGCGGTCGAGGCGGCAGCGCCGGGGCTGTCGGCAAGGCGCGCGCGCTGCCGCAGTCTCCGGAGCGGGGTGGGCCGGTTGCGACGCCGCGGGGGAGCCTTGTCGGCATTCCGGAGCTAGGCAGCTTTCAGCTGGAGGAGCGCAGCGGCGCGGATGGCGGCCGTCCCGCCGGCGGCGGCATCGAGGGCGGCGACCTTGGGCGGCAGGGCGGCGCACCTGATGACGACCGCTTCCACAAGTGGCTAAAGTTCATGATGAAGGGGCCACTGCCCGACAAGTCACGTGGGCAGTTCACGCGGCCGCCGCACCAAATCCACCGCAGCCATCAGCAACCGCCACAGCAGCCGCAGCAGCAGGCGGTGCCGCGGCAGGTGTCTGGGCCATTCGCTCTGTGGCCATCGGGCAGCGGCGGCGCTTTAGATATGCTGTCGTCGGGTCGGCTGCCCCAGGCACGGCCGCTGTCATGGCAAGGCCGGGACGCGGCCGGCAGCAGCGGAGCCTTCCAGCTGCCAGCCCCGGTGGTGCCTCGCCGCAGCATGACAGTCGGCAGGGGTGAGGTGCCGACCTGGGACGGAGCTGCTCCTGCCGGAAGTCGCGTCAACAGCCGGGCTGCCAGCGCAGTGTCTTCGCAGTGGGGCGACCTGAGCACGCATTCATTCACGGCGCAGCAGGTGCCCGCTGCAGGGCCGCCAGCGGGCTACAGTGGGAGCCCGTCCTGCCCGCTGCCCCGCATGCCAGCCTTACAGCAGACGAACGCTGCAACCACGGCTGCGCAGCCCTCCACGGCTGCTGATGTCGTGGAAAGGAGCCACCAGCTTCTCAACAGCAGGCCAGACAGGTCGGACCAGCACCAGCACCAGCAGCAAGAGCACACGGTTCATCACGACAGGGCGGCGCGCGCCAGCTGCAGCGCCCTCGGTGAGGTCGGAGCGGCTGCGGTCGACAGCGGCAGCGGCTACGGCTGCAGCGGCAGAGGGAGCGCAGGCGGCAGCGGGGGAGCTGGCGGCGGCAGGGGCCGGCGGGGCGGCTCAGTTGGCGGTGGCAGGGTGAGTGGCTCGGACGTGGCGCTGGTGCGGCAAGCTCTGGCACCACGCATGGCGGCCGTCCGCGGTCGGCGCGGCAGTTCGCTGGCTGCTGCCAGCGCCAGCCAGGTGGCCATCTCACGCATCCCAGGTTCCGATGTGCACGACGGGGCAGCCAGCTCCTCCATTACCGGGGAGCTCAGCAACCTGACCAGCGAGTGCGCGGTGCCTGAGAGCGAGCTCAGCATGCGCAGCTCGTCCAAGTTCTCGCAGCTCCAGCTGCCGGTGCGCGGCGGCCGATCCGGCGGGGCCCACGCATCCAACGCTTCTCGCAGCTCGCACGGCGGCTCCTGGGATGCCTACAGCAGCACGCAGGACCTGAACACCAAGAACTTTGGGGAGCCCAGCAGGACGCGGCGTGTGAGCGAGGCGGCGGCAGTTGGCGGCAGCGGCTGGCGGCCATTTGTGGACATGGTGCCAGAGGCAGAGGCGACTGTCAGCATGCCGGCTGAGGAGGTGGAAGGGGTGTGCGAGGCACGGGGCGCAGCCGGCGGCGGGCAACTGCTGCTCATAGACGAACTAGCAGCAGGGCAGCAGCCGCGCGGTGGCTCCTCGTCTATCACCCTGTCCGCAGACAGCGCACAGACCGCTGCCGTTGCTGTGGCGGCGGCTGCCGCCAGGGGTGCTGTAGACGCCGCGCATGCCTTGGCAGCCACGTTGCCAAGCTCGGCTCTGGCAAGCCAGGTCGCATCAGCGGCTGGACCACCAACCCTGATGCGAGAGGCATTGCCAGGACCAGCCGAAGCGCTCGCCGCTGTGGCGGTGTCAGATGCAGCGGCGAAGGCGAATGCCCCGACGGTGGACGCCACCGCCACTGCAGCAGCAACGACAACCGCAATGTTGGAGGCGGTTGCTACGGCGGCTGCTTCGGCAGTGACAGGCGCGGCGCCCAGTGCGCACATGCGACTGGAACATGTGCACCTGCAGTCCCTTCTCTCACAGCTAGCGCCGGGGACAGGCCACAAGAGCAGTAGCAGTGGCGGCATCTACAGCGCGCAGGGCGAGCCGTCATTGGCCGTGCCCAGCTTCACGCCTGCAGATGAAGCCCTGCTGACGGCCGCACTGCGCAGCGCGGGCGGCCGCAGCACCGGTGCCAGCAGTGTGACCGGCTATGCTGAGGTCAGCAGGCCGGACGCCGCGGACGCAGCAGACAGTGCGCGCGTCACGCGCCTGCGCGTGGCGGGCGGCAGCTTGGGCGGCCGTCTCGAACTGATGGACCGAACCAGCAACGGCAGCGGTACCGGCAGCGGCGCCACCGGCCCCGGCTGCCCCTCCAGCCTCTTCTGCGCCACGCTCAACCAGTTTCCGTCGGGCGCCGTGGGTGCGGCCGGCATGTCTACCAGTGGCGCGGTCGGCGCGTCCATCAGCGGCAGCGGCCCGCAGCGCAACCGGCTGCTGGCAAGCGCCATGACTACGCTGGACCTGAGCGTGCCCCAACAGCCCCACACCGGCACAAAGCCGGCGGCACAGGGCCGGCTGAGGGCGCTCCGCCTGCGCGGTGGCTCCGGGGACGGGTCCGCATCCGGTGAGAGCTCGCAGCCTGGCACGCCCGGCCTCATGTCGCCGCTGCTCATGGACTCGCGGCGGCGGCCGCTGGCGGAGCCGTTTGCAGGAGAGCTGGAGCCGCCTGTACTTGCCTCCGAGCCGGAAGCGGTGCTGCAGCTGCCTCCAAGCACAGCGGGCTGCGTCGTCAGTAGCCCCGACCCAAGCGTGCAGTCTTGTCGCCCCGCCACGGCTTCGGGGTTTCTGGGAGGCATGCAGCAGCAGCAGCAGCAGCAGCAGCAGCAGGGCGCACGCGCTGGGTCGCAGGTGCTTCTTGATGGTATTACGGCGGCCTCCAACACCGCCAGCGTGGCCAGCACCGCGTTTGGCGTGGGACCGAACGAGCTGCTCTTGCCGGTGTCGTTTGACATAATAACGCAGCAAGGCGTGCGTCTGCAGCAGCAGGTCAGTACAGGAGCGGCGCCCGCAGCGTCCCACCTGGCTGTTTTGGGGGCCGCGTCCGGCGCAGACCCGTCTGGAGGCTTCGTGTACGGCCCCGGGTTGCAAGGCGCGGTTAGCGTAGTTAGCGTGGCGCTGTCCACAGCCGCCTCGGGGCTCGGCGGCTGCGGCGCCACCTACCACCGCATCATGGCGACGGTGCAGCCGGAGCCATCCACTGGGGGCCAAGTGCTGGTGCTCATGCAGGTGCAATGCATGGGAGGGTGGGGGCATGCGGATCTCGTTTGTTGCCTACCATGCATGACATCACTCTCACGTGCGTAACGCTGAGTACGGTCTTGTATCAACCAAACCATTACTCCGTGCCCCACGCCCCGCCCCGCGGCAGACCGACGTGAGCGCCAAGGTGGCTGCCGAGAGCCACGCCATCCTGGTGGCTGAGACGCAGCACCGGCTGCTCGAGCAGATCTACCCGCAGCACGTGCTCGCGGCGCTGATGGAGCAGCTGGTGGCGCAGCAGGCGCAGGTTACACAGGCCCTACAGGACGCCCGGGAGGCGGCGGTGACCGCAGAGGCGGCCGCGGTGCGGGCCGCGGCAGCTTGGTCTCAGCTCGGCGTGGGCCATCCACACGCGCAGCAGGCACCTCTCTTTCTGTCGGGACAACAGGCGTACGCCAGTGGAGCCTTCGTGAACAACGGAACGCTTGACGCCCTCGAGGCGCACTACAGCGGCATCAGCGTGCCCTGTACAGCTTCGGAGCGAGCCGCCAGCAGGACGTGCGGAACGGAGGTCGGGGCTGTTCCCACCAGCAGAAAGGACGCTGCCGCAGATGCGGCGGAGGACGCCGCGGCGGCGGTGGAGGCCGCGGCGGCGGCGCTACGGCGCCTGGAGCGCAGGGCCGGGCAGACGGTGCAGAACCCGCCTGCGTTCACCGGGCACGGCGACCTGGCCCGCTTCCACCCGCAGGTGTCAGTCCTGTTTGCGGACATCAAAGGTGAGCTCAGCCGTCCACCATGTGGGCCCAAGCCTAGACTTGCACGACTATGAGCACCTGCGGTGGCTCCGCCCTCGCCTCTAACTCGCACCTTTAACCTCGCCTCCTCCTGCTCCTGAGCTCACCGCCTGTCGGACCCTCCCTCGTAGGCTTCACGGCCCTGTGCAAGGACATCGACCCCGAGGCCGTGATGCGCATGTTGAACGACTTGTTCAGTCGCTTCGACAACCTGCTGGACCGCTTCGGGTTGCGCAAGGTGCGGCCGGGCGAACGGTGGCTAGACCGTGGCGCACGTTCACCTTTTGATGGGGAGGTTTTTGCATCCAGGCGTGAATCGGTGACGTGCGCAGAGGTGCAAGCGTTCATTAGCGCGCGTGGGGCGGGGGTGGCGGTCTTGCTCTGCATGACGAGCACCTCTTCTCTGATCAGCATGCTGCCTGTACTTCGTGCTGTGCTGTGCGGGTTGCAGATGGACACGATTGGGGACGGCTACGTGGCGGCAGGCGGCCTCACACATGCTGAGTCGTCTGATGCCTCCGGCCAAGCAGTAGATGCGGCTGCTGCCGACATGGAAGAAACCAGCACCCGGCCCAACGTGGCACTTGCGGCAACAGCGTCTGGCGAAGGAGCGCGGTCGGCTGAGGAGGTAGCGCTGCCATCGTGTCCGTCATTCACCACGCAGTTGTCTCCACGGCAGGCGGCCCATGCCGTCTTCAAGTTTGCGCAGGTGGGTGCTCCCATCGAGTAATGCAAATTGCCAATCTCGCAGCTAGCCTGCACCTCCTTTGAACCACGAAGTACAGAGCTCCTGCACTGCCCCCACTGTGACACGTGCAGGCGATGCTGCGGGCCGCTGATCAGGTGTCCCTGCCCACCACGGGCCAGCCAGTGCAGATCCGCATCGGTAAGACCGTTTGGTGCTCATTCGCAGTCAGTGCTAAGGATTGTCTTGCTTGGTACGTGCCACAGTTCACGGCTGCCCTTACTTTGCAGGCATTGCGACGGGCCCGGTTGTGTCCGGTGTGGTGGGCGCGACCAAACCCAAGTACAGCCTGTTCGGTGAGTTGCTATATAGCCAACATGTCAAGCGGCCATCATGCATCAACGCTGCCATCATGCCTGACATCTGCAAGCCGTGTTTTCTCCTGTGGCGCACGTGTTCCCCAGGCGACACAGTGCACGCTGCCAGCCGGCTGGAGAGCGCGGGTGAGGCGGGCGCCATCCACGTCAGCAGTGCCACGTATGCGCTACTGGTGGGGGACACCAGTTCGGGGCCGCACCAGCAAAGCCAGACGCCGTGTGAGCAGCTACTACAGCCGATGGACGGCGGCCGATGGTCCCGCACCGCGGCCGGCATGCAGGTGCGTCATGCGGCGATGTCTTAGACGTATAGCCCTCAAGCTTTGAATGACGCGCAGTTTGAAACGTACTCCTCTAACGCGACTCAACTTTTTGGTTTGTCATACATGGGACCTTACGTGCAGCTGCGCAGCCGTGGTCCTGCGGAGGCGACCTTCATCTGGACACCTGGTGCCTAATGCACGCCTGGCCTACCACCAGTGGCGAAAGCTTAAGAGCACAGAGTTTTGTTTTGCGTACGTAGTTTCGCTGTGGATGGCAATAATATAATATATTTCGTTTAATTCAGATGAAGCACCTATGATATGGTAGTACGGGCTAGTTACGTAGATGTGATGCGCCCAGCGGCTGCAACATCATCACGAAGTGGGGGAAGACTTCGAACACAATCTTAGGGCGCACAGAGAACCTGCCGCCTCCTTACGTGAGCGAGGTGGCGCCTTCGGTATTCCGAATTTGGCGCTAGGTGCCTTTCCTTACCTACAGCTGGACCTTGCACAATGTCTGTGCCGGGTCCGCTTACGCCCGCGCTGCGGTGCCTTCACAAGAGGCCGAGCATTCAACTCTTATTCATGCCACCGGTAGAAATCATGTTCCCTGCATGTATGCGTGATCCGCCTTCAAGTGCGCGCTGGACGCGGTGTGATTCGCACCTGAATATGATTCTGCGCATCACCTATGGTTTGCGGATGGAAAGCGTTTGCTTGCGCTCTGTAGGGCGGTGATGTTATGATAGTGCCTTCGGCAGCGGTGATGTTGTGATATGATAGTATCTTCGGCATTAGTGATTGAGATAATATTTCTGAGGGTGCCGTTCTGGTAAGGATGTAAGGTGAGAGAGTTTGCGCACGCGGCTAGACAGCATAGGAGGGACCTGAAATGTTTATTACGGTATGAGCTCGAATGCGACACGTGGACGCGGGGCTCGCTAGCGCCTGAGGACTTCAGATACCTGAAAAAGGAGCAGTGCTGGAACTGCATGAGACATGCGTGCCAGGGCTCGTATCTTCTTTGGGGTGCTTTGCTCAGCTCAGGCATTAAGGACTGGTTTGGCGCCATTCCTGGATTGGGCCCTTGGCGGTATGGGGACTGGCCGATAAGAAGTTAACAAAATACGCCTCAACTCCAGCCCAAGAAAGTCCAGTTCCGGACTTTCAGGCCCCCGGAGGAATGTTCAGGAAACGGCCAAACTAGCCAAATTTCCGCGTGCCTTCATGCCGCTGCCCGCCTGCCCGCGACGGTGCCCACTCAAATGCAACACACGGCCACACTGCGACAGTCAACACGAATGCCACTTTGTCGTGCGGTGTTTGGGCAAGCCGGCAAGGGGTTTAACGTGTATGCGGGGGGTGGGACGGGTTGGGGGAACGTGCATTTTGTCGGGGGGCGTGCAAAAGTTACATTTGCCGCATTGGGCAGGCCCGGTTGCAGGGCGACATGTAAGTTGCAGCGGTCGCGCTGTGTGCATTACGTCCATTGAGTAGGGCTAGTCTACGGGAAGTGGGGAAGCGGGGAAGTGGGGAAGCAGGCCTGGGGAAGGGGATTAACGGGTCCGCCTCGTGGGAAGCGGTTGGCAAAGCGCCGAGCAGCTAAGGGAATTAGTTAGGGGGCAGGACGTTAGTTGGGGCATGAAAAGTCACGACAGGCATGAGGGGAGCGGCAAGGATGCACGGCACAATTGCCGGTGGAGGTATGTTGGAGGCAGGGATGTAATGTACGCGTGCCAGGTGCTGCGCGAACAGGGGGCTGCCAGCGTGGCCATTTACAATTTTTCCAGAATTTCACATCCGTGCCGAGGGGCAGGTCGGAAGACGGCTGCCGGAACGCGGTTGGGAACAGGGTTCCATGCCTGGAGAAGATGTGAATGCCTTTTGTCGGCTTTCATTCTTGGCCGCGTGCATAGATAGACACGAGCGGGGACGGCTACGTGGTGGCAGGGGGCCTTACAGCTCACGGCGCGCACGGCAGCAAGAAGCGCGCCATGGGTGCTCAGGTCGGGCCCCGGCCGGTCACTGCGTCGTTGACGGGCGGCACTGAGGCTAATGATCATGCCGCTGCCGCGGTGCCGGTGGCGAGCACGGCGCTCACTTCCTCGAAGGCCGGGGCGTCGCCGTCATGTCGCCCATCAAGCAACCACCACGCAGTCCTCTTATCGGCAGGCCGCTCGTGCAGTGTTCGAATCGTGCAGGTGCGCGCATGCATGCAAAGGGAAGTATTCATCTCCTAACTAGTATGCACCCCCTATAAAGTATGAACAGCTGCATTGCCCACCATGACTTATGCAGGCGATGCTGCGGGCCGCTGATCAGGTGTCCCTGCCCACCGCGGGCCAGCCAGTGCAGATCCGCGTCGGTAAGACCGTCTATTGCTCAAGCGCAGTGCGAAGGATTGTCTTGCTTGGCACGCGCCACGGTTCGCGGCTGCCCTTACTTTGCAGGTATTGCGACGGGCCCGGTTGTATCCGGTGGGGTGGGCGCGACCAAGCCCAAGTACAGCCTGTTCGGTGAGTTGCTATGTAGCCAACATGTCAAGCGGCCGCCATGCATCAACGCTGCCATCACGCCTGACATTGCAAGCCGTGTTTTCCCCTGTGGTGCACGTGTCCCCCAGGCGACACAGTGCACGCTGCCAGCCGGCTGGAGAGCGCGGGTGAGGCGGGCGCCATCCACGTCAGCAGTGTCACGTACGCGCTGCTGGTGGGGGACACCAGTCCGGGGCCGCACCAGCAGAGCCAGACGCCGGGGGAGCAGCTGCTACAGCCGATGGACGGCGGCCGGTGGTCCCGCACCGCGGCCGGCATGCAGGTGCGTGTCAAAATGAGGTTGGCAGGATAAGATGCCCGCAAGGTAGTTGCGGGTTGGCATTAACATCTGGAAAGAGCTAATGATACACCGACCACCGCCCTCACCGTCCCTCGCTGCAGCTGCACGGCGGCGGTCCTGCAGTGGCAACCTTCATGTGGACACCTTATGCATAACGTACGTCTTGCCGTTTAACGTCGGACGCCACTTGGCATGAATGTATGGCTGGTAGCATGAGCCTGAGGTATAATGAAGGCATCCCAAGCATTGATATGGGATGTTGACTTTAAGGTGCGCGTCAGCCGTCAGCAGGCTCCGTACTTCATGCTATCGCCAACCAGAATACCTCCTTGAACAGCATTACTGAGGTTGACAAACTTGGCACCGGAAGGTGCCAGCCATCCTTAATCTAAGGTAGAAACAGCAGCGGTGCCAGCCTCAGGCAGGGATGAACCCATTGAGAATTTTAGGTTACCAATAGTAAGCTTTCAACATGCATCATAATTATGAATTCCACATGGTCCCGCCCTGCTACTGTAACTTGATACTGTGCGGATAAGACCGCAGTCGAGCATACGTAATTTCGCAGCACCATGAGCACTTGAGCAATACTTGTTAATCTTATCATTGAAGCGGTTTGTGCTGTACATAAATACGCAATTGCAATGATTGTAGTCTTGACCGTCCAGAGGCGTGCAAGCTTAAAAGCCTGAAGGGCATGCATCACCGAAATGAAATCGCTGTGTGGTGCGTGTGCATGTCATGTTCTGGACACCAGTGTCGATACAGTTTCTAGCACATTCAAAACCTACTCAAGCACGACATGGTGGCGTTTTGCACTGAAAACAAAACACATGATAGCTTGCTAAAATGGTAGTGGTGTGTTTGGGGGGGGGCGACGAATGCCGGGGGGGATTGGGAGGATTGGGCGTGGCGTGCCAGCATGCCAAAAACCAGCAGTGTTGTTTCACACAAGTACCAAAGGCACAATATATATACACAGATGCTCCTTATACCTATTTTCACAAGCGCGTTGTGTACTCAAAGCGCAGACTGGCCTTGCGCGGCCCACGCTTGATATCCAAATTAGAAAACACCTGCGCATATACAACCGATACTTGTGCTAATTCATTGTGCAAGCGGCTTGTATGAGTGGGCTTTGACGAAGTTCCGTGCTTAGAGCGCGCATCCAAGCGCCGGGGCAAAAATGTCTGACGTCGGAGCCTTCGACTGGTGCTCCTTCTTTGCTCTGTTCTGGAATGTGCGTCCAAGGAACCGGGGAGGCAAACTTGCAAGACAGGCACATCATTGTTTAACGCTAAACTCATAACGGCCTTTGATGACTGCAGGATAAGGGCTTTAAATGCAAGATAAACATTCCTGACACAGTCCTTTTTAGATATGGGCAGCTCTCCGCGTGGTGGGCCACGAACAAGGTGACTGCCCGCTGGGTGCATGGCTGGAGAAGTTATCATGCCTGCATGACGTTGGGAGCTTGCTGTGGTCTGGCTCTTGCAGGAAGGCTACGTGCAGCGGCATGCCAGCCACAACACCTCCTTGGAAGCCATCCGACGGCGGTTTATTCAGGTCGCGGAGTGCGACGAAGCAAACTACAGCAAATACGTGTCGGTAGTGCGCTCAGGTGGGAAAGGGAAAGGTCCTCGGAGACCACGTGCAAGACGCGCGTTTGGGGGGGGGGTTACGGGGAGTTGAGTTTGGACGGCATCGTGCGGGTTCGGCAGGGGCACGCAGGCGCTGCATAATGCACCATAGGGCACACTACTAGCTGCTGAAGGCGCCACTGCTGATGACCTGCAGGTGATGGGCAGCCACAGCTGCTGCGGCTGCAGGCGTTCAACCAGTTGACGGAGCTGCTGTCGGATCGCATTGAAGCGGGCCACACCTCCATTGCGCCGGATGTGGAGACGCCGCAGGTCCTGCAGGCATTCGTGCAGGTGCGCGCGGCGGTGCAGATAATGTGTGTGCCTATTTTCGTGTGATGATGGACAGAGCGAAAACAGCGGTGGAGCAGCGGGGGTGTGGGGTCATTAGCATAACCCGCTGGCACGTACCGTACGTCACACCTGACATATCCAACAACGCCCTGGAACACACCAAAGAACTTGGCTTTGCCCACCGCCGCCCCACGCGCAGCCGCACAACGACCTCCGCTACATTACCACCTACATCGGCGGCGGCGCCAACAACATCACCTGCCACACCTTCCAGCGCAAGTACAGCCGCCGCTACGTGGCGCAGGGGGCGCCGCTGCCGCCCGGCGCCGCGGATGGCTTCGCCGCTGACGCGTCGCTGGCGTTCGGCTCCTCACTCGCTGCTCAGGTGCGGCAAGTGTATGACGGGGACAGGGCCACGCCATGGCGCCGCGCATCACTCTCATAGGCACGTCGCCGCATGACGCCGTGGCCTAAGCCATAGCTGGACCCCCACCATGCTGGCTCCGATGCATCGCCATTTCACTCTGCTCTACGCGCGCGCGCGCCCACGCCTCTCCCAACACCTAGGACGAGACGCCGGACCCGGTTACGGGTCAAGGCGCTGTGGACCCCACGCTCAAGATGGAGTTCCGCAAGCTGACCTCGCACCTGGTCAAGTACATTGAGAAAGCGCACCACCTCACGCTGGCCGGCATCGTGGTGGAGTGGATCCGGGACGTCAACGGTGAGCGACTGACAACCTGCTGCGCATCTAGGGAGCCTCTCGTTTGTCGGCCTCCTCTTGCATTCTGGCAGGTCCAGCTCCCGCAAATCCTCACCCGTGCGCGCTCGCACACTCGCACGCGTGTGACCTCACGCACGCGCTCGCACACCTGCTCATACTCACACCCACATCCGCGCAGGTAAGATCTACCTGCTGTCGGTGCTGCGCACTGAGTGGGCCACCAACGCCAGCGGCCACGGCGCGGGCAGCCTGGCGGCAGCCAACCTCACGGAAGAGCCGCGTGAGATGCAGGACCCCAGCGAGGGCGTCCGCGCGCGCGCCGCCGACACTCTGCTGGCCTCGATCCCAGGCGCCGGCGAGCTGCCCAACCCGCCCGCGCCGCCGCCGCTGAGCGACGGCTGGTCGCACACGCTGCCAGAGAACCAGCAGCAGTACCAGCTCCCTTACCAGCAGCGGCAGCCCTCGCCAGCCTGGGCCGGCAGCCCGGCGGGCGGCGCGACCAGCCCTCCCGTCTATGCGCCGCCGCCGCCGGGAGTGACGCTGCCGTCGCCCAACCGTACGACCATCCTCACGCACAACCTGCCTGGCGGCGGCAGCCGGCCGGGCAGCGCCTACCCCGGCTCGGCCGCGGGTGCGTACAGCAGCCCCGCTTCTCCGGCTGCGGGCGAGTACGGCGTGCGGCCGCCCGGCGTGCCGGGCATGGGCGCGGGCACCACCATGTCCTCATTGGCGGCCTACCCTGGCGGCGGCCGCTCTGCCGGCATGACGGTCACGGTGGGCAACACTTGGCCCTCGCACCAGCATGAGGCGGCGCTGGGTTCGCCCACCGGCCGCGCCGTGTATGCCGGTGCTGGCGCCGCCGCCGGCCCCACCTCGCCCTC
Source organism: Chlamydomonas schloesseri (assembly GCA_016834595.1). Classification (NCBI taxonomy): domain Eukaryota; kingdom Viridiplantae; phylum Chlorophyta; class Chlorophyceae; order Chlamydomonadales; family Chlamydomonadaceae; genus Chlamydomonas; species Chlamydomonas schloesseri. The sequence goes on from JAEHOD010000091.1 coordinate 156,652, forward strand.
GGGCGGCTCGCTCTCAGGGCGCCCGATTTCCAGCAGCCTCAGCGCCACGCAGCTGCCCAGCTTCAACCCCTACGCAGCCGCGTCCAACGGGCAGCACCACTCCTTCAGCGTCAGCAGCGGCGCGGGCGTGCCCGGCGGTATGGCCAGCACCTACCCAGTGCCTGGCACCGCCGGCCGCATTCAGTCGGCGCGGCCCGCGCCCGCCTCGCCGGCGCTTGGTGGCGGCGCGCCTGCGGTCGTTGAGCGCAGCAGCGCAGGGCCGCGCCCACCGCGGCCCGGCTCCTCGCCGGTGGCCTTCGGCCGCAACGCCAGCACCTCGCCGCTGCGCACCTCCACGCTCAACCCCTCGCCGGTGCCCGGCGTCATTCCGCACACCGGCATGATCCCCGAGCGCTCGCCCAGCCCCTCGCCCTCGCCGGGCGTGGCCGGGCCGCGCACCGCATCGCCCGTGCGCTCGCGGCCGGGCACTGCCAGCAGCCCCAACCCTGGCACGGGCCACGTGAACGCGGGCAGCCGCGGCGCGCCGCTGATGATGCAGCAGCTGACGCGCGACCTGGAGTCCACGCGCGACCAACTGCTGGCGCAGAACCAGCTGGCGGAGGCCAGCGCCGCAAAGGTGGGCGGCTGGGCTGGGCGGTGGGCGCAGGGAGGGCAGCAGCAGCTGTTGGAGCTTGGGCCCGGATAAGGGGTGTGCGTCATGGTTCGCGCTTGCGTGATTGTTGGTGCATGGTCGCATTCTTGTTACCGTGTACTTTGGCTGCTGGGTTCTGAGCACGGCTCTGTGCGTGTGTTTGTGTTTACTTACACGGTGACAGGTGCGGCAGCTGGAGCGCGAGAAGGAGCTGCTGGTGGCGGCGTACGACCAGCGCACCGCCGAGCTGCACTCCTCGCTGCTGGTGGCGCGGCAGGACCTGGCGGCCGCGCGGGCCGAGGTGGACGAGCTGCGCAAGGTGTGGTTAATGGGGAATGGGCGGATGAGGGGGGGCGGGGCAGGGGGAGGCAGGGGGACGGCGTAGGATGCTGGCGAGCACCGAAGGGCACGTGGGGACGAGGACAGCGGGCGCATGGTACCGCCGCACCGGGTTCACACCTTGTCTTCAGGCCAACCCTCTCGCTCTCTAGCCCTAAACTCTTTGCCCCTTCCCCTGCCCCCACACCGCGATTACATTTGCACGCCTTTCCGCAGCGCGCTCATGAGGCCGAGGCGCGCGTCACGGAGCTGGAGCACCGCAACGCCGCGCTGCAGCACACCCTGGACGGCGAGCGCGGCACTGTGATGACGGCGCTGCGAGAGTGCCATGAGCGCGACGCCACCGGCAAGGAGCGCACCGACCAACTGGAGGAGGAGGTGCTGCGGCTCACGGAGCGACTCAAGTGAGGCGGGCTTGCGATAGGCAGGGGCAGTGGGGTTGCAAGGATCTGTAGCGAAGTGTGGGATGGGAGCCTGGTGTTTCATGGAAGAGTGGGGTCAGTCAGTATGGAATGGGTTTGGGGTCGGGAGGGATGGAAGGGTTGGGTCGTCGTGTCAGGGGCACCGCGCTTGCTGCGCTGACGCTGACTCTCGCTCGCGCGCCCATGCCCATCCGCTTGCCGACAGGGAGGAGTCGACGACGGTGGCGGCGCTGAAGCGGCAGCTGCTGCAGTTCTCGGACATCGCGGAGCGCTACGCCACCACGCACCGCGAGGGCGACATGGAGCCGGGCATGCAGGAGGTGCTGGACCGCGTGCAGAAGCTGTTCGTGGGGCAGACCAACCCCTTCGGCGAGAGGTGCGCTGCTCAAGCAGGAGAGCTGTGCGTGCGCACAACTTGGGTTTGCGCACGCATGCCAAGGGCCTCCACTCAGCCCGTCCGAACCTGCCTGCATTTCACCCGCCCGGCGCCCCCGCGCAGCCTCCCGCCCCACGGCCCCCGGCGCCCATGACACACTCCGCCACCTTCACCTCTCGAAGTAACTAACCACACCTGGACCCCACCCCACCCCGCCCCACCCCACCCACCCGCCCACCCGCCCACCAACCCACCCGCCCCACGCACCCCATCCACCCGCCCATCACCCCATGCACACAGTTACTCGGTGCAGAAGGTGCTGCACCACTACCACGGCGACCTGCGCGCCGTGTTCCTGTTCTACGCCCAGCTGGAGAACAACTTCGCCGCCTACTGGCCGCCGGGCATGCCCTTCCAGCAGTGGATGCTGTTCTGCAAGGAGACGGAGACGTCCGACCCGCGCGCCACCAGCCGCGTCAGCAGCGTCACGCAGCTGCACAAGATGCTGCACCCGCGCGACTGCGAGGTGCGCCAGGGGGGCCGGGGGTACGGTGGGGGAGGGGGTCAACGAGCAGAGTACATGCAGCGAGCCGAGGTTATTCACACGGGCTAGTGAGCCATCCGATTCGCCGGAGACCTGCCCGTTTCCTCGTTGCTGCCTGTTTAACAAAGCCTCTTCCTCTGTCACTCCCTCACTACCCCTTTGTGCCCGCTCCCGGCTTCCGTTGCCCGCCCCAGGCCGTGTTCAAGGCGTACGCCAAGATGGACCCCAACGCCATCAACACCTCGGCCCCGGTGCTCAGCTACGAGGGCTTCCTGTCTGCGCTCATCGACGTGGCCTTCCGCGTCAAGCGCATCGACCAGCCCTACCTGTCGGAGGCGGTGCGCGAGTACGTGCTCACCTACGTGTCGCGCGCCTGCAAGATGAGCCCCACCGGGCTGCGGCGCGGGCAGATGCGCGACGCGCTGGAGGGCACCAAGGACGGACCGCTGCCCACGCCCGGCGGCGGTGTGGCGAGCAAGAGCGCGACCAAGGGCAAGAAGAAGGCGACCATTGCCGTGTCCACGGGCTGGAAGGTGCGTGAGGGGAGAGGCACGAGGTCTCTGCGGGGCTCGAGGGTGCCTGGGTCGTCGACAGGGGCATGCACGGCGTGCCTTGCAGTGCAGTGCATGTGCATGTGCATGTGCATGTGCATGTGCATGTGCATGTGCATGTGCATGTGCATGTGCATGTGCATGTGCATGTGCATGTGCATGTGCATGTCGGCCAGGCATCATGTGAGGCCGTGCCGACCCTGCCATTGTGTGTTGATCAGCCTATCTGCGCCTGTCCTCCGCCTCGCCTGTTCTCTGCCCTTCCTGCAGGAGGTGGAGAAGGTGATCAAGACCACCACCGGCACATCCGCGGGCGGCAGCCTGGCCGCCAGCCGCCCCAACAGCGCGCTCAGCCGCAAGGCCTCCCATCTGCAGGGCGCCATCGAGCAGGACCTGGCGGTGGTGCTCAGCTCGGGGCGCGTGCACTGAAAGCTTTCATGCCCCGGGTGCTGCGCAGAGGGGGAGGCGGGGGCGATGAAAGGGTCCACCGTACACATATACACACAGCACAGCGGTACACACCGCTGCGGGCATGAGCGTGGGCGTAGGTGGGGTCAGGGAGGTCAGCTGGAAGGGGTGCGGGGTGTGGACGATACCGCAGAAAGCGAAGCTATAGTGGCGTGATTTGGTGGAGTCAACCAGGCAGGCAGGCAGGCAGGCATGGCAGGCGTTGCCAGGCGCTTTTGCGGTGCTGGCCAGGCGTTGGGCAGCAGTTCGCTGGCTTAAGGCGGGCGGTAGGCGTTCGGGGCGTGGCGTGGTGTGGCGTCAGCGGCGCATGGTCGTTATGATTGGGAGCAATGTGCAGAGCAGGGCATGGCAGCACTGACAAATAGCTTGCTTGTGATGTGCGCGCGTTTTTATAGGCTGGAGTGGCACACATATGCATCACCGTTAAAAGGTCGGTAGCTACGATGATGCGCTGGAGAGGTGCTACTGGTGTGCGTGCAGTCACGTGCACAATTCATGCTCGAGCGCCGCCGCAAGGCGCGTTGCTGGTGGCGGATAGATGTGTGGCAACAAAACATCCACAGCCCCTTTTGAAGGGGGCCGGAGGGTTTGTATTAGAACCCAGACCAAGCATATACATTAATACTTTATAGATACAGACGCGCGAGCTAAACGCCTGCACTACGTCTCTATTGCCGCTAGTCGTCTTCATCTTCTACCTGCAGCCATTCTTGTGCTGCCACCAGCTCCGCGTCAGCCTCTGTGCGGCTTATCGCGGCCATCGCCCCACCCAGCGCCGCCATCCGATTCTGTGCCGCCCCCACTCGCTGCCGCCGCAGCCACGCCCGCTGGTGCGGCTGCAGGCGCGTCCGCTCAAAGGGATTTGCTGCTATGAATGCGTCCAATTGCGCCCAGTCACCCGGGCTTGTTCTTCCAGCAGCTGCGCCAGCTACCAGCCGCAGCACCCAGAAGCGGAGGCAGTTTATAGGTGGCTGCACGGACCCAATCCCGTCCACATCCTCCGTCTCCCAGTCCGGCACCAACTGTGGGAATGGCAGCACGCCTGGGGCACATCTCCTGGCACATGGGATCTTGCTGCTACCGCAGCTGCCGCCAGCTTCTGACGCGCCGTTTTTACATGCTTCTAGTTCTGCTCCTGGGGAGGCGGCGGCGGCGGCACCTGCTCCCGTCACGAGGCCGCAGTGCAGCAGCCAGCCGGGTGCCGCCAGGTCGCCTCGGTTGGCCAGCCGCCAAACGCCGTCCGCATCGAAGGCGGCCTGCAGGTCAGAGCACCGGCGGCCGCGCCCATGTCGGAGCCCACGCTGGGACACATGCACGCGCAGGTTCTACCGTTCTAGCGCAAGGGCAGGCAGCTCGGCTGCCAGGGTCGCACAAAAGGGCGATCTCGCCCACCGCATCCCCAGCATGCCCACGCCTCCCACGTGCGCCGCCGCCCTTACAGCTCACCTTGGCCACCCGCCCCTGCTCCTGCAGCACGCCAAGCGCCCAGTCGAGGGCCGCCAGGCTGGTGCCGCCCTTCACCATCGCTGCCAGGTGCACCGCCGCCCCGCGAGCCTCGTGCAGCAGCCGCAGCACCGGCAGCCCCCCGCCCCGCATTGCCACGCCACGGAACACTTGCGACCACGCCTTCCTCTCCTTGCTACGGCTGCTGGTTGGTGCAGCCCTGAACCCCTCGTCCCTTGCCAGCGCCTCCACCAAGCCCTCAGCTTTAGTAATGGGATTGGACGGCGCCAGCAATAAGGACACGTGCTTCAGCGTGATCACGTTAGACCCATGTCGCTCCCGCAGCAACTGCAGGACGGGCACATGGCCGTTGTCGGCGGCCTCACATGCAAGTTGGCCGGCCAGGATGTCTGTTGTGGGCGTGGCGTGGCGGGGGTGCGGCTGGTCGGCTCAGGGAGCGCTTTCACATGGGTGCAAGGAACAGAACCAGCACCAATGCACATGGTAGTGAGTGGAGCCGTGCCTGCCGCAGCGCAGAAAAACAAGACACAATCCTCAAGCTCACTATCACCAGACAATCAGGACCCCGCGCTACGGCGCGCACCTTCCAAGTGGCCTCCGTCCATCAGCTCCTTCAGCTCCTCCACCTCCCCGCAACCCGCAAGTGCGCAGGCCAGCTCGCGCCGCATGCCGCTCTCCTCCACGCCCACCCGCGCGGTCAGGTACCGCCAGCGCGGCACGAAATCAGCGACGGCTGCTGCGCGGCGCCACAAAAGCAAGTTCCGTAATAAGGTCGTCATATCCTGACGCGCCTCCGCCTCGGTGTCAACGCGTGCTGCTGCTAGCGCTAGCGCCGGCGCGGCTTCGGCTGCATGCCCCACACTCGGGAGCAGGCCCCACCGCGACAAGATAAAGTCCGTTTTTGCCTGCCAGTCTGGAGTGCGGCTGAGGAGTGCCTTGGCGAGATGGACGTGATCGCGCTCCACGGGTGCGCACACAGCCCAGTACCGCTGCAGGGTCTCCAGGGGGCACCCAAGGGCGATGCTGCTCAGCACTTCCGCCTGTGAGCGGCGCCCCCAGTCCTGGATCCGACGGATGTAGCGACCGTTTGGATCCAGCAGTCGCTGCAACAGCTCCATGTGGCCGTTGGATGCCGCGAGTTGGACCAGCTTTGTAAAAAAATGGGGGAACGGCAGGAACGGCGCCTGCAACCGCGTCTCTGCTGTGTTGCTGACACTGCGCACCGCACGCGCCGCGTCCTCTGGAGCTGCGGTCTCCCCTTCCTTCCCTGCTGCCTGCTGCGTCTGCCCTTGCTGCCCAACTTCTGCTGATGGCGCTTCTTGTGATGCTTGTGTTGTTGGCGGCGGCAGGCCCTGTTCCAGCCATGTCAGCACATGCAGCTGCCCGGCGGCGCACGCCGCCTTGGCAACGTCGTGCACGTCCATGTCAAACGCGTGGCTCAGCTGCAGCTGCGGGTCCCTGTCCCACCACATCCACTGCAAGATGTGAAGGTGGCCCCTGCGTGCCGCCGCGTCAACTGCGGCGTTATTGCAGCAGCAGCCCTCCTGCACCAGGCGCTTACAAGCAGCCAGGTCGCCTGCAGCTGCAGCTGCTGAAATCACCTCTCGCCCCAGCCCCACGCCCGAGTAGGCCAGTGCGGCCTCAAGGCTTGGCGCGTGGTGGCTGGACGCGGCAAGGCACAGCAGTCGTCGACACTGGGGGAGGCTTAGCTGTCCGCGCCAGGCCTCGGGGCGGCCGAAGCGCCCAAGAAAAGCATTCCCTGGCCAGGGGTCCGCGGCGACCGGCAGGGCCAGCTTGGCGGATCCCCTCCCGTCGCCGACTACGACAAGCGCTCCCAGAAGGCGCACGGTGAAGAAGCTGCTTCGCAAACTTTCGGCTGTAGCCTTGTTGACCAGCTTCAGAGCCGTCGCTGCGTCTGCTGGATGCATGAAAGCTGCAACTTTTTGCACAAGGTCTGATGTAAGTCGCGACCACACGTCTGGCTCTTGTCCGACTTCAGAATCGTAGCAGGCCATTTCCGGTAGTTTAGAGCAAAGCCGAGGGACGGGAATGCGACAAAGGGGCTATATAAACAAAATATATGATGATAAGACATTGTATACATATTGTAAACTTATTCAGTAGAAGAAACGCCGCTGTGATGGATCCGAACACGCGACCAATGCCCGCACACGTTGCACGTCCTCCTCCCTCCGCCAGCGCTCATGGAGTTGGCAAGGGGCAAGAAGGCAAGTTCCCGGCAGTGTCCGAAGCCCCCCATATATCCAAAAATACGAGCAGGCAAAACATTGGGATCAGAGACAAAAGAAACGCGCTGCTGTTACTGTACCGACGTCCTCCCTCCCTCCGCCAGCCCCAAAAGCCGCCGTGCAGCAACCAACCAGTTCAGGTATCCTCCGGCGCACCAGACACGCTCTACCCAGCCATCAACCCCGTTGTGCCTGCTGCCAAATCCGCTGCTGGCAGACGCATGGACAACTTCGACATCACATCACTCGTGCCACCGCCTGCCCTCCCGCCATGCAGCAACCAGCCGTTGGCCCATTACTTCAGCTCACACCGTTAGCCTGGGCTCTCGTTAAAGCCGCACAGCGTTTCACGATGTGAAACTCCGCGAGCGCAACCAAACAATCAGCGGTCCGCGCGCGCTACCAAACGCAAACAGCCCTCGCCTCCCTCCGCGGCGGTCTACTCTCCGGTGTAGGCGGGCTTGCGCTTCTCCGCGAAGGCCTTGAGACCCTCCAGGCGGTCCTTGGTGGGCAGCAGCTGCGCGTACAGAGCCTCTTCCATGGCCAGCCCCGTGTGTAGGTCCACCTCCAGGCCGCGGTTCACGGCCGCCTGCATTCGCATTCGCATTCGCATTCGCAGTTGCGCGGGGCGTTGTTAGAAGCAAAGCATTACGCATGCGGCACGTGCGTCGCGTTAGGGCGGTGCAGCCTACGTCTCGAGGAGCAGGGGGTGAGGGCTCAGGGGTATGTCAACAAGCACGTTCGCGACGTTGAGGGGCACGGCGGTCAGACAAGCTCACGCGCGCGCTACAGGTACGGTATAGCAGCAGGGCGCACCTTGGCCTGCCGCAGCGACAGCGGCGCGCTGCGCACGATCTGCTCCGCCAGTTGCAGCGCGCGGTTGTACACCTGCGTGCAGATGGCCAGGAGCAGCGAGGAGACAGCGACACAATACGCCGCGTCACAGGCACCCAGTAGCAGGTGCACATACTCAGCACGCACAAGTCCCAGCGCGCTGTTGCCCGCGCATGTTGCACGCACGGTGTCGACCCTTCCTGTCCTTGTGCTCTTCTAGCACAAGTCCCAGCTCCTAGCGCAGCACACCATTATACATCGCATCCTGGCTCAGCCAACCCGATTCCCTCCTCCTCCCCAACCGGATGCCACCAACGGGTATTGACTACGCTTCCTCCCCTTCCACGGACATTCCCTGGGGGTATCGGAGTGAAACTACTCACGCGCCACCCTCTACCCTCCACCCTCCACCCCGCAACCTGCACGCCGGGACCCGCGCCTCCTACCTGGTCGTCCGACACCACGTGGTCAGCCAGCGCCAGCTTGAGCGCCTCCTCGCCGCCCACCCGCCGGCCCGTGAAGATGAGCTCCTTGGCGCGGCTGGCGCCCACGATGCGCGGCAGCCGCTGCGGTGGGCGCGCACGTGTGGTGGTGGTGGTGGGCGGGTGTCGAACTTTGGTGGGAACTGGAGGGGAACTTGTTTTCGTGGGTGCCGTTGGCATCACGCACTCCCGAAGGATGACGGCGAGTCGCAGGCACGCGGCATGCTCAGCACGGCGCATCTCCTGCTGACCGATGAACCATGCCCCGCCCCCTCGGTGGCCTGTGTGGTAACCGGAATGAAGCAACCCCATCCACCCACCTGCGTGCCGCCGGCGCCGGGGATGATGCCCAGCTGCGCCTCGGGGAAGGCGATGAAGGCGCCGGAGCCCATGACGCGCATGTCGCAGGCCAGCGCCAGCTCCGCGCCGCCGCCCAGCGCGAGGCCCTCCACCACCGCCACCGTGGGCATGGGCAGGTCCTGCGGCCACGTGCACGTGCAGCGCGACGCGATAAGGTGAGGGCGAGTTGACAATCACCTACACAGTCTTGGTATGCACAAGACGAAGCCTTGACACGCCCACCGCTGCAGGGCCCATTCACAGTTCGGCTCGCAGCAATGCTACAAGGGAAAGCGGCGAGGCGCCCTGCGCGGCACAAAGCACGTGAACGCACGTGCACATGCACACACGTTCATACGCGCATAGATGTGCACACACGCTCACGCGCACACCTGCAGCTCGGAGAAGGTGCGGCGGATGCGCGATACGAACTCGGCGGCCTCGCTCTGCGTCATGCCGGCGCGCTCCTTCAGGTCGGCGCCGGCGCAAAACACGCCTGTGCAGGGTCCACATGGCGAGGTGGCCAGTCGTCAGCGTCACGCTCCTGCACTTGTCCCGCAAGCGCACAACATCCAGCCACACTCCACCCAAAGGCCCGTCGCGCCGACCCTGCCAAGCCAAGTCCGCCGACCTTTCACACTCTTCCAGGTCGCTTCCTCCCTTCCGTTGTCAGCCTAGCGCCCGCCTCCCATCCCCAGCCAGCCACAGCCATCCCCAATCCCAACTCCGCTGCTTTCCCACCTCCCTTGCTCGCCCACCGCCCCTGCTCGCCCACCTGGCACCACGCTGCGCACCAGCACGCAGCGCGTGGTACGCTCCTGCCGCACCGTGTCCAGCGCCTCAGCCAGCTCGCGCAGCAGCTGCCGCCCAATGGCGTTGCGCGCGCCCGGCCGGCTGAGGCTGATGACCGACACGCCCTCGTGCGCGCCCGACAGCGGCTCCACACTAACGTGCAGCCCGCTCTCACCCTCACCGGCCGCGCCGGCTGCACCGGCCGCACCGGCGGTGCCAGCCGCGCCGGCCGCGCCATGCTTGTGGCCGTGGCTAGCCGCAGCGGCAGAGGTGGAGAAGGAGAAGGTCCAGCCGCGGCCGAGCGGTGCCGTGCCGGCGCAGCCGCTTGCGCCGGCGGCTGTCGGGGTCGCGGCGGCCGCCGCACCGGTCCAGGCACCGCTGCGTGAGGCCGCGGACGCCAGGGCCGACAGCAGCCCCCGGGTGCCGAAGGCACTCGTGACGGCCGCATGCAGGGCGTGGCTTGCCAGGGCTGGCTGCATCGTTTGTGGTCTCTCGACTCCCTGCTCCCGCGGCTCTTATTAACTAACTAGCCCTGGGCTGTTGCTACTGAGATCTGTGAACTCTCCAAGAATTGACGCGTCAGCTGGGGCCTGTTCAATTTCCGCCTGTATATCAGCGGCTAGCTGCAGGTTCTTTAGGCAGACGTGCGCAGCGGCCGGAAGGTGGACGCCAGCGGGCTCTTGCGCTTGAACAAGGCGTATCCTAGAGGCAGGACCTGGTAGTCGGGGGTCAACATACGTTTGTATACAGGCGCGGGTGAGGTCATAACACGAACGTGCGAAAAGTCGAAAGGATCTGACGTGCAGCTTTGAATGCCGTTTGACCTGGAAACCAAGCCATGCAGCCTCGGCCACGATACATGCACGGCTGCACGGGCACACGGCTGCACGCCCATATGTTGGCAGCTTTATGCAGCCCCTCCCGACTCACCACTCCCACAACCATCAGAATGGTGCCTAGAATGTAGCGCAGTGCACCTGGAAGCGGAAGGAATAGTACATCCGGGAGACAGGTCACCCCAACGTCCCACGGATTGGGAACACGTGTCCGACGTACACGGACAGAGCGAGGCCTGCTGAGCTGGCACAGCGCGCTTTACGTCCCACAAGCCCATCCGCCTTATACCACCCCTATTCAACAGCATGGCGTACCTGGTGCCTGGACCTCAAGCAAGCTTCGAAGCTGCAATAAGGGCAACAGGGAACGGGCGCGGAGTAGGGGGCGTTCAAGTCCGCCACGCGCTGGGTGTCGGGGCGGTGCAGCTGTTTCCGAGTGTCACCGGACTCACTGGCATTCGCTTCAGCAGGCCGCCCGGCGACACTTGCAAGCAGCTTCGATATATACAAAGTTCCGTGAGCCCAGCTAACGGTGACGTCGTCGATCCCGCTGCAAGTTCGGCAAACGTCGTAAGTCAAGAACCCGAGTGAGGCTAACCCGGATGGGAATATCACTATTTGTTTATGCTAAACAAGCGTTTCGCCCACGAGGGAGGAAAACTGAAGAGTGAAGGCACGCGACACAATGCATGGGTCGATGCGCGCTCACGGCCGTTTTGCAGGCTACTGACAAACCATGCATATATCTCAGCGCCTGCTGACCATAAATTTGCATAGCTGGCGCGCCTGAGAACGTAAGACCGCCCTTCCCGCGACTTTTTGGGCAATCGCGCTTCCGCCCGTGGCAGGGCCCCTGGCGTGGCCAACAACATAACGCCAGGTGCAAAAATGGTGCATCAGCACAGCTCTAGGCAGGCTGTGCATGCCACTGCGCCAGCTGCGTCGGGAGCCTGCCGGGTAAGGCCTTTCTTCCACCCCAGGTCGCAAGAAGCCTGCGAGCCTGCACCATGCGCGCCTCAAGTTCCAAAGCATCAAATGTAAAGCGTTACTGACGCCGAACTCGCTTCGCTTGCGCAGGGCCCGGGCTTGCTGCTGCGCCGGTCGTCGACAGCGGTCAGGTGCTTCAAGAGCAATTCCTCTGATGATGTTGGTAAGTCAGTAGAGTGTTAGGTTCCTTTGCGGCATTCCCGGACGCTAACGCCGAGTTCTGCTGGCGTTTCACGCTGCACAGGGGTGCGGTCTTCGACGCTGAAGCTGAACTTCAAAGTCGGATACCGCGTTAATTTTGGGCAGAGCGTTGCCATGATTGGCTCCGGCGACGCGCTTGGGAACTGGGACCCGAAGCGGTCTATCGCAATGAAATGGACGGACGGTGATTATTGGACGTGTGAGCTGAACGTGGCGCCTGGGTGAGTCCGCACGCTCCGCCGGTTGGCTCCTTCACATGTATATGTTTTTAGTTCCAGGAGAGCGCTGGGGGGTACGTTGACCCAAGGGCCCCGGGATGTCGAACGTTAGTTCGCCCGGCCCACCACCCACCCACCCTCCTGGCACACGGATCCGAAAAGCCTTGCCCCGCCTTACATGGTGCAAAGCAGGTCTGCGCTCGACTTGGAATACAAGTACGTGGTGGTCAACTCAGATGGGCATATTGGCCACTGGAAGCCGGGCAGCAACTACAAGGTCACGCTGCCGCTGAACAGCAGCGGCAACAAGGTCCCCAAACGGGTCAAGGTGGCGGATGCGTGGGACGACTCATTCAAGAAGGTGGATGTGGAGGAGGCTGAGGTGGCGACAGCGGCGCAATCCAGCAAGGGTGCCAGCGCGGCCGCCGCCTCGCCGCCGCCCAAAGCGGCCCCGCCCCCGCCCCCGCCGGCCGCTGCCCAGGCCAGCAGCAGCGCCTCTTCAAATGGTGCTGCGCAACCTAAAGCAGCTGCACAAGCGCCGCCGCCTAAGGCGCAAGCGCCGCCGCAGGCACAGCCGCAGGCGCAAGCACCGCCGCAGGCACAGCCGCAGCCTGCTGCTGCTGCTGCTTCTGCTGCGCCGAGCTCGAACGGCGCCGGGGCGTCGCAGAAGCCCCAGAACGGACTCCCTCGGGCAACCTCGCCGCGGTCTGGAGCGCAGCCAGCCGGCTTCGCAGCCATCACGTCCATCCCAGCCATCCACCCAACGTTGATGGCAGAGCAAGAGCGCCTTGAAGATGGGGTGAGTTGTTGTGGATGTTGTGCGAGGACTAGGTGTTACACACAGTACTCCTGTTCCTGGGCAGCGAACACGCAGTGCCTGCAATCCAGTCCACCGCTACGCCGCAAGCTCAGGCTGCTTAACCGCATGTGTCCTACATTTGGTGCTGACGGCAGGTGAAGATGTCGCTGGAGGACCTGCAGAACCAGATGGACAAGCACCAGCAGCTGCGGGAACGCACCGACGGTAAGAGACCAGGGCAGGGTTGCATGTATGGGATGGCGAGGGCCAGGTCTAGCGGGAAAAGTGCTACTCCTTCCAAGTCGGCACTGGGGACTCCAGTCAGCAACCCAGCGCGCTGTAGCGCATGAGCGTGCAGCCTCCTCAGGCGGGAAAGCGGACGGGCATTCACTCGCCGCTGCCTCTGCCGCTGCCGCTGCACGCCATCACAGAGGCGAAGCTGGCAGCGGCGGAGGCGCGTGCGTCGATGCTGGCAGAGGCAGTCGCGGCCCTTACCAGCGAAGTGACCAGCCTGAAGCAGCAGCTGTCAGACATGCGCGCACTGCTGACCTCCACCAGCGAGCTGCTAAGCTCGGTTCTGCGTCAGCAGCTGCCCGGCATTGGACAGTCGGGTGGTGGCGCCACGCAGCAGGTGTTCGTGGGCACGCCCGGCCCGTTCGCCGCGTTCGCCGTGCAGCCGATGTCCCAGCACCAGCACCAGCAGCACTCAGCTGGCGGCGGGGCGACGTCCTGGTGGGCACTGCAACAGGAGCAGCAGGCGGGCCAGTACAGCACCGCGGCCGCGCTGCAATACTCGCCGCAAACGGCAGCAGCGGCAGCACCGTGGGTGCCTGCGGTGGCAGGCGCAGATGTGCAGACCGTCGACGCCACGCCGGTTCCCGCGGCGCAGTCGGTGGCTGGCATCCAGCCGGTGCTGCCGCAGCCGCTCGCAGTCACAGCGCGGCGCGCGGATGCGCGGCGGACCAGCCTGGTGCGGACGATCGTCCGGCGCACTGCGGAGCGCCGCCCGCGCGGCGCCGTGCTGGCGCGGGACCTGACATGGCGGAAGGGGTCCGCCAAGGCGTTCGCGCCTGCCGCGGTACCAGCTGCCCAGCTGGAGGCGCCAGTGGAGGCGGTCTCGCAGGCGCCGATCGCGCAGGCGCCGCAACCCGCGGCGTTGCCTCCGCCGCTGGCGTCCAGCGCGCAGCCCAGCAACAGCAGCAGCGATGCCGCCGGCCAGCAGGCGAGCAGCAGAGCCGCCGCGCGTCCTGCTGTGCCCGCGTACCGCGCGCGCGCCGCTTCAGCTGCCGCACGCAGCGCGTCGCCAGTGCGCGCGCCGATGGCCTCCGCGGCTAAGGCAGCGGCTGTGGCGGCCGTGACCCTGCCGGTGGTCTGCGGTGTCGGCCGCGGCGCCAAGCGCGGCGCCCGCGGGCTCTTCAACATGCAGCAGTACCGGGATGCTGTGCGCGCGCGCGCCAAGGAGGCGCCGGCCTGCATTGAGCTCAGCGCGGTGAAGAGCGAGGGCGTGTGGGCGGACGCAAAGCAGTCGCAGCAGCTGACGCCCAGCGAGTTCATGCAGCAGGCGGGGCTCAAGGGGAAAAACTGGAAGGCCAGCATCCGGGTAGTAGCGAACGGGGAGGTGGGCGCGGCGCTGAGCGAAGTGCTCGGGCAGGCCGTTGAGCGTCCCACGCAATAAACAAACAGATGCACGCGGCGCAAAGTTATTCCTGTGCCGCATCAAACACAATACCGGTAGTAAGCTTACCCCTTGCCCTCTTGTTATTGTTTGCTGCATAGCTCGGGTGGAACAAGTTCTTACATGACGTGACGTGCTATGGTACTGTATATGGATGCCTGCCATTGTGCCCCTTCACGTTCGCAAAGCTACCGTGTTTATGTGTACGTGTGACGTGACGCTAGCCTACTTACTTGTTTCCATACCGTAGTTGGCAAGCACCAGCGATACATATCGTTGCTTAGTTATGAACTATTGAGCTTGAATGCGTCACGCGCCAAGCCTGTTGCAGCAGTTTGCCCATTCGCAAACTGTCAGCAAGGAGCGCGAGCGGGCAGGACCTGGGGGTGGTGGGTATGGGTTTGAACGTCAGAGCCAAAGCAATGGCATGGACATTCAGGATAATGGATCCCCGTATCTGCGCGTTGGGGGAGCGTAGTTGAGGACCATCCTCGAAAGCGTCGCTTGAGACGCCTTTAAGACGGGCAACGGCCTGGTGCTGATGATGTAAAATAGCGTCGATAGTGACAAGCGTTCGGCCACCCGCGACGAGCATTGCTCATTAAAAACAGCTGGGGCTCCCGGTTCTATTTGCTGTCATTCATTCCTGTTCTCGTGTATAAAAAATTAATTGCCTTCCTACCACACGCGCAGATCCTGCTGCAGTGGAGGTGCTGGTGGCGGATCGCATCGTTGCCGCCGCCAACAATCGCGTGGTAAGGCGGCCATGGGGATTGCGGCTGATTGCAGGATGAATAAACAACCAAGCCACCGCCGGGCCCGCCTCCTTTGCCAGTGGTCTTCAGCGCTGCCCTCTCTGTATCGACGTCACCTTTGCTGCCCGCAGGTGGCTTACAACAAGGCCCTCAAGGCGGTGCAGGAGTACAACCGCCTGCCGCCCAGCGCCGGCCCTGCATCTCAGGAAAAGGCGTAATAAGTGGTGGTGGCTCGATTCGGCCATCGCGGCCATGCAATGGGCTTATGCAGCAGTGACCCCGGCCGCCCATACGCGCCGGGTCTAGGCGTGGGATTTGAGGTAGGAGTGGCCAGTCCATTTGATTGGCTAGGTGCGTGGGTGCGTCCAAGCGAGCGCCAGGTTTTGGTTCGAGACGTGTGATAGCGTGCCGGAGGGACTGCCCGAGTGCACTGCGAGGGAATCACGGGGATCAGGGCTGCTACCGACGGCAAAGGAAAGTATCGTGGTGTGCTCGAAACGTACTACTTGTGTGCGCCGCGTTGTCGGCAGAATGTGTTTTACGACTGTACCAACAACTCTGAGAAGTGCGAAAGCGCGTAGTGTGTGTTACGAGCGGTTCATCACCGTGTGTGTTTTGAGGGTGTAGTTTGACATTTGCAGTGCATTTTTTACGCATCAGTGCAGGGTTGCTGCGTGCAGGCTTGTCTTGGTGCGAGGACAGAAGTTGAGGTACATGGAGGATTGGATCTCAGTGTCACAGCAGACATTGTGAGGCCGGCAGCTCGAGGCCAAATGAAAGGAGGAAAGCTGGGTGAGCCCCCTGCATGCGGGCGTCGCTGCCCCAGTACAATACGGTATGTAAAACTATGGCCGACCTTTCGCATTCGTGGCCGCTCTGTGGCGTTTATGGCAGCAATCCTCCCGGGCAACGCAGCCCTGACGGCACCCTGACACTGTAACGAGTCTGGTTAAGAGCGGGTCCTGGGGGCCGTAGGTATTCGCCGTGTGCACCGTGTGACCGTGGGCACCCCGGTATTAACAAGGGTGAGTGACATTGGCAGCTGCATCGCATATGGCGCCCACATTTACGACTTTACTGCGAAGATCAAACACATGCGTTAGGTTGGGCCTGCTGTGGCGGGCGAAGATCGCCCGATTCTGTGCCGCGTTTGCGTCGCAACCTTATAGGCCACAGAGCACGCACGCAGTCGTTATGCCTGATAATAGTCCTTGCCTTTCTATGCATGAGGACGCGGAATGGCCATGAGCAGAAGGCTGCATGGGCGTCTTCGAAGGCTCGAAGTACATATGTCACCGAGCTCATTTGCCCTTGTAAAAACTTACGCGTGCCCGCCCTAACATAGCAGCACTTCATCATTACTGTTAAGCATCTGCGAGCCCACGTTCCCAGCAAGCCAGCGAGCTCCTAGACATAACACAGCCAAGGATGTCCGGCGGAGCTCCCCCGATTCCGAAGCTGCCTGGCTACACTGTATGCCTACCGGTACGTACAACGCCTTGAAAGAATTCGCCTTGCAGGAGGTGGCTAACGCGTCGCATGCTTCGCTTTGCAGCAATCCCTGAGCGACAAGGGCTTCAAGAAGGGGCAAACCCTTACATACGTCAATGGGTACCAACGTGAGGACGCGCTGGCCCAAGTGAAGGACCTGCCAGAGCGCATTGCACAAGCCACGGATGGCGCTTTTGCTGCCGGGGCGAGCGGTGGCACCGGCGTTCTTCCCGCGAGCATGATGCAGGATACTGCCACGAAGCTGCCGCAGTGGGTGGAGAACGATCGCAAGGTGAACCGGCCTCGACGCGCGGCCCGTTCGGCTTGGAAGTGGCGCCGGCAGTGCTGCCCCCCTCTAGCTCCCGTCCAGCCGCGGACGCCCCGGTGCTGACGCTCCTGAACCCCTACTCCTTCGCACAGGTGCTCCGCTTCTATGGATACTTCAAGGAGTCCGTGGTGGAGAGCAACATGGAGAACCACCGCATCCGCAAAGTCATTCTGTACTACTACCTGGAGGACGACAGCATGCACGTGGCGGAGCCGCGCCAGGACAACAGCGGCATCCCCCAGGTGCGTTGCCGCCGGCGCTGCGCTAGCAACCCAATGTCCATGCGCCGCGAGTCGTTCACCTCGCCCAGCCTCCGTCGCCGCGCTCACATACCGGGTGCCGGTGGGAGGGACAATCTGGGGGTGACCGGTGTGTTGCGTGCAACTCCTCCCGAAAGCCGCCGACGCCAACCAACCCAGCATGCATCCCGCCAGGCTCCCCTCTCACCTTTCCGCTCCAACCGAACTTGACCCACTCCCCGAACCCTTATAACCGCAGGGCGTGTTCATCAAGCGCCACCGCGTGACGCGCGACGACGGCAGCTTCTTCACCGCCGGCGAATTCTCGGTGGGCGACACCGTCAGCATCTACGGCCGCACCTTCTACCTGGTGGACGCGGACGCCTTCACGCGCGAGTTCATGGCCGCGCGCGGCAAGGAGCAGGGCCCGCCGCTGCCCTACCCCGGCGACCCCGTGGACGTGTACCGCGCCACCTTCGGCATGAACCGCGGCCGTGCGCCGCAGGCGCGTGACGGTGAGTAGCAGGGGCCAAGGGCGTGGGGCGGGAGGGAGCAGTGGGTGGAGAGGGGCAAGAAGAGGAAGGAAGTGGGGGTGAGGGTGTTTAAGTGAAGCGAGGGGAAGCAGGGAGTAAAGAAGAGTTTAAGGGCAAGAGCGGTGCTTGCTGAATTGGGGAGTAGGCAGGCGCGTAGAGGGATAAGCGTATAGCTTTCTGGAAGAATGGCAAGCGGGGCGACTGGGAGGGAGTAGGGAAACGTGTGCACATGGGCAGCAGGGCGTTGGGCACGGCCCTGGCGTGCCGGCGGTAACAAGCAAAAGCTCTGTGGACAGAGGGAACCACGCCAAATGAAGAGGCGGCGCAAGCGCCACCCTCCCCAGATCCACACGTGCACTAACGCCCCGCCCTCTCCTTTTCCGCCTTTCATCTTCCGCCCCACAGACAGCCCCGGCAGCACCACCCGCCGCGTGAACGACTTTAAGGCGTACGTGGAGGCGCGCCTGGGCAAGCCCAGCCACCTGCTGGACGGCGACAAGCTGCGGCAGTTCCTGGAGAACAACAAGAAGGTGCTGCGCTTCTGGTGCGTGTGGGACGAGCGCACCAGCATGTACGGCGACCGCCGGCCGTACGTGCTGCACTACTACCTTGAGGACGACAGCGTGGAGGTGCTGGAGATCAACGAGAACAACTCGGGCCGCGACCCCTTCCCCGTGTTCCTCAAGCGCGGCCCGCTGCCCAAGGTGGCCATCAAGACCAACACCACGCTCAACCCCAAGTTCCGCAAGGACCAGTGCTACGGCGCCGGCGACTTCCGGCTGGGCACCTTCATCAACGTGCTGGGCCGCGACTTCTACCTGCACGACGCCGACACCTTCACCAAGCAGTGGTACAAGGACAACCTGGGCTACACGGACGACGAGATGTCGCCGGTGGACGTCAAGGAGCCCATCCTGCCCAAGCCGCGCGCCGCGGTGCCCGCCTACAACGGCTACGGCACTATCGAGGACTCGCTGCAGAACTGCCTCAGCCTGGTGCCCAAGCCGCCCAAGCGCGACCTGCACAAGCTGATGAACAAGGACAAGATCATCCTGCGCTTCGTGGTGAAGATGGTGGACACGGACACGCACAAGCACAGCGCCACCGACCTGGCGCGCCGCTTCATCCTGTCCTACTTCATGATGGACGACTCTAACCTCATCTTTGAGACGCCCGCGCGCAACACCGGCATCGCCGGCGGCAAGTTCCTGGAGCGCCAGAAGATCTACAAGCCGCGCTCGGAGGAGATCTACACCTACCTGGACCTGTACGTGGGCGCCACCATCGAGGTGTTCAACCGCACCTTTGAGCTGCTGGAGGCGGACGAGTACACGCTGACGTACATGGAGAACTACAAGGACATCTTTGTGATGGCGGACACGGACGTGCTCATCCGCTCGCTGAAGGCGCAGGTGGGCGGCAAGGAGGACGCGGTGCGCGCCTCGGTGATCGCGGCGGACAAGAGCGGCAGCGGCGCGCTCAGCGGCGAGGACCTGGAGGTGGGGCTGCAGTCGGCGGGGCTCAAGTTCACGCGGCACCAGGCCATCAGCCTCAAACGCCGCCTGGACAAGAACAAGACGGGGACAATCAGCATCGAGGAGTTCCTGGGTCTGCTGGGGCTCTGAGCGGCCGGCGGCAGCGGGGGAGAAAGCGGCTGACAGGAAGGGGCTGACAGGAACGGGGCGCGGCGCGGCGGCGTAGGGAGAGCTGGTTCGGACGGCGTGCGCGCATGACTAGTTCTGTATGTACCGTGTGTATGACATGACCACCCATTTGACACGTTTCCTAGCATAACCTGACCGGGGGAAGGCGTGACCGCGATATGAGGTATCACTGGGGAGGACCGGCGAGAGCGGCGGCTTGTCCACAGTGTTTGTTCGTGGCGTGCCGCAAGGGGCCCAAGGATACGTGTTTTCATTTGAGCTGTGAGAGCTCGCAGATAGCCAGCCAGTAGACCAGACATTGGGGCCTTAGGCAGGATGGTAGCTAGACGAGCAGACGACTAAGTGCGTGTGAACTTCCAAACTAGTACTGATGCCGCAGCGATTGCGTGGCAGGAATGTGGCCAGCCGGGTGCTGGCTCGTGCACAGGGTGTGAAGCTGGTGTGCTCTTGGAGCAAGAGGTACACACGTCAAGTTTACAAATGGTGTAAGCTGTTCAACGGAATTTCGTGCTCATGGTTGCCCCCCACACATTCTGCTACTTCAGCAGTCCACCTTCTTGCATACGTTATGTGGTGCCAGCCTCGCCAAGACGCAAACAGCACTACGGTATGCCCAGACGTCTGTGCAGCAATGCTTCCAGAGCACAAGTAAGCCTCATCAGCAGTCCAGAGTCAGGACTGCAGCACTGCCGTACTATTGTATAGGCTGTATATATGGTGTGTTGCCGTCCTAAAACTGGAATGTGGGGGGTGCCGCTGTAGTACCCGCGTTGGCATGCGTGAGACACGCGTTCAACCGCTGCATTGCTGTCTAATGTCCAACAAAGCGCCCGCGCCTAATCTGGGGGCACGTTGCGTTGTGCACAAGCGCGGCCTCAGACTGGCCAGTCGCACTGCATCCACAATACGTCAACGCCTTCACAAGGCACAAGCCCGCACCACCGATGATCTCTTTCGCATTTCGCATTCGCATTATAATAATTATAATCACCAGGGAATGAAGCTGCTCCTGCGGAGTGCTACAAGTACGCACGTAGGCTGCTACAGCCTGGAGATTATAGCGCATGTCGGTAACCCAAACAACTCGTACAGTCAGCGCAACCTCCAGCCTCACGAAGCGTCACTTGCCGCCGCCGCCTTCTTGGGCCTGGCCGACATGAAGTCAGTAAGCTTCCGTTGCTTTGCGTCAGCAGTGGCCCCTGCGGGCGTCGAGGCACCGCTCCGCTTCTTGCCGCCGCTGCGAGCATCAGGAGTGCCAGAAGAGTTGCCATCGCTGCCACCTCTGCCACCGCCGCCGCTGATCGCGTCCTGCGCCGCCTGCTGCAGCGGCAGCAGCGCAGCTGCCGCCGCCGCCTCCAACTGGCGCTGCTCGGGGCCCACCGCAATGCCAGCCGCGCCGTAAGCCACGTCAGCGCCGAAGCCCATCAGCTGCGGAGAAAGTGGCGCGTTGGCGTGCGCGCATGCACAGTCAGAGGTCAGCGGCCGCAGGTACCGCAAACAGGAACCCAGACCAGCAACCCAGGCAGGCCCCATGCTTCCGCCCAACGCCCCAGCTACTACAGCTGCCCGCTCTCACCAGCAGCAGCTGCGCAAAGTCCTCCGCCGCCAGCATGCCTCCGGTGGCCTCGGGGTGCCCACGCGCAAAGTCGGCGCCCAGGCGGCTGCCCAGCCCCGCCAGCGCCGTGCCGCCCAGCGCCGGCAGCGCACACCGCTCCGCCACCAGGGCCTTCAGCAGGGTGATGAGGTCCACCCCGGCGCCGCCCGGCCCCGCCGCGCGCCTGATGGAGAAATGCACCTGCGCCGGAGAGGGCGGAGCGAGGTGGCCAGCTAGCTCGTGCCCGCACCGGGTGCTGGAGCGGAAGGACAAGACAGTGGGTAATGACTGATGAGGAGGTATCGAGTGAGGTGGTGACCCGCCGTGCAGTGCTCACCCGCCCCGGCGTATAGCCGCGGTTGGAGCACATGACGGCGCGCAGCCGCCCCCGCCGGTCCTGCGAGCCCAACCGGTACGCCCACCTGCGCCGTGGCAGCACACGCCGCGGCAGCACATGCAGCAGCTGCAGGTCTAAGTCGGCCGTCTAGTACGGTAACGTGCTTGTCGTGAGCCAGGGTGTGATATGCGACACCCTCGTGTGCCTATACACTAGTTACACGCCAGGCACGGTAACGCTGTGGCTCGTGACATGCTGCCCAACTTAACCCTATATATGCTGCCGGAGTAGATTGCAGGCATTGTACCGGTATCGTAACGCACCTCTGCGGCAGCAGCGGGTGCACCTGCCAGCCGCTGTCCATTGCTAGCAGCGCGACAGAGCCGTCGGAGCTGAAGCGCGGCGGCGTGGCGGCAAGGCGGTCCATCTGGCGGGCGTCAAGAGTTCACAAGGGAAAGAATTGCAGACAGAGGACGTGTGTGTGCGCGCGTGTGTGCGCGTGTGCATGCATGGGAGAGAGCAGGTTTGTAGTGTTACCCGGAGTCAATATATGGATCGGCGCAGCATCTGCAAGCATCGGCGAGCAACCAACCACAATGTGTGCAAAGGCGCCGCCGCTTACCTCGTCCTTGAGGTCAGCCCGCGCTGCCCGCAGCGCCGCCGCCCCTGGCACGGCGCCCTTGCTGATGTCTGCTGGCTGCTGCGCCGCGCACAGGGCCGCCCAGGCGCCTGCCACGTCGCACTGCGGCGAGCGCCGCGCTGTACGCCGGCAAGGTAGGCGACGTCAGGACGGCGGGGCGGCTCGCATGGTCACTGTGCACTACGGTACTCTAACTGACAGCCACCCAACATCAATGCGCCCTGGCAACTGATGGTGTGCGTGGCTAAAGCCCCATACCCAGCCAGCTCACCCGCGTTGAGGAGCGCCACGGCGTCCCTGAAGTGCGTCTTGCGACCCGCCCGGTACACTGCGTCCAGCTCGGGCAGCGCCGCCGCCGCTGCCGTCACAGCGCCGCCGCCAGCAGGTGCCACAGCCCCAGCAGCGCCCGGGCCCGCGCCTCCTACGGCCGTCCCTAGATGCGAGCCGCCCCCAGGGCTGCCGCTTCGACGGCTCACGTCGCTGCCGCTGCCGCTGTTGCTGATGCTGGCGCCGCTCTTGCTGGTATTGCCATTTCCATCTGCACCACCACCACCAGCAGCACTAGCAGCAGCTGCAGCTACGCCAGTGAAGGCACCCAGGCCCTCCTCGCCTAGGTCGCCCAGTGTGCCCAGCACCGCCAGCCAGGCGCTGCCGGCGGCGGAGGGCGGGTGCAGCTGCGCGCACAGCGCCCAGGTCAGCAGCGCCGAGGGCGCCACCGGTGGGCAGACAAAGGCGCTCACCGCCTATGGTTGCGACACAAAGAGGATGCAAAGGCGTTAGATGGGAAGATCGCCGCCAGCATCAGGAGCTGCTGCTGTGCATGTGTGCATGTGGGGCGCCGTGATTGATACTTAGGGGGTGCTTGCTGAGCCGGATGCCAACCCCCCCTTCCTTG
Organism: Chlamydomonas schloesseri; assembly: GCA_016834595.1. Lineage (NCBI taxonomy): Eukaryota > Viridiplantae > Chlorophyta > Chlorophyceae > Chlamydomonadales > Chlamydomonadaceae > Chlamydomonas > Chlamydomonas schloesseri. The sequence continues at coordinate 179,335 of JAEHOD010000091.1, forward strand.
CACACCTTAGTAACGGACATGCGCAAAATTGCGACAACGAATGCGAATGCACGACACCCGATGTTGATGTCGTGCCGACACCTCTACCACCAGCGACCTGCTCGCCCTGCTTTGCCCCCTCGCTCACCACCGCGCCATCGGGAAAGCCCTCAGGCTTGTGGTGGTCGATGACCAGTGTCGGGACCGGGAAGCCGCCGTCCCCACGGCCAGCCTCCTCTGCCACCCCTGGATCCCCCTCCTCCGGGTCGTCCTTGTCCAGCTGCGGCTTCGCCTCCGCCAGCGGCCTCGAACACGGCTTTGCCGCGTCTGGCAGCGCTGGCTGTGGCGAGGGCGGCGGCGGCGGCGGCAGCCTGAGCACGGGCCCGCCGCCGCCGCGACTGCCCATGTCCAGCAGTACCAGGGCGGTGGGCGCCGCCGCCGCCAGCCGCGCCGCCACGTGGGGTTGAAACACGTTCTCGCCCTTGCCGATGTGCACCACTGCCACCTCCACGTCTGCGGGATAGAGATTAGGCGTGGGCGGCGTTGGCGGTCGATGGCGATGCTCAGGGGTACTCCTGGGGGTACACCCTGGGGTGCACCTGTCTGAGGCATAAAACCAAGACAGCAATGGAAACAGTCGCAGCAGCGAGGCAGGCTGCACCACAGAAGCGCTCACTGTTTGCGCCTGGCCGGCCCTGCTGCTGCGCCTCCCGTATCAGTGCGTTCAGGGTGCGCAGCAGTACCGCCCCCGCGCTCAGTCCATCCACGTCCTTGTCCGGCACTACCACCAAACGCCGCCGCCTGCGCAGCGGCTCCTGCTGCTGCAACTGCTGCAGCTGCCCCGTTCCAACCGCACCGCTGCAGAAGCTGCTGGAGCTCCCGGCCGATGATGCAGCGCCCGGTGGCGCCGCTGTGTTGCTGCTACTGCCAATGCCCGGGGGTCCGCTGCTACAGCCTGCTGATGCATGCGACACAGACGGCGCGGCGGGCGGAAAGCCGCCCCAGAGTGCCTCGCTTAGGAAGGCCACACCCGCCTGCATCGACTGACGTGGCGCGGGCCAGTCTGGGCCGAAGCAGGCGCGCGCCCGCGCCAGCATCTGGGCGGGGTTGCTAGCGGCGGGGCCGCTGCTGCTGGCAGGCGCTGCGGCGGCAGGCTTCGCGGCCTGCTTCCGGGGTGCTTTGGCGGCGCCGGCCGGAGCTGCGAGCTTGTCAGAATTGCGGGCGGCACGCTGTGCGTGTGGGGCAGAAGCAGGGTGAGGGGCACAACGTAGCAGGCAGGTCAGGCAGGCGGTTTGAGGGGGCGGCAGGAGCGGGCACACGCGTAGTTCTGGTGCGGCGTTGGCTTGTGCAGGGTCACACCCTCTGGGCCTCACCATTGTAACTGGGCGGCGGCCTGCCGCCAGGCCACACCAAGGAACCAGGTGCGGTTGCAGCAGTCCGCCTTGCGGGGGCTGCAAGGCGACTGCGGGGGAAGCAAGCCGGGTTCTCAAGCAGTGTGCCACGCGATGGGGCGCCCAGCTGCGAATGCACATCTGATATGAGGATAATGTAAATGAGTTCTTAGCTGTACATCCGATCGCTTCATCATAGCCCACTAACAAACCACAACAATGGCCGCGCTTCATGCAGCAGCGCGGGCGCCGCGCAGTGCCACGACGGCTGTGACGCTGCTGCTCGCCGGCGCGGCATTGCTATTGCTCCTCGCGAGCGGCACGACGGCGGCGCGGCTTCCTGTTGGTCAGGCCAGGGCGCCAGCAGGTGAGAAGAGGAGGGCGGCTGGGCACGGCCCCCTAGTCGAGTTGTTTTGACCCTCGGGTCTCGCCTGCGTTGACTGCGGTATCCCGTGTTCGGGCCTCGAGCAATTATTTATGCAAGCTCCTAGCACCTTTGCAAGCTCACCTGTTTTCTGTCGCCCCAAATGTGCACAGCTCGCCGGCACCTGCTGCAGCAGCAGAGCTTCCGGCGCGTGCGGTCGCCCCGTCCCAGCGGCAGCACGAGTCCCGTGCCGCTTCCCGCCGAGACGGGCGCCGACAACGCCACTGAGCTCGCGACCGGTCCCCCCGGCGCCAACGCCACCGTCCCAGGTGCTGAGCTGCCGAGCGCTGCCATTGGCGGCACCAACACCGCTGGCAACGCGACCTCCGGCGTCACGCCCCCGGTGCTTACCACGCCCGCCGCCGCCACGCCCGCCACCGCGCCGCCCGCCAACGAGACCACGGGGCCACCCGCCAGCCCGCCGCCCGCATCTCCAGTCCCGCTGCCCTCCCCCAGCGTCAGCCCCGAAGCCCTCAACGTGACAGTGCCTGAGGGCGGCGTGGGCGGCGGCGGCAACGTGACCTACCCGTCAACGCCCTCGCCCAGCCCAGCGGTGCTGCTGCTGCCGCCGCCCGAGACCAACGCCACCGAGCTCACCGTCGCTGGCCCCACCGGCGGCAGCAGTGGGGGTGCTGGCGGCAACGAGACGGCAGGCGTCACCGGCGGCCCCGCGGAGCTCAACAACGCCACCACGCCAGAGCCCTCGCCGTCGCCGTCGCCGTCGCCGGCGCCGGCGGCGCCTCCGGCGGTGGTGCTGGTGCCGGGCACTGTCAAGGTCCCGGCGCTGAACCGCACTGGGGTGGTGGCGCCCGAGGTGGTGCGCAACGGCACGGCGCTGGCGGAGGCGGCGCTGAACGGCACCGTGCCGCCCGAAGTGCAGGTGCGGCGTGCGTGCGTGCGTGCGTGCGTGTGTGCGTGTGTGCGTGCGTGCGTGCGTGGAGATTGTGCCTTGGCCTGCTTTGGAGCTTGAACACGGTAACAGGGAACAAGGGACATTGCAGCCGTGGACTATTTCAGTAACTTCACGTTGATTTGCCAAGGCCAAGGCCGAAACTGCGATAACGACCCGACGACCGACAGGCCGTCACGAACCTGATTACCGCCAACTCCACCGCCAGCGCCGCCACCGGCATCATCAACGCGGTGGCGGAGGGCGACGTGCGCGCCGCGGCGGCGGCGCTGCTGTCGGCGGCGGCCGGCGGCCGGGCGGCGTCGCAGGCGGTGGCGGCCACGACGGTGCAGGTCGCCACTCAGAACGTGGAGGTGCGTGAACATAGCACACCGCACACGCCTGCATGCGCAGAGGCAGGGTAGCACGGGCAAAGGCTGTCTCACACATTTCCAGTACGTCGTTCCCTACCTAGGTCAGCATGTCCCTAGCCACTTTATACACCTAACCCTCGGGCATCGTTGTGCTGCCTGCCCTTTTGGCTCCCTCGCTCCACCTTGTCCGCCACCACCTACTACTACCTGTTTTCCGCGCCAGGCCGCTTCCGCCGCGCTGGCCGAGTCCGCGGCCCTGGCCGCCGCCCTGGACGCCTTCGACGTGTTCGCCCAGGCCCAGTCACAGGCCTTCGCCGCCGCCAGGAGCAGCGGCGCACAGGCCACACAGGTGGAGGGGAGGACACTTGCTCAAAAGGAGGTTCAGGTTCAGGTTCAGGTTTGGGTTCAGGTTCAGGTTCAGAAGTGAGGAAAGGCACATGCGCTTAGCCCGGTGCCCGCGCGTGTGTGTGCGGCGGACGCCTCCCCTGCAGGCCTACGCCACCTCAGTCGCCAACGCCATCACCCAGGGCGGCTCCAGCGCGGCCGAGGCCTACGGCGCTGCTTTTGCGCAGGTGGGCGTACATGGCGACACACACGCACACACTAAAACACACACACTGGCGCACATTTGCCTTATTATGGACACAATTTTTTAGTTTTCATAGTCTCATCAGCTCATGCAAGTCGTGCAGTTGCAGCGCTTGTTGCCCCTGCTCTGCCCCCACGTTACCTCTGCCCCAGCGGTACCTCCACGTCTGACAAACACTCACCGCCACCACACCCACCATCAATGCTGCAGGCGGCGGCCGAGGGCGGCGCCGCCGCAGACGGTCTCGTCTCCGCAACCGCCGTTGCCATCTGCAAGGGCGGCGCCTCCGCCTCGGCCTACAGCGAGGCGTACAGCATTGCCATCAGCAAGAACCCGGACGGCTGCACGGTGCTCACGGAGGCCTTTGCGCGCGCCTACGCCGAGTGCGGCCAGGTACTGCAGTGGGCGGCGCCATGGGGGTGGAGGTGGGGGGCCGCGGCGGTGCACTAGCCAGCCAAGTACCCACTGGCCACTGCTGTATGCGAGGCCCAATCCCATGCGCTGGGTACGCCACACGCAGTAACCAAGCTCTTCACCCCCCGCCGCATGTTGCTCATTGTTAGTTGGGCAAGCACCCGGACGCTGCCCGCCCTACGCGACCTCCCCTCCCCTCCCCCGTCGCCCCCTCCCCCTTGCTTACAGAACGGCGCCCGTGCCGTGTCTGAGTCCGGTACCACCGTGCAAGTGCTCAACGACTGCGCCAAGCAGGGCACACCAGTGCTGGTGGCCGTGCCCGTCTCACCTCCCGCCTCACCTGCGGCCTCGCCGCCCGCGTCACCGCCCACCTCACCGCCCGCGTCGCCGCCGGCTGGCGGTGGCACCACACCCGCCGAGTCTCCATCGCCCTCACCCTCGCCGTCACCCTCGCCGTCATCGCCGTCGCCTTTGGAGGTGACCCCGGTGTCGCCGCCCTCCGGTGGCGGCGTGCCGGCCCCGCCCACACCCCCCGGCTTCTTCTTCCCGTTCCCCGTCATCCCGTTCCCGCCCATCAACTTTATCCCAATCCCCGGATTTCAGCCGCTGCCGCCCTTCGGCGCGCCGCCGCCGGCGGCGCCGCCGGCGGCGCCGCCGGCAGGTGGCGGCGGCGGGCGCCGGCGCGTGCTGCGCCATCGCCGGCACGTTTGAAGCGTGAGCAGGAATCGACGCATGCGCGCCGGGAGATGCATGTGCACATGGCTGCATGCATGTCCAGTGCACGCTACGCAGGTGGATGCATGGGTGCATGCGTGCAGCATCTGGGGCATGGACACCTGGTTGCTTCAAGTATACGAAGCATGGCCATGATTTATGGTGGTGGACAAGCATATGCCCTGCATCGCTGTGAACACCGCGACGTGGCTGCTGGGTGCCAGGGTTGGGAACTCCAAAGTTGAAGTTGAACGGCGTTTGCTCACTGGCGGGCATGCGCCGTACTGTTGATAGGTCCCCCCGGGGATGACAGATGAGGTAATATGTGCCCCTCTTTTTGATAACAGTTTGTTAACAAATCGGCCGCCGCGTGTCACCCAGCCAGCATCCGCATCCGTATCCGCATCAGCATCCGCATCCGCATCCGCACCCGACCCACCCAACCGGGCGCCGGCGCCCATAGCATGTTACAGCACTCGTTTTGGCCCTGTGACTCAACAGACAACACGCCTTTGATATAATAAGAATGCCCGCCCACCTCTAGCGTGGTGCTGTCATGTGGCGTAGTCAGCCGCGCCTCAACAGCCCTCCATTTTGGCGGACATCAGTGACTGCCCCTTGCGTTCAAAGTCCGCCTGCCTCGCGCCTTCTCCTACCACACTGTGCTGTCCAGACTCAGAATTAGCCCTCGGGGTAAATCTCACGACGAGCCGAACACCTCGCCAAAGCCCAGTAGCCGTGGGATGGCGAAGTGCGCGACCGACTTGATCACCTCAAACTCGCCCTGCAAAAAAGGACAGGAACCGCAATCACAAGGGCATTCGCGGCAGAGAGTGTGCGAGAGGAGGGGATGCCTCTTATGCCCCCTGAGGCCAGATAGCACGGCGCATGC